>BDMV01000003.1:48204226-48519632 GCA_008326285.1 Oryza officinalis | reverse complement strand
CGCGGGGAGGAGGGGGGAGGGAGGAGGAGGAAGGATGCTCGGGTTCAGGTCGCAGATGCCGTGGTCGGGAGCGGCGGCGCCTGCGGCGGAGCCGATGTGCGGAGACGCAGCGGCGGCCGTGGTGGCGGCGCGGAAGGGGATGGAGACGCCGCTGACGGCGGTGGCCGAGGCGTTCGAGGAGCTGGCGCGGAGGATGGAGGCCGACGGCGGGGAGCTCCGCCTCGGGCCCTTCGGCGACACGTGCGCGCTCGTCTCCGTCCTCTTCAGCTGCCTCGGCATGGCCTTCAGGTTCGCCGAGATCGAGTACGTCGCCAAGGTAACCTCATCCATCCCACACCGCTCTCGATCTCGTTCATGGTTGTTCTGGGTAATTTTTTTGTTGTCCTTTTCATTCTTTTTTTTTTGATCTCTTCACCACGCATCAGAATTTTCTGGCTGTGATGGAGGTCGAAGAACCGTGCGAGCCACGCCCCGATAAAAATAGAACAGATACCATTTTCGCTTTTGACTCTGGTTAAAATCGATTCACTCCTGTTTGATCCCCTGTTCCCCATTAGATCTTGCAGCGTTCACCGCCTCCCCCTGAATTGGAATATTCTTTTCCGTTCTTCTTACGGTACAAAATCAAACCAAGAAAAAAGAATCGAAACTTTTCAACAAGGCTCCATGAAAACGCGTTTTGTGACTTTGCTTCCGTTTTTTCTTTTCCCTAATTGGCCACGAAGAAGAATTCTTGTCGCGGCAAGAAATGTACTAACGGCGATTTCCCGTGTGAATGGCCAATCCTGCTGCTGCAGGTGAACGACCTCATCGGGGCGGCGAAGTTGTACGGCACGCTGAACGACATCCTGGACAAGGACGTCGAGAACGACTGCGTCAAGAAGCAGGGCAGCCACTCCCGCAACCTGCGCAGGGTCCGCCTCGGCCTCGGCCTCATCAAGGTTCTCTTCGAGCAGTTCCTCTCCACCCAGTACGTCGTCTCCTTCTCTCACCCAAGCTCGAAATTTTCAATTCGAAATCGGAGCCATTTCGGCCGATTCCAGGACAATTTGTTTGTAATTATTCGCCATCATCGTGCCTTTTGTCGTCCTCTGAGGCAAGGCAAGTCGGCGACAAATGTTACATTCAGATTCAGGCAATGGTGGCTGGGTTGGTAAAAATTATTCGCCAGTTGGCATTCGTAACTCATATAAGACACAGTTGACAGGTAGTTCTGCTCCAATGGACGACAGCTTACGGCCTATCTGGCATTCATTTTCTTTTCTTTTTTGCAGGGAATGTTCGCTGTATGATGCTGCTACGACAGCTTACGGGCAGGTTTGCGCGCCGTTTCACAGCTGGGCAGTCAGGAAGGCTGTTGGTGCTGGGATGTACACTCTTCCAAGCAGGGAGCAGCTGATCGTGAGGCTCAACGAAACCGGTACGTAAAATGGGATAATATCAGAAGTAGCCTGAATTCTTTTTTTTTTGGGGTCAGGATTTAAATGAAGAATTCTCTTTTGGGTGAAGATCTTTTTGCATTCTTTGATGTTAAACGGTTGCATGTTGCTACTGCAGATTGCTCCGTGCAGAAGGAGATGAGGAGATACATCGATGCCTCTAGCCCTATCATAGATTACATCGACAACCTTTTCCTCTCGAGGAACATTAGCCTAGACTGGTGAAACTGAACTGGGATTCATATTTGCAGCTGCTGACAAAGCTGTTGTTGATGCCATTGTTTTGTTCTTTTCATAGCTATTATGTAGCCTTGGGTGTGGTGGTCTAGGTGGATGCTCACCCTGACTCACTTCGCAGAGTCATGTGTAATGTATAACTACTGTATGGTGATTCAGTACGATCATGGATAACCTGTTTTGCCAGCGATTGGGCACAGAGAAATGGTGGTTGGATGGTGCTATGTGAAAATTATGTGTGTTCCGATGATCTCTTTTTAAATTAAGTAGTATTTGAGAAACTATTGATGCCATTTTTTTTTGAAGAAGTTTAACTAAATCTTATCATAAACGTCAAATATACCAGAGACAAAAAATATTACAAGGGCATGGAACTAAATATTATCATGTTTAGGGCTTTTTTGGAACAAATTATTTTTATAGAAAATTTGTAGGATTAAAATCCTATAGAAATTTTTCTGTGCCCTTCGATTTGAAGGATTGGCTAGAAAGTTTCCAATGAATCCTTTTTTCCTCTATATTTTGGGGAATTTCAAACATGAGCCCAATCCTCATGGTTTTGATTTCCTTTTGGAAGTCCAATGCATCATCTCTTCATCTCTCCTTTCAAGTCTATCTTAATAATATTCTTCATCTAAAATTCCTACGAATACCTGTTTGACATATTCCTGTGGATTACATATGTTATAACTTTCTATTCCTACATTTTTTAATTCCTGCAATTTAAATAAGCCCGTAGGATCACAATTTGCAACTAGATAGTAATCATGATTATAAAAAAATACGCATAATTATATTTAAGGAATGGAATAATGAACTCTTTGACGTAAGCACTATATTTATATTACGGCAATAAATCTATTCTCCCCAATCATAAATCCTTGACGTTTTGAATTAGGTCTAGTCAAACTTTAAATTTTTTAACCACTAATGAGTTTTACAATACTTAGTTTAAAAACATAAAAATAACATGTGTAGATTTGTTTTTGAAAAAAATATTTCTATTGGGCCATCTTACAATATTATAGCATTAAAAAACCTATTTTGATAAAAAAAAATGCTACCTCTGTTTCATATTATAAGTCTTTGACTTTTTTAAAGTCAAATTTCTTTAGCTTTGATCAAGTTTATAGAAAATATAACATTTTAGCAAAAAAAATCTATCAAATTATATTCAATGTTATATTTAATAAAATTAATTTGATGCTATAAATATTTTTCTATAAACTTAATTAAACTTTTTAAGAAGTTTGATTTTAAAAAGTCAAAATGACTTATAATATAAAACGGAGGGAGTAGTTATGATTGTACAAGTACCTAAATCACCAAATGTCATATGATTTTATATTTTGAAATGGAGTACTCCCTCCACCCAAATTATAAGGTATATGTTTTTTACACGATCTTTAATGACATACTTTAACTATTAATTTATTTCATATTATACTTTTAATGAATATGAAATTAATATCACATAAATACTTCAAACTATAGTTAGTATGATTATTAGTATAAAATTATCGAGTTTGATTTTAAAAAAAATGCCCTATTATTTAGGACGGAGGGAGTACTAACAAAAGTAGCTCATGATTTTTTTAGGCAAAACCTAACGCAGTAACACACGAGTTTTTATAAGGCTTTTAGCGCTTCCGCTACATGACTGAAACGATGAAAAACGAAAAATAGCGAAGCGGGACTAGAAAACAAAGGAGAAAAAATGGAAAAAAAAAATCTTATCTCATCTCCCTCCCGTCCCGGCCCTCACAGATCCTGAGAAGCGTCGACAGCCAGGAGGAGGAGGAGGAGCTCGCAGCAGCAGCTCCAGCCTCTCCTGTCTCCACGTGACATCGCCGGCGCCGGTTCATGTCTCTCCTCACCTCGCCCACGCCGTTCGGCGCGGCCGTTCGCCGCCGCGTCCCGTCTGCTTCCTCCACCGCGGCGACCCGGCTCCTCCCCCTGGGCAGCCGGGCCACGCTGCACGTGGCGCACGCGCGCAGAGGCGGCGTCTCGTCCCGCACGCAGCGGCGCCTTGAGGAGCGCGGCAAGAAGCGCCGGGGAGGCGGTAGCGTCACCGCGCCCCCGCCGCCGGACATGGACGAGGACGCCGCCGGGGAAGGGGTGGACTGGGAAGGGGAGCCACTGGGGTTCGAGGTGTCGACGACGCCGATGCCCGAGCTGCCGGATCCGGAGAAGCCCGACTTCTGGGAGGGCCCACAGTGGGATGCCCTCGGCTTCTTCGTGCAGTACATGTGGGCGTTCGGCGTCTTCTTCGGCGTGAGCACCTCCTCCTCCTCCATTACTTTGCCGCTTAACTGCAGTTGATGCGTTTTGTGCAGTGCTGTTGGGAAACTAACTTGTTATTATCGGTACTCCTTGGCTGCTCAAGTGCTCAAAAGTAAATCTTTAGCTTTGTGCAAGTGCAATTATTGAAACTTAGTTTGCAGCTAATTGATACGCCTCTATTCTGAAACTTCAAATGTGCAATTGTGCAAAAACGAAGTCTGCATGCGAACGAACCCTTCGATAATGGAAGTACAACTTCCGGACAAGCCCTTCAATGTGATGAGATGCCATGGCACTGTCCGGGGCTGAAGTTACAGGTTTCAAATTTTAGAGTGATTATCTGAGCTTGATGTGCCAACTAAACTATAGAGTATCAGACTTCATACTCATTCAAATTCATTTACAGTCATTCATATGTAAGATTTGATCTCTAATTTATTGACGCACAGAGCTTTTGCACCTTCTAAAAAATTATATAGGATTTGATCTCATTGTTTGTTAGCACTTAGCACACTGATTACTTGCCACATCTGGACCTAAAAGTGTTCCATTGCAGTGTCTAGTCATCTAGTGGATGGGAAAGAAAGTGTGTGTTGCTCAGTTGCTGAATACATTTATTTTGATAATGGAAATAAATCAGCTGGTGAATACATGAAGTTATTTCTTTACATGCTGTTTAGCAAGACACCATCTGACATTTCTTAACTGAGTTAAACTGATGATAGCACCTGGTGCTTTTTCATTGACACGCATCAGTTCAACATTATTCTCAGCATGTCTCCGCCTGATCTGTAGAGAGAACTTTGCATGCCATTCCGTCCTCTTACCATCAATTGATCGATTCTATTCACGTTATCTCTTGAGCAATTGATAAAATTACAATTGTATGCTGGTTCTCACTTTGTATCTGTTGACGCTCCATACTTTTGCAGCTGGTTGCATGTGGATTCGCTGTGGCAACATATAACGAAGGGGCGACAGACTTCAGAGAAACTCCTTCCTACAAGGAATCGGTCCAAACACAGGAGTTCCCAGAAGAGTCAGAATCATCAGGCTCTGATGTGTTTGAAGGTAACCCAACCGAGGTGGCACCGGCTCTTGAGTAGGTTGTGGGGAAGACATCGGAAATGGAAAATGAAGGTTGGCTATTGGAGCTATAGGGTTCTACAAGAGTCAACAAGACATGTACGCGATGGTACAAGAACAAGATTCACTCAGCTGGAACGGGGTAGTTTTATGATAATTAGCTGGCGATTACTGTGTACTAAATTTCCCCCGGATGATCCTATGTTGGAGATCAGAAAACAAGAATATAGATGATAGCGGTGATGAAATTCAGCAGTGATTTTTATTCATGCTTGTTGTGCCTGAATGTTTTGCATACTTCAACTGAAAGGGGCTCAGTCAATGAAGAATGTATACTCTGTAGTGTAGTCTGTCCAGATTGAAAAAAATTGTCGTTTTAGAAAAAAAAATCATTTTAAACAAGAACACGGTATCATAAAGTGGACTTTGACTATCGGTTTTTACTACAAGTAGGAAGGTAGCCCGTACATTCGCGTGGGCATGTATGGTATATTGCATTTGAGACAGTTATAAGGGTGGGATATTAACCGGAGAACACCTGCCACACTTTAAAAGTACGATTTCTCTATATTTTTTTCGTCAGCATTGCTTATATAATTTTCTAACCTATTAGTTACTTTTATACTATATCATACTTAATCCATCCCTATAAGCAATTATTTTCAATCTTGTTCATCACCTAAATAGAAGATAGGTTTATTTTGTTTAGAAAACATTTATATTAAGTGTAAAGTAAAAGCATGATGTTTTTATTTTTTTAATTGGATTACCGGTATAGATTGTCATTGTTTACTAACAGATTGATTAGGTGGGACATGAGGCTACACTAAAGTCATGGGTTTATAGAACCTAATGTGATTGCGTAGTTTGAGAGAGAATCCATGTATGAACATCTTATGTATGTGAGGCTCCATGCAACCTGTTGTGAATACAATAGAACAACTAAATATAATTGCATATTTTTGAAAGTAATGTATCATGAATACACGCTTGAATAAGATACTTAGGAGGGGAGGAGGGCGAGATAGAGGTGGAGGGGATTCGTTACTTTTGTATATATAAGATAGATCTAACGAATGGAAATAATGTGTCCACCGGTTTGAATGATAAGGTATGATAAGATGTTTTGTTTTTTTTCATAACTTCATTAGTGTGCCAGGTGACGGCCTAGGGACGTTTGTAGGGGCATTTAGTATATGCTTTATACTAAAAAGTAACCATCTAAAGTCGATTAGATGGTACATAGAATATTGTTTAAATTACTTAGGCGAAAGATCATTTCCCTTATTTGAATTACTTTAAGCACATTATTTTAAAAAATAATCATGAAGTAATTGGATTGTTTTCTTTAACTAAAGTCGACTTTTTATACAATAGCCTGAACTATTCATATTTGAGATATTTTTTTATATTTAATTTAGGTATGCATGTTTGCAAAATAATGTATGACAGTACAATCTATGTTGCTGAATTATTTTATTTTTTACAGTAATTTAGATGACATGTAAAAGGGCAACGATATTTGTCCCTTCGAATTTATTTTCTGTAGTGGCTTGGACTATTCATATACATTTGAGCTATTTTTTTATGTACTAAATGCCCAATTTACTTATAAATGTTTGCAAAATATATATGATAGTGCAACGTGTGTTGTTGAATTATTTTATAGTTATTTAATGGCTATTTGGATGGCACGTAAAAAGACAGGGGTGTTGCCCATCGATAAAAACATTATTTGAAACATGAATTTATAATTTTTGTTTGGATATTATTGATTTAGTTTAGCTATGCATGCTTGTAGATCAATGTATAATGACCAAATATATGTTGACAATTTTTAATAGTGTTCCATTGCTATTTCAATGACATGCAAAATGCATGGGTGGAGTGCTCCCAAATGTCATATTTTTTTATATAGCAAAATAGAGGTATATGGATCTTAAATTATTGGTTTAATTATAAATAGAGCAATTATTAGATTATATATAATATATGTAGCTTAAAATAATGTTTTTTTCAATATCTACAATTATTCGTTGTTTCTCTTTTAGTTTTTTTAGTTCGATAAAGGAGAGTTGAGTCAGAGAGGGGAGGGGGTATGCAGTGTTGTGCGCATGCGATGGAAGGGGGTGTGTGTGTGGAGGGGACTTTGTTTTTCTAATATTTCTAAACAACATAAGTGAAAACAGATGATTTGTTTTTTCTCATATTTCTAAGCTTTTTTTAATCTTTAATACATGACATGGATGTGATAGCTTAAGATTTTTCTAAAGAGGATCTAGTGGTTGAAAGTAATAGGCCTATTAATTTAAGTGAAAACCGATGGTAAAATGTTTTATTTTTCTTTTAACTTCTAATTTTTAAAATGACACACGTGGTGAATAAAGAGCTTGCTATAGACGGAGATGTTCAGTCGATTTTTATCATGCAAAACAATTCAGGATGACATAATATATTATAGTCGTTTGTTTTGGAATGTTTCGTGGTTATTTAGTTGTTATGCAAATAACGTTGGTCTATGTTCGAAGTTAGGAGAATTTGTTGTGTTAGAGATATATTTTATAGGTTCATCAATATTATTTATATTTTTAAATCTAATGGTTAAAATAATGTGCCCATCACCGATTTGGGTGAAAATCGATGGTTAGTTTTTTTTTAATTTTCTTCTTCATAATATTATTTTCTATATTAAAATGGTTAGCTAAAAGATAGAAAGTTGAGAGGGGTCATTGGAGGTAGAAAGCGTACGTATGTACGTGCGAGTGTGCGTTGTACTGTTGGATGGTGGGCCAGTGGTGGTGTATGGTCCCACTAATTTATTAGAGTGTCACATGGCGGTTTAATAGCGTTTGTAGGAGTGTCACGTGGCGAGCGTTTGTAGAAAGTTTAATTGACTTCTATCCAGTGGCGATGTACGGTCCTACTAATTTATTAGAATGCCACGTGACATTTTAGAAGCGTTTGTACAAGTGTCACGTGACGACATATGAGCGTTTATATGATGTTTAACAGACTTTTAGTATATAATAGATAGATATATAGACATACGTAAAACTATCAATAAATATATGATTATATTAAGTATACATATTGTCCTATGTTTTAAAGTAAATGTTATTTATAGCCAATATTTCAAATATTTAGTATAGTTTAAAATGATAATCTATTAACTTATTAAAATAATAGAAAAAGAGTCTCCACGGTCGCTCTCGTGGTCTGAAAATTCTCATATTAATTGAAGAAAAATAAAAAATAGAGTCCATATAAAAATACAATTTAAAAATAGTTTAAATACGGAATTAGAAAATAAGAAATATTGGAAGAGGAGACTAGAGTCCATAAAGGTATATAATTTAAGAGCTAATTGAAATTCGGAATTAAAAAACAAGAAAAATAAAAGTAGATGTTACAGTCCATATAGAAATACAACTTCTAAATAACTAAAATTCAAAGTTAAAAAATAAGGAATATTAGAAAAAGAGTCTAGAATTCATATATGAATACAATTTAGAAATAACTGAAATTTAGAATTAAAAAAAAAGGAATATTAAAAGATGAGTTTAGAGTCCAGAAAAAATACAATTAGAAATAATAAAAATTCAAAATTAAAAAAATAAAAAATATTGGAAGAAGAGTCTAGAGTTCATATAAGAATTTAGAATTATTAAAAGTCAAAATTTTAAAAAAATTAAAATAAAAGTAGAGTTTAGAGTTCATATAAAAATTCAATTTAGAAAGAACTAAAGTTCAAAATTTAAAAATAAGGAAGATGGGAAAAAGAATCTATAGTCCAAATAGGAATACAATTTAGAAATAGTTAAAATTTGAAATTAAAAATAAGGAATATTAGAAGAAGAACGTAGAGTACATATAGAAATACAATTTAAAAATAACTAAAATTCGAAATTAAAAAAATAAATATTGAAAGAAGAGGGTAGAGTCCATACTGAAATACAATTTATAAATAACAGAAGTTCAAAATTAAAAAATATTGAAAGAGGAGTCTAGAGTCCACATAGTATTACAATTTAGAAATAATTAAAATTCAGGATTTTAAAACAAAGAATATATTATAAAAAAAGCGAATATTTAAAGAAGGGTTTAGTCGTTTAGAGTCCATATAAGAATAAAATTTATAAATAACGGGACTTCGAAATTATAAAATAGGAAATATTGGAAGAGGAGTCTAGAGTCCATATAGGAATACAATTTAAAAATAATTAAAATTTAAAATTTAGAAATAATTAATAACTATCACATATATACAATACAATATGAATATTACATATTGGTTAGTTTGGTTATGTTAGTATAGAATTTAAAATTATGTTACTATTTTAATAATAAAATTTAAAAATATATATGGTATTTGTAGACGGGCTATATCGTGACTACAGTATTTGGAGCGTATTGGGGTATGACAATACTGAGGTCCACGCAAAACCGTATCAAGCACACAGAGACAAGGATTTATACTGGTTTAGACCCCTCGAAAGGTAAAAGCCCTACTCCAGTTTATATGTAATTATAGATGGGAATACCACAAGGATTACAATACAGAACAGACTAGCTACCCTAATCCGTCGACTAGGATTCGTTGAGAATGGCCCGACAAGATCTAATCGGCGAACACTGCTTTGGTTTCCTCCGGATTGCTTCTCAATGTGGTTGGTGGCTATGGCTTGTAACTCGATGATCTGGTACCCCTTGGGATGCCTTGTATTTATACCACAGACTTCCTTGGTCTCCAAGTAGAACTTGAAGAATCATAACTGAACACGGGGTAAAGGAGACCTTATCCCTCTGAGTAGGACCTTGACACCTTCTATTCGAAGAGATAATTTTCTCCTGTATTCGCCATATTTCCTTATAGAAATGTTACCTTCTCGTATACTCGTAGTTACATAATATCCGTATACTCCATAAACCCATGTATAGAAGGTATACCTTATCCATTACTTTGATAGTATTGTGTGAGGAAAAATATAACGATACTAGCCGTGTGATTTACGCGGGCCACCATGTTAGTTATTTTTAAAGTAATTTTCTATTGATTCTCGAAAGAATCTGGCAAATCTCCTTCTGGACGAAGTGCTTGCGCAGCCGTCGTAGTCACTGAAAAAGGCTCCTCTAACGTACTGCCCTCTGACGTGGGTCACTGACATGTAGACCCACCAGCTATGGGGCCCACATGTCAGCCCCTTAAAATCAAAGAAAAGTAAGTAAGAGTATCTATTTCCGTAGTTAACTGCAGAATCCAATGTAACATTTCGGTGACAGCAACAAAACCAGTCTCAGTTTCAGATTCAATTCTTGCGAATTCAAGAACTGCATCAGTTTTCAGTCCTTGGTACTTTCGTGCTGCTCGTGTATTGCGCGTATCGACTACCACCAAACTTCCAACCAATAATGAATTGCACCACCCAGTTACCCCATGAGACGAGAAGCACAGTTAATTCCCACCAAGGCAGGGAACCGTAAAGCTGACGACGAGGGACACCACACGCATGAGAACACTGCAATTCTCCGGTGTTCTTGCCTTTACTTTTCATGACCCGGCAAGCCGAAAGACGGCGAGGCGCGCGCGCTAGCTGCGTCACGCGATCCACGGCGCGGTGGTTGCGCACGAGAAAGCTAACGCGTGGCGAACCTGTATATATGTACGGGCGCCAGTCGCCGCCGCCGAGAGGCCCGGGGCGAACAGCCGAACACACGCGTTGGGACTCTTCTGTGGCCGGCGGCGCGCGCTCGCTCGCTGCTACGACGACGATGATCGCGGAGAGCGTGGCGCAGGTGGTGTCCCTGCTGGCTCCCCTGCTCGTCGTGGTGCTCGTCGCGGCGGTGCTCGCGTCGGCGTCGGGGGGCGGGAGCGCGCGGGAGGAGGCCGAGGCGGAGGCGGACGCGCGGGCAAGGGAGTGGGTGCTGTTCGTGTTCGGCCCTGAGGCCGACGACGAGCGCGCCCCCCCGCCGAGCCGCCGGGTCCTCGTGGTGGCGCGCCATGACGGGTGCGGTTGAGCACGCGACGCGAGTTGCGTTATGGCCACGCCGTCGCATTGTTCTTCGTTGCTGATGCCATGATTCGTTGGCCATGTGTGTGTAAATGTCGGTGTGCGTCCTCGTTGTCTCGTGTGCCGGGATCGAGTATTACGGATCCAAGATTGTTGCAGCTTGCAAGCGCGTTAGCGCGAGCAAGTTTGCTAGGAGTAATTGTTTTACGTGACCCGTGTAAGTGTAGGAGCAAAAAGCACAGATTTATCGTAGTGCGAGGCTTCCATTTCGTTAATCCTCTAGCTGATGAACAGCTTAGAGCCTTTAGATACCTCAAAGTTTGTCCATTTATGCAATCCAAATTAATGGTAAATAAAACAAAAAAAGATTAGTGTCTGATGATAAAAAGAGATTAAGGGTTCGTTCGTTTGAGAGTGTTCACGAAAAACGAAACGACTCATTAACACATGATTAATTAAGTATTTACTAATTTTTTTAAAAAAATGAATTAATATGATTTTTTAAAACAACTTTCGTATAGAAACTTTTTAAAAAAACACATCGTTTAGCAGTTTGAAAAACGTGCGCGTGAAAAAAAAAGTGAGATGAGAAAGTTGGATGAAGAATTCACACTAAGAGACTCATTTACACTACACCAACTTTCCTTTCCAAAGTGACGGACAAAGGTCTCATTGTTTGACTTATGTTTATGTTTATATGTCAAAATTTAAATTTAAAACTTAATTTTGATTTGAATTTTTTTGGTTTTTTTACCGTAATTTATTTTACAACATTTGTTTTTAATTACTAAAAACATATATATATATAAATTTTACTCATAAATATGATTTTTTATTTGCTAACAAGCGTTTCGAATAAACAAGCGAACCAATGAGTCTAAAGTGAACTATACATGGATCGGCGAGAATACTCTAGAGCTCATTCACATCGTCTTCGTCTCCGGCGCCGGCCGACGAGCCCGCGCCGCCTCCGCTCTTCTCGTAGACCTGCTTGATGATCGGGCCGCAAACCTGCTCCACCTCCTTCAGCTTCTCCTCGTAGTCCTCCTTCTCCGCCGTCCGTGCGCCGCCGTCGTTCTCCTCCAGCCACTCCAGCGCCTCCGTCAGGGCGGCCTCCATCGTCTCCTTGTCGTCGTCGCCGATCTTGCCGGCCATCCCGCCGTCCCGCACGGTGCTCCGCATGCGGTACACGTAGTTCTCGAGGCGGTTGCGCGCATCGACGCGCTCCCGGACCCGGCGGTCCTCCTCCGCGAACTCCTCGGCGTCGTGCACCATCCGGTCGATCTCCTCCTGGCTGAGCCGGCCCTTGTCGTTGGTGATGGTGATCGACTTGGACCGCCCCGCCGCCTTGTCCGCCGCCGTCACATGCAGGATGCCGTTCTCGTCGACCTCGAACGTCACCTCGATCTGCGGCACGCCGCGCGGCGCCGGCGCGATGCCGGACAGGTCGAACCGCCCCAGCTCGCGGCAGTCCTTCGTCAAGCTCCGCTCGCCCTCAAAAACCTGAAAAAGAAATTCAGAACTTTGTCAGTCTCAAGAACTGAAGAACCAATCTTTGGCAACTCCCGATTCGCGAGCGAGCAATGCGTGAGCTGAAATGTATATGGTTGCTTGCCTTGATCGAGACCGTGGTCTGGTGATCCTCGTAGGTCGTGAAGACCTGCGACTTCTTTACCGGGATCCTCGTGTTCCGGGGGATCAGCTTGGTCATCACGCCTCCGGCCGTCTCAATCCCGAGCGTCAATGGCGTCACGTCGAGCAGCAAGATGTCTGGTCACCAAGAACAGCATGTGTGAGGACGACTCATGGCGTGATCGGCCGAACTCGCTGGTAATTCAAACGCATTTCGTTACCTTTCGTCTCGGCGCCGCCCTCGCCACTGATGATGCTGCCCTGGACGGCGGCGCCATAGGCGACGGCCTCGTCGGGGTTGATGCCCTTGGTGGGCTCCTTGCCGTCGAACATCTCCTTGAGGAGCTCCTGCACCTTGGGGATCCTGGTGCTGCCGCCGACGAGGACGATCTCATCGATGTCGGACTTCTTGAGCTTGGCGTCGGCGATGGCCTTCCTGACAGGTCCCAGCGTCTTCTTGAACAGGTCCATGTTGAGCTCCTCGAACTTGGCCCTCGTCAGCGTCTCTGAGAAGTCGACGCCGTCGAACAGCGCCTCGATCTCGACGCGGACCTGGTGCTGGCTGCTGAGCGCGCGCTTGGCGCGCTCGCACTCGCGGCGGAGCTTGCCGAGCGCGCGGCCGTCGCCGCCGATGTCTCTGCCGTGCCGCCGCTTGACGAGGCGGATGAAGTGGTCCATGACGCGGCGGTCGAAGTCCTCGCCGCCGAGGTGCGTATCGCCGCTGGTGGCGAGCACCTCGAACACGCCGTGGTCGAGGCTGAGCACGCTCACGTCGAACGTCCCGCCACCGAGGTCGTACACCAGCACGTTCATCATCTCGGCCGCCCCCTTCTTGTCAAGCCCGTACGCGATCGCCGCCGCCGTCGGCTCGTTGATGATCCGCGGCACGTTCAGCCCGGCGATCGTGCCGGCGTCCTTGGTCGCCTGCCTCTGCGCGTCGTTGAAGTACGCTGCAAACCAAGAAGCTTTTGCGATAAGTCGTCGTCGTCAACCTCTCGAACGGCGGTGCGCGGCAAGAAGCTTTTGCATTACCTGGCACGGTGACGACGGCGTCGGTGACGCGCTGGCCGAGGTAGGACTCGGCCGTCTCCTTCATCTTGGCGAGGATCATGGCGCTAATCTCCTCGGGGCTGAACACTTTCCTCTCGCAGCCCTTGACCCTCACCTCGACGTACGGCTTCCCGCCCTTGTCCACTACCTTGTACGGGAGGTACTTCACGTCTCGCTGCACCTCCTCGTCGTCGAACCTGCGTGCGACAAGTCGGAAAACCAATCAACCACGGCTTCTCCATTTGCATCGAGAGAGTTCAGGAAGAAGAAAGCCATTTGCATCTGAGAGTTCAGGAAGAAGAAAGCTAGTGCAGAACATTACCTACGGCCGATGAGGCGTTTGATGTCGAAGATGGTGCGGTCCGGGTTGAGCGCCGCCTGGTTCTTGGCGGCCTCGCCGACGAGGCGCTCGTCGTCGGTGAACGCCACCCACGACGGCGTGATCCGGTTACCCTGGTCGTTGGCGACGATGTCGACGTGGCCGTTCCGGTACACCCCCACGCACGAGTAGGTCGTCCCGAGGTCGATGCCGATCACCGGCCCCTTCGTCTTCCTCCCTCCCTTCGCTCCATCTGCAAGTCCGCACAAATACCCTACACAAAAACTCACAAGAAAAAAAAGAGTAAAAAGACCCATCAAATCTGATCACATTGAAAAATTTGCAAACAAATCAAACCAAAGCATCATTCTTGGTATGCATAATGCGTACCTAAACAGAGGAGTACGAACGCTGCGACGATTAGAGCAGATTGCTGATCTCTCGCCATGTTTCTTGCTCTGCTCATTACACTTGTCTCTACAATCGGTGTGATTTTGTGAGGCCGTGTAATGGAGGATCTAGTCGGTCTTAGGTCAGGAGAATGATCGTGATCGATGCGGCCATACATGCGGGGGCTTAAATAGGTTCTGGATTATGGTAAGGTGATTAGTGTAGGACTCGCCAGAGTGTTCTGGCCCGTGTACGAGCTCCACATCACAAGGCACCGTGAAAACGGTCCACGTGAGGGGTCCAATCGTGGGTGGACACGTAGCGGCGTGGTCTTTGTTTGGTCAGGTCCGGCGATCTAGCCAGAACGTTCGTGTCGAGAGTCACCGACAGGTGGGCCAGTTAAAAAGGTTGGGCCTGACAAGCAGGCGGGAGAAAGAAGGTAGGAATAACACTATTTTACTTTTCTTATCTTTTGCCCCTTAATCAAATCGCATTTCTCAACCGTAAAATCGGATATAACGTTTTTTTCATCTTTAAAAACCGGTGCAAATCGACTCCCAATACAGTATTGAATTCAGTTTTAGCTTATATGACATCCACGTGGTATCTTGATTATGTCTTCATCTCACGTGGCATCTATGTGACATTCAAAGTAAAAAAAAATTAGGCAGGACCCATGTGGGGCCCACATATCATCCCTCCCCCCTCTCTCTTTCATCTCCTCTTCTCTCATACCTTGCATTAGCCAAATAGCCCGGGCGACGATGGCGGGCGCGGGGAAGGAGCTCGCTGGGAGGCCGCGCAGGGGGAGGAGCTCGTCGGGCGCGACGCGCGTGAGGAGGAGATCGTCGGTCGGTCGTGTGCGGGGGAGGAGCTCGACGATCAACCGTGTGCAAGAAGGAGCTCGTTGACTGGCGCGAGCGGGAGGAGGAGAGACCACACCTGCAGCCACAACAACCAGTGGATCCGCCGCTGCTAAGCTCCTCCTTGCGCATGGCCGAGCTCCTTGAGCTCCTCCCCGCGCGAGACTGAGCTCCTCCCCCCGCGCGGGCGGCCGGTGAGCTCCTCCACGCTCGTGTCCGAGCTCCTTCCCCTACGTCGTCGAGCTCCTTTCCTTGCACGGTTGGTCGGTGAGCTCCTCCCCACACGCGGCCGCCGCCCTGCCTCTATGTTGATGGAAGTGAGAGGAGAGGAAGGGATGAGAGAGAGAGGAAAGAGGTGAGGGAGAAGATGGGATGAGGTGGAGGCCGCTGACAAGTGGGTCTCACATGATGACTCAACGAGTCAACAGCCACGTCGGACAAAAATACCTTCGAAACCGTTCGGGGAGTCGATTTGCAACAGTTTTGGGAGTTGGGGAACGGGTTATACCCGGCTTTGCGGTTGAGGGATGCAATTCAACCAGAGGCATGAGTGGAGGGAGGCAAAATAGACTTAAAATATTTGAGCCGTCGTGGCATGGGCTGTTCAATGGGTTGGGTTGGATGGTCTGCCTAGGCTAAGGATTTTAGACCGTGGAAACGGAACACATGGCCCAAGCCAATGGTTCCCTTGCTTTCGAAGAAGTCCGTTTGAACGTGAAATTTTTGAAGGATTTTGTACGAATCGAACTATTTTCTTGAAAGAAAATCTTAAGGATCTCTGCGTTTCAATTATCAAAGAACCTCCCAATTTTCATTTTTCGAATCGAACTATTTTAAATCTCCCCAAATCTGTAAGCTCGAAGGGAGAGGCCTCATTGCCTCAATCCTCATCCGTGTCCAACTCGAACGGTCTGCTCCAATCGACCAGCGCTGCTCCTATAAAAATGGCGGCGAATTGATCACGAGGGGAATTCGTTCCCGGGATTGATTCCTTCTTCCGACTCCAAACCGACATCGCCTCCTCGCCGCGGCGCCGGATCCCCTCCACCGTACCAAACCCTAGCCCTAGCTGGTTCCCCCGGTTCTCCATGGCCAGCGAGGAGGCCGCCCGCTCGCACCTCTCCCCGCGGAAGCACTGCCGCTCGCCGCGCGACGACGACGACGACGACGCCTCCTCCCCGAAGCGCCACAAGCGCGGCCACCATCGCCACCGCCATAGGGGCGAGGGTGATTTGGAAGATGCGGCGGGTGTTGCCACGGTCTCGCCGGCTGCGGCGGGTNGCGGCGGGTCCAGCGGAGGGCGAGGCCGAGGACGGTGAGATACTAGACCAGGCCACCGCGGCAGTGGGTGTGGGGACGGGGCTGGATGCTGATACTGGTGAGGCGGGATTAGTGCCAGGCGCTGTTCTACCTGCTCCGGTCTGTTCCGAGCCCCCCATCCATTTTGTTGCCGTTGGTTATAGGTTATTTTCGTTACCCCTTGATCCTTGTTCCGGAGTTCTTAAATTTTTCATGTGAATTTGGGCGAATTTTGTTCTGGACTTGATCGTACACTAAGAACTTAGGGTATTGCTATTGTTAGGGATGGGAATATCGAGTCACAGAACGAACGCGTAGTTTTTTTTTGTGCTGAGTTAATCTTAAACACATCTGTTAATTTAATCTAAAATAATTTGTAAGCAACAAGCTAATCTAGCTTGCCATGATGTTAATTCACGTCCTGTATGAACTAGGAATAAGGAAACCACCTTTGTGTAACAAGAAATTCAAAGTACTGTTTGTTTCGCAGCAGCCTATTCTGTTCTTCTATTGCCATATTTATGCAACTTTTAATATTCATTGGTTAGCAAAAACTTGTAATTTTAGGCATGTCTAAAACTCTGAACCACTCTGCTGCTGATCGCAAATGTTTACCTGAAAGAAGCTCCAAGCTTCCTGACATAAAGCTTGAACTGCTTATGAACAAATTTGTAGTATCATAGTCAATGAACATTGTGTTAAAGAGGGAGATCTCCTCCCCTGCTTCCTGTTTTTCTGCTCACGTCTTGCTTTTGAATTTTCTCTTCTATGGTGACTTACGTTTTAATTCATTTCTAATATAGGAACATGGTGACAACTCCGATGCAGACTTAAATATACATGTAAATGGGTTGCATACCTACCAGCTAGCTGGAAACCCATCTCAAGAGCATGATTATTCAGCAAAGTCAGATCATGCTGCTCATGGAGCCATTGTGGAGTATCATTCTAGAAGATCTCCTTGCTCAAGAAACCATAATGAAGCTCATCCCAAAGACCGCTTACAATCCTGTCATGCTAGCAGAGAAACTGGCTTTCAAGCTAATGGCTCACGAAATAGTGTGAGGCTTGATTATGAGCATGGGAATGATGATAGGTATTCAACCAGGAGGCGGGAGACTGAAAGAGGGTGCTATAAGAAAAGGGAAAAGAATGGTTGTCACATTGGTAGGCACACTGACATCTGTAATAGCCAAGAAAGACGCTTGGATGAGAGAAAACATGGCAGATTGGTAGAAAAGAAAGTTGATTTGCATAGCCTTGCTTATCATGAGAGACGAAGTGGCTATGGTAGATTTGACCAAAAGGCGAGTGCACATTATGGGCATGGAGAAGGTAGGGAGATGGGTATATGGAGTAGTAGCACAAGGAAGAAAGACGAAGAATGGAAATATTGGAAAAATGATACGGCTAGGAACAGCTACAAAGAAACAGATAGAGTTGGCAGTAGATATGGAGAGGAGAAACTCAGTGATAGTATAGATAAGAGAGATGAGAGAGGCTTTAGGGGTAAGGAAATGGATGCTTGTAGATATACTGCATTAAAAGGGAAAGAAGGGAGTATCAGTTACATGCATGCAAACTATGGTATGTCTGGCAGTTACAAAGTCAGATCAAGCTCTACAGAGGCCAAATGCAAAAGGAGACGTGAAGAAGACAAGGAAGAATCTTTCAGGTGAGGTTTCTCATATGGTTAACTATATCATATTTGATAACTTTAGTTCCATTATTTTTTAGTAAGTTATCGTCAAACTATGATAGGGAGGAAGATGAAGAGAACTATCAGGAGAAAACTATAAAAGAATTTGATTCTGAAAAGATTAAGATTAAGGAAGAAGCAAAAAAAGGAACAGAGGATATTCTGGAGAAGGACAGGCAGCAACAGTTGCAGAAGCAACAGGAAAAATCTGCTCATTGTAATGACGGTACAGGTAATAACATGTTTTCCTAAACTGTCATTTAGATGTAAATTAGAACCCCACATCCTTCTTTTTTTGTAAGGCTTATCTTCATTAATGATTAAAGAGAGGAAACCATGAGAGAGAGATTCAAATGATCATGCCTATCTTCATTAATGTCTTGGAAATTGGAGAAATCATGGTCAGTGATCTTATTAATGGAAAAGATTATACATGATAAATGAGTGTAAACAAGGAATAGAAGTAATAGACTCATGCACATTCCTTGTATCTTAGAAAATAAATTGAATATATGCCTTATAAAGAGAAACAGTGGAAGTTTTACTTTGTTGTTTAAAAGGTTTCAGTTTTGTTAACCAATTCTTTTGAATGACAGAAATAGCAATAATAAACAGAGATCCTGCTACTACAAAACTGAAAGATCGGTTATCTAACAACTTAAGAGCCAAGGAAGAGATTGCTAATAATCATGAATTATCAAATGTATTTGTCAGTGCAAAGTTCTACAATGTGAGGTCTCCTACTCTGCCAAAAATTTCAATCAGCTTGGGGATATCAGATAATAAGAGGCCGACAAATGCTTCAGGTCTTCAGGAGGGTGTTCCCATGGTAAATGATCTGTCTCATTGAGTTGATTGTTTCTATAGAATTCTGAAGGTAATCGTAACACTGATCATCCAGAAATTTTACTTGCAATCTTTGATATTTCCACAGAGAGGAAAACCGGATATTGTTGGCAATGATATTGATGGACAACAACCTATTGGTCGAAAGCTGAGAGGAGAACCGGATATTGTTGGCAATGATATTGATGGACAACCACCTATTGGTCGAAAGCTGGTATGTTCTTACTACTTGTACTTCTGAATAATCAGCAAATGTTACTTCAGCAAAAGAATCTTTGGAATTTTCTTTTTTTCTATTTTATGTTATTGCCAAGTTACCCCATTTACTTTAACTTTTGTGCTTAACTGTAGATATTTGTGTTTTGTAGGCCAATGAAAACAATATGCTAGTCAAGAAAAACACTCTTCATGACAACTGGGAAGATGAAGAAGGATATTACAGTAAGCACTGACATCTATATATACCTTATCAATCTTGCGGTCTTGCCAATTAGTTATTTACTGGTTTGTTCTATATTATTTGACTATTTTTGCAATTTTATACAGTTTATCACTCTGGAGAGGTGCTACATGACCGTTATGAAATTACAGCACGCAGTGGGAAAGGAGTTTTCTCAACTGTTGTTCATGCGAAGGATCTTAAAGCTCAAAAGGATGGTCACGAAGAAGTAGCTATCAAAATTATATGCAACAATATTGAAAAGTAAGTCCTTTTGAAATTATAAGTAAAACTTACTTCAGTGCATCCCATTATTTGTGCAATATATCTAATAGAGTACCATCTGACCTTGGGCATTCATTATACAGGTACAGGTCTGGTAAAAGGGAAATTTCTATATTGGAAAAATTGGCAACTGCAGATTGTGAAGACAAACAACACTGTGTGCGGATTATTTCTAGTTTTATGCATCAAAATCATCTATGTTTAGTTCTTGAATCTCTTCATATGAATCTCCGTGAGGTTATAAAGAAATTTGGTCGTGGCATTGGGCTTAAACTGACTGCTGTAAGGGCATACTCAAAGCAGATTTTTATCGCGTTGAAGCATCTGAGAAACTACGGTGTTCTCCACTGTGACATTAAACCAGACAATATACTGGTATGTAATCTTGCTGAGTACATAGCCTACTCACTCTTGCAGAAATTATGACTAGTTTTATGTACTTGATGGCCGAGAAAGGAAGAGGCTAAAAACGACTTACACCCCCTTTTCTTTTGTACAGAAGAATTATTTAACATAGCTTTCCTAATGTTTGTCATTTCGTAGGTAAATAAAGATAGCAATTCGCTGAAGCTGTGCGACTTTGGTAGTGCTATGTGTGCTGGAAATAATGAGATCACACCGTATCTTGTGAGCCGCTTCTACCGGGCACCTGAAATAAGTGAGTTGTTTGATTTGTTCACTGTTCCTTATTTGACTTTCTTTCCTTTGACACTGTTTTCTATTGCAGTCAAACTCGAAACAAATCCCCTCTTTGTAATGCATGATTTGTTTATGGTTTGCAGACAGATTAGTGATTTTTTGTTCTTCCTGCAGTTCTTGGGTTGCCTTATGATCATGCGCTGGATATGTGGTCAGCTGGGTGCTGCTTATCTGAACTTTACACAGGAAAAGTCTTATTTGATGGTTCAACGAACAATGACATGCTTCGCCTACATATGGAATTGAAGGGGCCCTTCCCTAAGAAGATGCTTCGAAAGGTAAGAATTTATTACAAAGACACTGAGATGTCCATTACTTAATTGGATTTCTATGTATGCTGAGAAGATAAAGTATGTATGGTAGTCTGCATATTTGTTTTAGAATATTAAACTGCTCATACTGATGTAATGCACCTGACAAAATAAATGTGCTAAAATGTGTGTTCCTATGATTAAACAGGGTGCCTTCACAATGCAACACTTCGACCAGAACTTGAACTTTCTTGCTAGAAAGAAGGATCCTATCACGAGAACGGTACGCTTTTTATCTACACTGACAGTGATAACTTTTTACAATTTTCTGTTAAATAAATTTAGCTGTTAATTTTACCCTTATCTGTTGCAGGTTGTGAATAGATTTCTTTTGAACATTAAGCCAAAGGGTGTTGGTTCTGCAATTTCAAGTTGCCGTGGCAATGATCCGAGAATAATTTCCAGATTCAAAGATCTCCTGGAAAAAATATTTGTGCTAGATCCAAAGAAGAGGATTACTGTGTCAGAAGCACTCAGCCATCCATTCATCACTGGCAAGTGAAATTAGTATGATGATACATCTAGGTGTTCTTGTTGCGCCTTTTTTTTTAACTTCTTAACCAAATAGGGGCCTTAACTTGTCTAACCTGTTGGCATTTCTGTCCCTCTGGCGCAGAAGCAGCAATACCCACAGTACTCTGTTATGCCAATGAGTGTACATAATAAGATTGTTTACTTTTGATTTTTTATGTTTTAATATTTCTTAACTGATCGTACTAAATGAAACACAACGGTGAGAAATTTCTTAGCATTGGGCCCTGGAGGCCTCGACCATGGTCATCTCATGTCCGCCATCTCTATCTCCAATTGAAATAAGTCTATTTTTGCGTCCCTCATTCTTGCTAGTCACCTCTCAACTGTAAAATCGAGTAATCGAGTATGTCTTTCTCATCTTCGAAAACCGGTGCAAATAAATTCCTTCCAGAGGTGAAAATGGATCGGATTTGGATGGATAGTGGTTATACCATATCCTAAACCATACTTTTTAAGCGGATTCGGAGCGGGTGCGGATGCGAAACGAATTATTTTGGATGTTGGAAATGGTGCGGAGTCGGTGCGGACCTAGTTCGGAAATGGATTAAAATCGTCGGATGTTTCATGTACATGTAATCAACACAACATCAACTTAGAAATACAACGGACAACAACAAAATAATCAATAAATGATTTAGTCGTAATAACTATATTCTTGAGTGCTAAAACAACATGAATACATGACGTCCATAATATAAAAACACAATTACGCAAGTGTAAGATGAGACGGTGAGAGGTTCGAACTAAGGAGCCCAAGTTAATTGATGAATTAGGCTATTTTATGGATCGGTTTATGTTATATTCAACATATATAGTGATTATATGTGTTGACAATTTCGGATTATCCGACAAACGGTCTATCGGATAATCCGATAAAAATGTTAGATAATCTTCATCCACCGGATTTTAGAGATACCACATTCGCACCACACTATCCGCATCCGCATCCATATCTGTCGGATTCTATAAACCCATACCTTATCCTCAGTTCGGATGGATTCAGAGCGGATCGGATCGGATCAGATATTATCTAATCCATTTTCACCCCTAACTCCTTCGATGGTTTGAGAAGTGGTTTTCGCTGACGTTTGCAAATTGACCGTGGGTGACTTGCCAAGTTAGCAAGTGGGGGTCCACATGTCAAGGACTAGAGGAAGGATGACTTCTCTCCTCTTTTCTTCTTTGCTCCACTTCTTCCTCGCGCGAGTGCGACTAGGCGAAGCCAGCCGCAGCTGAACGAGTGTTGCAACGATGGTGGGCGGTTTGGATGGTCATCACGGGGCTAGCAACTGACAACAGAAAGGAGGCATGTGCAGGCGCGGCATGTGGAGGTCCATGGCTTAGGGGCGATGGTGGCTTCCTTCGGGTTGGAGGAGGCGATGACGCTTTGGTCTGTTTCGGGGGTGAGTGGGGGCGCTCCAGCGTGGTTCGGGGACGAGCAAGGGCGATCGGACCAAGCCAGCAGTTGTGGAAGCTGTAATGGGTGGGGGAGATGCTGGTGTCGATGATAACGATGATGAGGTTGGCACCAAAGTGATGGGTCGGGGAGATGCTGGTGTCGATGATAGCTGTCACACCCCAAACTAGCCCCGAACGGAGGCCAGGATAAGGCGATCCAAATTAACCTGTATACCTGTACCAGTCTCAGGAAATAGCGCTGGTACAACAGGAAGATAGAATATCACAACAACGGCGGTCTCTTTATTAAGAGTAGAATTACAACCAAGGTTGGAACTGCGGACAGAACCTGAGTTCGCAACAGCATTACAAAAAGGCGGAAGCGAAAACGGCGGAGACTGGCCCTAAGCCACAAGCAAAGCCTTGGGGAAAGGTCGAAACCCTACTACTGCACGAAGTCTGCTTGCTCCTGGAAGAACTCCTCTTCAGCAGGGTCCACCTCTTCGTCTTCGAGAACTGGGGGGGGTTTAATTATATAGAGCAAGGGTGAGTACGAGGGTACTCAGCAAGTCAAGGGAATTAAATGTTTGAATGCAAGCTTCAAAGGAGAGCCAGTTATTTTTCACATTCGATTTTAGTTTAAGAAGTTCTAAAACATCTAAGAGAGTGCTTCTCAACGGCACAGACGAGAAAGTGCGTCTCATCCGGCCGGAGCAGTGAAATTGTATCGATTGATTCTTGTCAGCACAAGAGGCTCACTGCCAATCGTTTACCGACCCCGGCTGCACCACAGCCACAAGTCAACACGTCGGAACGAGAGGCTCCCTGCCAATCGTTCACCGACACCGACTGCTCCAACAGCCCTAAGCCAAGCACAGAAGCGAGTTTATCACACCAACAGCAGTTCACAAGAGATTTGTCAAAACTACGCTAAGGAATCACCTCACATCCGCCCATGATCGTGGGCACGGCTGTTCGAACAGTTATTAATCTCTGCAGAGGGGGTACACTTTACCCACACGACGTTACTAACCCCGAGCCACCCAGCCCGTGACTCTCAGCCACGTCTAGCGACCTTGAGGCTTTCACGACAAGGCATTTCGAAAGCCGACTCAGGGTCATCTTATGCCAACGGGAGGGGTCCCACGGACCAACACCAGATTAGGTCCCAGACCATACTGTGCCAAGAAGTCCAGGGGTCCTCCCCGACACCACCCCGGCGAATCCACTTGTCCCTTGGCATCAAGATTTCCCTGGCCTAGCTAGTTACTCAGCCAGGGGTGTCCCATATCACCCATGTGGTCGTACTTGACATATGCTCAGATGTAATTCCCAAGGAATCGGTCCTCAGAGCGAGAACGGGCAGACCGTACCTCCAGTACGTCTCCCGCACCACGAGTTTTAGAAACTCACTTTATTTTCAAGGCACCGACCCAAGTGTCGGGTTTTCCAAGCATTTTATAAACTCAAATTTTACCTAGTTGATCATTTTAAATTTTGGAGGGGAGTCTCGATATTCGTACGCGAGATGCGAATACCGAGATCTCACCTGAGGGGGTGACAAGGGGTGATAGGGTGTTCAATAGCCAAGGAATGGTAAATGCAGCAATTGGGTAAGTCCTGACGGTTATATTGCAAACCGAGGCCAAGTGTCAAGTGTATCCTAAGGAATGCATAGTTTGCGGAAATAAAATACTTAATTTTAAGTTATAGGTTCAATTGATCAAAGGTGACTTGCCTTGCTCGAGATCTTGAGCTTCTTCCTCGAAATCCGCGCACTACGGGTCTTCGGGCTCCGAGACTACACGCGAAAGGAGACGACTCAACAAAGCGATAAAAAAAACCCTATTAAAGACCACTAAGCATGCCATTGGATAGATCTCGATTTTTGAGGAATTTTGGAAGTGGAACGGAGTCAATCGAACGAACGGTCGAGAAGATATGAATTTCCGAAGATTAGATGATTTTCTGTCTAAAGGAAAAGGAATTATTAATTCCCTGGAAAAAGAAAAAGAAAAGAGGGACATGAATTGGACTTGTATTGGAAATGGATTCGGCCCAAGGCCGATTCGGGCGCAACCGGACTACACAGGCCGGCACACGGGAGGGGAGGCGGCCCAAGGCCGAGCGGCGCGCGAGAGAGGCCGAGCGGGCCGACGCTAAGGGCGCGGCCCACGAGCGAAAGAGGCCGTGCGGCGCGCGGGGGAAAAAGATGGGCCGGAGGCCGAGTGGCGCGGCCCATCGGGCGAGCGCGGGCGCGGCCCATCGGGCGAGCGCGGGCGCGGCCGAGCGAGCGGGAACGACGGCCCAAGGCCGGGTGGAGCGCGCGAGGCGGAGAGGGAGGCCGACTGGGCCGAGGTAGGCGTGGCCCACGCGGGCGACCGGACCGGTGGACCGAGGTCCACCGCGTGACGCTAGGACGGGGCCCGCCCGTCAGCGGCACGGTGTGCGTGAACCCGTCGCACAGAGGGGGCGAGGCCGTCGGCGCTCGCGTGGCGCCTACGTGGATGCCACGGAGGCTGACGGAGGAGGGGAAGGCGCCGGCTGGCGCTCGCGTGGCGCCGACGCGGCTGCCACGGGGGCCGGCCGGGAGAGGCGAAGGGAGGAAGCGCCGGGGCGACGGCGGAGGGGCTCAGGCGGCGCGGCGCGAGCCCGGCGGAGGGGGAGACCACCGGAGCGGAGAGGGGAGAGAGAGGAAGAGAGCCACCGGCTCGGATTTGAGCGGGAGGGCTCGACGGCGGCTGGCGACGGTGGCAACGGCGGCGCCCGGGGAGGGAGTCCTACGGGGACCTAGCTAGCGCCCTAGGTCGAGAGAAGGAGAGGGAGGTGGAGGGGAGAGGATTACCGCGACGGAGAGGAGCTCGCCGGGGAGGAGGCCGAAGGCGCGGGGACGGCGGCACGGCTCCGAGCCGAGGGAGAGGAAGAGGGCGCCGGGGTCCTCCTCAGCGTCCTCGACTGCAGCGGGCGACGATGAGGGCGGCGGCGGCACCACGCGGTTTGGAGGGAGGAGCTTGGTAGGGGGAGCAGCAATGGCGGCCGGCGGAGGGAGATTTAAAGGGGAAGAGGCGAGGTCGGTTTGGGGGGGGGAGCGAAGAGGCGGTTCGTGGCGGCGGTGGAGGACGGGGAGGGGACCGCGCGGGCGCTCTCCGCGCTAGCGGTCGAGCGGCGCTGCCGGTGTCGTTGGCGGCGGTCGACGGCAGGGGAAAAAGAAAAATGGGAGGGAGAGAAAGGGGAGCCGGTCCTTGCCATAACGGGAAAAGGCACGGGGAGAGGACCACGGCTCTCCTTGGTGGCATGCGCGCGCAGAGGCGGTGGGGCCGGGCGGACAGCGGTTGCGGGCGGGAACGGGACGGGACGGGAGGTAGAGAGAGATAACGGCGAGGGGGAGAGAAAAGAGCGAGGAGAGAGCGGGCGCTCTCTCACTCGGCTCGGGTGCGCGCGGCGCACGTGCGACGCACGTGCCCACGCGCTCGGGCCGAGCGGACCGGACCGAGCGAGCGCGGCCCAGGGGGGGAGGGATGGGCTGAACGGCGGCCCGGGGAGGAAGGGAGAGGGGCTGGGGAGCAGGCCGAGGGAGGGCGAGGGGAGATTGGGCCGGCGGCGGCCCGAGGAGGAGAGAGGAGGGCAAGGGAGCAGGCCGAGAGGGAATCGGCCCGAGAAGGGAGGGAGAAAAAGTAGACTTTTCCCGAGAGAGAGAGATGAGGAGTTTTAGGGTTCGAATTCGAAATCCGATTTCGCGGTTTTCTCCGGGATTGGGACGAGAGGGGAAACACGAGACCTTGGCACACCACAAGACTCAACCGAAGAGCAAACTTTCGCAATTAGGGTTTTTAGAGATTAGTTTTTCCGCTAACGCTGCGACAAAACGGGCGTTACAATAGCGATGATGAGGTCAACACCAAAATCGGAGTCCACGAGGAGTGCCGATGGCGGGGAGGAGAACAACCCAAGGAACCACGACGAGCGGGTAGTGGCGAGCTACCAAACCCGTTTCAACACCACCGTCGCTACCCCAGGGTGTGGATCAACCGCGCCATTCTCCTCCTCCACTCTCCAACGCCACTGTCACTACCGCCTCATACCAATGCGCGTGGGTTGGGAATGCCGACGGCTTCGTGTCCACATCCACCCACCATCGCAGTCACCATCGACGGGGTTCGCATGTGCGTGCTTCGAGAGGAAACCCGTAGCGGCGCCCGAAGGAGTGTGTCGCGTGCACGGCGGGTTCTGCTCGCCGCGGGGGACGTTCTGCCTGGTGCTAGCAGATGGGGCCAAGGCGGTGGAGCGGTTGGTGGTGTGCCTGGACCACTTGGATGGGCAGGTAGTAGAGGCAGCGCCGTCAACACTGGTGTGCGATGACGTGGACACGAGGGAAGGGGTGGTGGTGCTAGGAAAGCCGATGGGTTGTGGCTGATGGTGGACATCCCGGTGGAGAGCCATACGGAGGCGCTGCAGTGGTGGGCGAAATGCCAGAGAGTCAACCGTGGCTGTGAGGAGGAGGTGGAGGTCGAGCGCTGCCAGGCGCAGGTGGTGGCGCCCACGACAGAGGATGCAGAGGAGTGCAGCTAGGGTGGATGCGTGCGCGGAGGGGCGTGCCGGGAGAGGGTTGGCACAGAGAAAGGGAACGAGTAAAGAGGAGAGGGATGAGGGAAGAAGATGGAGACTTACAGGTGGGTCTCGCCATTCTTTTTTTTTTATTATTATGATGCCACGTAAGCATCACGTCCGATAAAAGACCTGGTCCACATGTCACGTAGGACGAAATCGTCATTCAAACAGCTTGATGAGGTAAATTGATTCGGCTTTTATTGTTGAGTGATGCGATTCAATCAAGAACAATAGTTGAGCGAGTCAAAATAGACTTATTTCTCTTTAATTCCATGGCGAGTGGATTTTGATGGGCTGTTACCAAATGTAGCCCCTTCTAGAACCGGCGCCAGTGGGCCTCGCCGTTCAGTGCCTCTGGGTTCGCAAAGCCTCAAAGGCCCAGATACCGTCAGTAAAAGTAAACGGGACCGTATTGCTATCCATCTCTATCAGATGGATGATAAAACTATCCAAAATTGCATTAAAAGATACTGTATGTATAAATGTCTTAGTTTGGCCATATCACCTAAAGGACCGATATTCATTTGGCTTATCTTCTGGTAATAAGCAACTCCTGTAACCTAGTTTTGTAGGTAGAGGATTTAATTGAAGCACATCACAATCTAATCAGCTGGAGTAATTTATTTCTTCAACATTTGCCATTCTAAATTAATGGATGGTTGAATCTGGCACTAATTACTTTGCTAAGTACAGTACACCACTTTCTTGCCTATATAAAGGTTGTTCCATTATGTAAGAAAAAACTAGAAAAGCAAAACAAATAAAAACATAAGACTTGGTCAATTCGTAAATACAGTTGAAGCGGAGTACGTGCAACAAACGCAAACGATTCAAGTTATCTAGTAGACAAAACGAAAAAAGAAAGGACTTCGTCAGAACCTAAACCCCAGATAGAGCATGGGCAACTTGAGCCATGTAGAATTAGTGCAGACGGGGGCATCTTCGTATCCTCAGTTTAGTAACACATCCAAACACCAGCTTGGTCTAACCAGGTTAGAGATGGTTTGATAACCCTGTGGTTTGCTTAAAACGATCATGCATTTATTATGGTAACTAACCTTCTGTGTGGTTGTTAATGTCAAAATTTGCTAAGATTTTTTAGTGGGTTAAGAAAAAATGTCAAATAACCGATAAAAAATTTTCTAGGCGAGACCGAATTCAAGAAAAAATCTTAAAGACTATTGCATGACGGCTTAAGTTTATCTATTAATTAGACAAGTTTTTTATTTAGAAAACTTTGTGTCATGTCCGATAAGGACTTTATGTTTTTTTCTTTTATTTTTAGAAAAGTTTGTGTCATGTTCAATTAGGACTCTTATCGGCCTATGGGTATAGATATGTACACCCAAGATCCATGTAACTTATCTACATAGATCAATATACATCTATTTTCGACGCATCGTCATCCTCTTATGAGGTTTTATTTCG
Organism: Oryza officinalis; assembly: GCA_008326285.1. Lineage (NCBI taxonomy): Eukaryota > Viridiplantae > Streptophyta > Magnoliopsida > Poales > Poaceae > Oryza > Oryza officinalis. The sequence continues at coordinate 48,490,779 of BDMV01000003.1, read as the reverse complement.
ACGAGTTCTTGTTTTCGTGCATGGACTACATCGATTGAGTTTGACCTCCGGTAAAAAGTGAGTTCCGTCATCTTCGCTTGCGTTGGCGTTGTTAGGACTTCCTTGGTTGAGTCCGATATTCTAATCGGGCTGACGCAAGTGTTGCCTATCTGGTATATCATCTTTATCTTTAGTTCCATTACTGTTTATAGTCACATCAGCTTAGTTAGGACTTTCTCGGTTCGGTCCGATATTCTGATCAAGTTGATGTTTCTGTAAACATAATGTCGCTTTAGATAGATTTGTTATATCCATCACATTAGACAGATTTATCGGCTCATTGAGTACTAGATCATCGTATACAATCTCGTGCTGCATCGGTTAGATCCAACCTACTAGATTGTTATTGATAATCTAAGTCTTATCAGTCAATAGGTTTATGCTAATGTTTCATCGAAGGGTTAGCCGATCTTATCTGATGTGTTAAATTTGGTTTTACTGTCTTGGTTAAATTTAATACATGACCACTTTGATCGGTGTCATATCGGCTGATTTAAATCTATCAGGCAATTAACAACCTTATGCTGCATCAGTTAGGTTTGACCCATGAGGTTGTGGTTGTAAGTTAGATTTATTTAAGTCAGTAGACATCAATCATTGTTTCATCGGAGTTTCAACCGATGAGTTATCTGGACATTATTTAAGTGTCACATCGGCATATAAGGATTATATACAAGCTTGATTTTAGCCAATTGTAACAAAGGTTTCATTGATTACTTAATCATTTGGATTTAGTAACATCAGACTTCCAGCCGATGTATGTTTTAACCATCGAGCCTACATCTAATATTCTATATCAATATCGGCCGATTGGTTTGTTTGATATTTGCTTCATTATATCTATATCGGCTGATTGGTTCATTGGATATCTACTTTGTCACATTTATATCGGCTGATTGTCTTTATATCATTATTTATCCAAATGTCAAAATCTTCATCAGACATATAGCCAATTGCATCAAGACTCTATCGACATCGGCATCAAGACTCTATCGACATCGGCTAGTATCGCTACATCGGCTTGTTAGCCGATCAGCTATTTGATCATCAATTTATATATCATGTCAGTTGCAGGATCAAACTGATTGGCACGCCTGCATCTTATCAAAATTTAGGAGCTGCACTGGAGCTAAGCAGATCTCTTAGGCCATTGTGTTTGTCAACATAGTTCGTGTCAACACAAATTCGGTACCATCAGCCGGGTGCGGATTTTTCGTCAACAGTGGCTTAATCGAACGCTCAAATGTTACGGATTCTATGGCAAAAAAGAAAATAAAATTTGTGGTATAAATAATTAGCTGAACACTAACAGAAGAAGAAGCCACCAACAATGAAGGGATTCGACTATGACGCCCAACCACCTACATGTGTGCTACCCTGCCACCCTACCACATATGTGCCACTCGGAAGCGGATCCTCTGACGTTACTGTTCATTGTGCCATTACTGTTCACCATGACTGACATGTGGACCCCGCCACTCTTGGACCCACATGTCAGCCACCAAGTCAGAGGGAAGTTACGTTAGAGGATCTCAATCCGTGCCATTCATGTGTGGTGCTCTTCTTTTTCATAACTTGTTTAATTAACTTTAAAAAACTTTAAACTATTTTTTTCTTAAAATACTTGTTAAATATATTTATTCGATTATACCATTAGGTTTGTTGCAATTAAATCTTTCTAACAAGACTACACATAGTTATATTCTGATGAAAACATATTTAGCATTTTTCATAGAGTTTTTTTAAATGTTGCACATGGATTTATTTAAATTGTTTCAACTAGTATTTCAATGATGTTTCATTGGTTAACATGGAAATGTTACATGTGGTGTTCTTTGAATGTTTCGGCAAGTATTTTATGATATTTCAACACTTGCAATTTAATGTTTTATACATTATATATAAAAAATCAACAATATCAAGTGTTTGCAAATATATTGTGTATCTCATATATTTTTTTTATGTTTCACTTGTTGGGACTTGATGTTTCATGTAGTGGTTGACGAAATTGTAGTCAATATATTTTGAATGTTGCATCCTCTAAAACATTTTTTGGAGTGCATTGAAATATTTTTTTATAAGTGGTGAAACAACATTCTTTTTTTCTTCAAAATATAATCATGTGAGTTCTTATTGCAAAGATTTAAATGTAAAGGAAACAATGGTGCAATCAAATCATAGATTGGAAATGCAATTTAAAGGAAAATTTGTTTTGAATATTGCTAAAAGCTTACGTGAATGAACGTATATTTGTATGTTGTGCTGTAGAAGGAAACAGAAGCACACAAGATTGCAAGAAGAGAGAAGGTGCATGTAGTGGTTGTGGGGCTCAATATTTTCTCCAACGAGGCGATCATTTTTTTCCCTTTGTTATCAGGCGCCCATATCATAGTATTGTCTACAATGAAGGAAAAGTAGACTAAATATCCTTCTATCCAATGGAGAATTGCCAACTGATGATCTAAAGCATAAGAAGTAATAATTATTGATTTTCAGTTAGTGCCTACAAAACTCGAAAAAATAGCAAATCCATTCAAGCAATTTCATCTACTCCCAAAAAATAAACATGCATAAGAATATATCCAAAATATAATAACCTAATACTAAATTAGATAGTATTTAGAATCATGACCTTATTTTATGTATTGGTTATTTTTATTTGATTTTAACCAAAATCATTGTAAAATAATGAAAATGTATGTACTAAGGAGCCATTTGACCAAAAGAATATATCCAACGGTCCCCATGAAAATAATTGTACCCAAAAAGAACAAAACATAAAGTACATAGTCACATAATAGTAACCTTTTTGAAGGCGTCCAATTGGAGGTTCTGAGTTGGTGCAATGTCCTTGTGGTGGTGTTATCAACACCAAAATTCGTCGGTTGGGTTCGATGGCAATGGTAGTGGCATGATCTGGACGAAAGGCTGATTTGTAGTTCAGTTAATCTATAATGTTATCTTCTGCTTTGGTTTCACGTCAGTCACCGGTGATGATGGGAGCAAAATTCGATTGACAGGAATCAACGGCTGATTTTGGAGATTTTGCTTTTTTTGGTTTGAAGAAAACAAGAGCCACATGTAACTTGTAAGCCATAGATTGAAACAACGGCTAATACTCTGGCCAACCTTAGATAGAAATATTTGTCTTTAAGGGGATATACTAAGTGCCTCTTTGTTTAGGCTTATAAGCCAGTTTACGAGCCAAAAAGTATAAGCATAAACAAACGGACATCTTTTCCATTTGGCTTTTTTAAAGTCAAAAGCCACTCTTACACTGTTAATCCAAAAGCTAGGATAGAGAAGCTTTTTCAGCTTATTTGAAGTGAGGGTATGACTTCACCATTAAACTTAATGATTTAAAATCACCAGTTATAAAACATATAAACCAAAAAGTTAGCTTAAAAGCCTAAACCAATAAGCCTAATACCAAACAAAGAGGCTCTAAGGCCATCTTTGTTTAGGCTTATAAGCCCAAAAGTCTAAGTCTGTTGATGCAAAATTCGTCACACACACGAAGGCCTGAGAGATCTGTTTAGCTCTACTGTAGGTCCTATCAAATCGGATTCATGATGTGTCGGTTAGTTTGATCCTGCAACTAACAAGATAGAAACAAAGAAATTAGATCATGGCGCCAATCAGCCACAGGGCCAATATAATATCGTGTGCCCAATCGATGCCGATGGAATTTTGGATCGATCGGTTATAACCGATGGAGTTTAGATATAAAGAAAATAGAATAACTTCAGCCGAAACTTAGATATGATGTATTTATAAATCTCCTAACTTTATTACAATCAATCTTGATAGATCGGACCAAACTGAGACAATATAAGATTGAAGGTAATAAAGTAGAATCTGAGCAAATATATATATATATATATATATATATATATATATATATATATATATATATATATATGTATATGTATATGTTGGATATAAGGTGATGCTCTAAATATTAATTGAAACTTATCATTGCTCTATATGAAAGAAAATAAACTAGTATCGGTTATAACAAGTTCAGCAATCTATAATTATTAACCACAATCTTGATAAATTGGATCTAACCGAGAAAATATAAGATTGAATTTAATAAAAGCAACAACTAGCCGGTTAAACTAAATCTTGTAGATCTAACTGATATAACAAGTTAAAATATGATAAGCAGATACCTCATTGGCTAAAACTCCGATGAAACAATGATTAGCACCTATCGACTTGAACAAATCTAACCAGCAAATTATAACCTAGAAGATTAGACTTAACCAAGACAGTTCAATATTAATAATAAACCTGATAGATTTAAACTAGCCGATTGATACTTTTCAAAGTGATTTATATATTAATAATCTAACTAAGAAAAAAAACAATGTAAGAAGGAGCCAATATATCAGATAGGCAATACAAGTACAAGCTTAATTAGTATATCAAACTAAACCGAGAAAGTACTAATTCCGTCGATACAAGCGAAGTTGATGAAACTTATTTTCTCATCGGAGATTGAAACCGATGCAGCCCAAACTTGAAAAAAAGAACTCGTCGAAACTAAAGCTAGGGTTGACGATACACCGAAAATTATATATTGAACTGTTGTTAAATTATAAGGATCATGGATGTACATATTTATACCCATAGGTTAGATTGAGTTCAACTCAACTACGACCTGATCGGTTAGCTTACAGCAAAAGGAAACTAATTGAGTCCAATTCTAGTACAACTTCATCGGCTTAGGATTCTATTTACAGAAACAGAACTTAAGATACACCTTTCTTATCACGGAAGCTTGATATAAACCCGGATAAACTTGCCAACCGAATCAATTATAATCACGACATGAAATCCATCTTTAACTCTATCTTTGACTAATGGCAATTACCCAATTTCACCGTTAACAAAGCCTAAACAAAAATGCACTTTTTACGTTTGGCATTTTTAAAGTAACAAGGCACTCTTATATATACACTACTAAGCCAACAACTAGGTCAGAGTACCTTTTTTTTTTCTTATATAAAATGAATGTATGACTCCACAATTAAACATAAGACCTCAAAGCCATCGGCTTATAAACCATATAAACCAAAAATTTGGTTTAAAAGCCTACAGCCATATAAAAAGCATAAGTATTTTTTTGTTTTTAATTAATTAAATTGTAAATTTGCAACTCACAATTATTGTCCAGTAATCTCCGTAATAATATTAGAGATAGCTTTTTAAGCAAAGATCGAAATAAATTCTATTATCTAAAAACGTAGTCACACAGATATTAATGTTACACACGTATGAATGGAGTCAATGGACTAACTAGTTTATCGATCTGGTTCTCATGTATATCATAAAGGTTGTCTGAAAATTTGCGTCAGTCTATAACAGTATCATTGTGATCAGCTAGCTAGTTAAAGTCTATCTAGTTTACATTGCCCGACAAACCAATCTTCACTCAATCTTCATTTGTCTTGATGCTTGACCAATCTAGCTTCACTCGTAGCTCGTAAGAACCTTGCCCAATATCGACAGATTTGTCACTGTGTCCTAAAGTAAGGATAGTTGGGGTGGGCTGAGATCTCATGTCGTCATCGTAAACAAGAATTGTAAGTAAAAGCATCGCATGAACGCGTAGAACCACTATGTTGCGAGACAATGCAATATATCCATCATCACCAACTGTAATCTGAGTGCCGTGTGATTCACTATCGTATAGCACTACGTCACCGGGTTTTTCAGTACTGCGGGCACTAATAATTCCCAAGAAATTTGATGGCCCCTTCAAAATATTAATCCCAATAGCGACTTGCACAGCGAAATGAATAATTGTATACGCCAATTCAAATGTACTCAGCCAGCTGGAAAAGTAACATTTGGTTTCCCCGGAATAAGAATCGACTTCTCTAAAATCCTTGCAAAAAATTCTATCAGTTGATTCTCCCTTGTCACCCCTAATCTTCAAATTGACTTCAAAATCAATCGAACAATCTGCACGAGGTCCTCTATATGGCCCAATCAAATTTAATGTTTCACCCTGCATATAAATATGGGGTTTAGGGAAAAAATTAGAATACTCCATCTATTTGTGTTTTTCAATCAATGGGATCTCCAATACACACGTCCGGCTGTTACTTTTATAACTCAAATGTTATAAAATAAATCCCTAAAGATATAACAATAGTACTGTAGCACTTTCAATATTACAAATATATCAATATAACTTTCACATGATAAAACTAAAACCTTTTAAGGCTCATTTGAAACATGGATGCCTTTTCTGGTTCCTAAGGGGGAAATAATGAGCTATTTCCTATGTATTTAAATCCATGTGTTTCAAAGGAGCCCTTGTGATTTTCTTTAGCTGTTTGAAAATGTTGGTTGTACCCACTCACATCAAGTAGAAAACCTAAGAAAAAAAGATACATTTTTCTCAATCGAACTATTTCATTATATCACTTAACCGCCTAAATTATTTTTGGCTCGTTTTACCCCTCTAAACTATTAAAAATAGTTCACTTTATTGCTTAATAGCATTTTTTTTCCGTTTCTCTTCATATGAGTCGTACTTTGAGCCAAAAAATTATTTAGGAGATTAAATGCTCCAGCGAAATAGTTCGAGGATAAAATGACTTTCTTTGCAAAACGTAACGAGTCATGCTATATAAGATCAACTAGCTAGCACCAAACTCCAAATTATTTAGGGGATTAAACGCTCCAGCGAAATAGTTCGGGGATAAAATGACTTTTTTTTGGAAAACGTAACGAGTCATGCTATATAAGATCAACTAGCTAGCACCAAACTCCTTGGTGAAACTAATATAGATTTCATCTGTAAAATAGTACTGACCGGGGATTTGATGAGCTGGCAGTTGTCTCTTTCACGTCGGAAGAGATATATACACTTCAAGTCAATTTCATCTCTTACCAGCACAGTTCCAAAAAGATTCACTGGGAAGCCTACATCAGATTCCAGTATCTTGACATAATGGACATTCACTGACTCATCATAGAGTTCGTCGATCTCGTGCTCCGTCAATGCATCAAGCGGTGTCCCACAGACATTTGTCGCTGAAAAGTTTAGAGAACCAACAAATCCTTATATGTTACCATAGGATCATTATCTAAAAAAATTTGTACCCATAAGATCGATAAATTTAGAATTTGAACCTAGCCCTTGTAGAACTGTGCCATTTGAATTTGTATACACTCCTTTATGAGTTAAACTTATCGCTTTAGACATCTTCGGTTTCAATTCAAGGCCAGACCTTCATTTCTTTTATTGTACATTGACAAAATAAAATTGTTACGACACATTGGTTAAATAGCCGATACGGTCATTGAGGTTTCACCATTTGACTTAACATAGTCCTTTCAAAAAAAAGAAAGAAATACCATGTGGGTATGAAAAAACAAACAAAAAGAACGCATGCACTGCAAACAAATATATACCACTTATTTTTTTTAGTTTGGTTTCTTTTTTTTTCATATCTATACATATAAAGGGTAGAATGAACATTTAATTGTTGATCTTGCATGTGAGGATGACATGGAATGTCCACATGGTTTTTTTAGTCCTGGCACTGTGTTAAGCCAAATTATAAATGTCGAGGATTTGTTTGGTTAATTTGAAAAATCAAGGACTAAATTGATCTTGGAGCGAAACTTTAGGAACCGTATTGGCTATTCACCCATATTGATTTGTTTTATTTTTTCCTAACTGTTTACATTGCAATAAAAAAGTGAAAGTGTGTACATTTGCTCAATGGATATATTGAATATTTTCAAATTTTCATCGAGTTATAAATTTTAAGCAAAAGAGAAAACTTATTGACTCCAAAGTATGTAAGACATGCATTATCAATAAAGGAGGCTCCATCCTCGTATATAAGCTTCATTTATTATTTGAGTAATTGTATGGCTTTAGAATGAGGTACTCCCTCCGTCCTAAATTATAAGACCTATATATTTTTATATATGATCTTCAATGACATACTTTGACCATTAATTTATTCGAAGTTATATTTTCAACGAATATGAAATTAGCATCACGTGAAAGTATTTTAAAATATGAATCTAGTGATATAACATGCATAATATTTAGCATTTATATGGTTATTTATATGGTTAGTATGATTATTAGTCAAAAGTTATCGAGTTTAATTTTTCTAAAAAAGGACGTCCTACAATTTGGGACCGAGAAAGTACTACATTTTTAATATTAGTTTATAGTAATTCTCGCCACTTGATATGCTAACATATGGTACCTTCTTAATGCAAAACCCCCTATAATTTGAACGTGGCTACGACAAGACTGTACACTGGACCAACGACCTCACTCTCAGGTCCGGTTGTTAGTAGTACACCCAACAATGCATGTCTTTTTTTTCTTCTTATAAAATTTTCTATTAAAATACTTATCCGATTTACAATCCGGTTACACTGTTGTATTTGTTACAATAAAATCTTTATAACAATATCTCACATGATTATATTCTGATAAAAAATATATGTGTGTTTTAAGTTACTTTTATCATATATGTAAATTACTTTTAGATTTGAGTAAATTACTTCTTAGACATTTATGGAAGAAAATTCAATAAAACCTAAAAGTAATTTACATAAATAAAAAAGTAACTTAGCATAAAATAGAAGTAAGTTATCATGATATTAGAAGTAAATCCGTTGTAGAGGTAAAAACATGAGTCTATCTAGAAATTAAATTTAATCAGCACAAATTATGAAATTGACTTAAAAACGATAATAAAAGTAAACAACTCACAACATTACGAATGTTTAAGAAGTAGTTTAATCAAATCTAAAAGTAATTTGATAAAAGTAACTTAAATATATAATAAAAGTAATTTACAACATAAATATGTTTTTATCAGAATATAATCATGTCAGATCTTGTTATAAAGATTTAATTGTAACAAACATAATGTTGTAATCGAATTGTAGATCGGATAAGTAATTTAAGAGAAAATTTTATAAAGAAATAAGACATGCACGGTTGGGTGTAATAGTAGTAACCGGATTTGATAGCCGTGTACCAGTAAATCTCTCATCTCTCACGTATGGATACGTCACTCGTTAAGGCTAAACCGACGGTGCTCTCGATTTAGATTTTGCCTTATAATTTATAAGATTCAAAGTACTTACCCTCTTGGTCGAAATATTTGATCAAGTCAGGTGCTATAATGTTGGCCAAGGAGCTGCGGTAGGAGTGGAACCGCCGGTGCTTGGGATCGTATTGTTGGTACTGATCACGGTGGATGCTGGCAACCCATGCCTTTATTTCTTCCTGCCATGTCCAGGTCGAGTTTGCCCACAAGCTGTTCATCGCCTTCAGCCGTACGGGCCCTGCCGAAATCTCCGACCGTATCGCCGCACTCTGCGTATTGTCGTCGCCATCCGCCGCCGTCCGCGAGGGCTTCTCCTCCGCGTTGCCTTGCTGCCCCGCCGCAATGCCCTCCATCGGTAGGGCTAATTTAACTGGTGCGTGGGACGAGGCGAGATAAGCGACAGGATCGATCGCATCGACGAAACGGCACGCGTATATATCGTATATATACAGTGCGTATTAGAGTCGTTTAATTTCTGTCTAGTCATCCCGGTCGGATTACAAGTCAGGTTAGGATTAGGATTTTGGTAGAGACCAACAACAATTAATTGTTCGTTAATTAGTCCATCACCAGGGTTCGAAATTTCGTTTCGCATATTTACGCTAGCTGGTGGGCACTGAAAAATTTCCGAGTTTTGAACGAAATTTATATGAAACTAGCAATAATGTCTGTATGTTACAACAGGTAAAAATTATTCTAAAAATTAAACAAAATTAACCCCTCTAGTCATTTGATGTTTAGAATAAGATTTGGTTTAGCTTTTTAAATTCCGATCATCAATAATTTCTCAAATAAATTTTTTAAAAAATGAGTTAACATAGATTTGTCAAGTACAGGAGCTTGTTAGATTCTATAAATTATTGTAGTATAAAATTGATGGTTACAATTTTAAAAGTTTAATTGAATCTTGTCGTAAAAAATATTTATGATTATACATGCGATGTGAGAGATTGTCTATTTGGTTGACTGGTGTGAGACCCATCTAAAGGTCTCATGGTTGGCCATAAGATGATTATAAGCCAAAACGGTTTATTCACGACTATAAAATATAATTTATGAGTAAAACTTTCAATATACGTCCTTAGCGACTTAAAAACCAATTGAAAAAAAACTATGTTGAATTAAAAATATCTGAAATCAACTTTAAGATTAAATTTTAAAATTTAAATTTTGATAATGGTTGATTTTATATAGGGCAAATGATGAGGCTGTAAAATAGTTCATGCAAAAGTGCAAACCACTGCATGATGATCAAGAGCTCTCTTAACATATACCTGGCTTCGCCCCTGCTTGTGAAGACTGCTGTTAGCGCTGGGTCGGAGATAATAGGCAAGAAAAAACGTTGATATGATCCAGCGTTGGAAGGGTTGGGGTGTGTTTGGATCCCAGCCAAACATTGCCACGTCTAACCTTAAGTAAAAGCCACACTTGTGGCTAGCCATAGTTTGTGGCAAAACTATACCGTTTGGTTTGTAACTAAGGTGAGGCAAAATTAATTTGGCTGCTGTTTGGATTGCTGCCACAAATGTGTGGCAACAATTGTGGTAACCGTTTGGATTCCTGCCACACATTGATAAAAACACCTCAGATACTATAGTGGTAAGATTACCTCCTCACAAAACATCGCATTCCGGCAACAAGGAAGCATGTGTTAATAATGCACAAGCACAAAAGACATGCCTGATGTTTATCATAATAATATGATTACAATGTTCATCATAATAATATGATTACAGAATGTTGGAGCCAAGTAGCTGGAACCAAAGTGCCCGAGTATTTTACAAAATGAGCACTTTGGTTCAGATTCACTAATACTAGTTCAGTGAAACAACCTTCTTTTAGTAGCACACACCTAATTGATTTACAAAATTAGCAGCTAGCCAACTACATGTTCTAACCAAATAAGATCAACCATCAGCTAGTATAGATTCTAGTCATCATTCTTTGGAACACATAGCCAAAACAAGTGCACAACCAAATAGAAGTTCCTGAGCATAGCAAAAGAAAACCAAACAACCACTTTCACAAGCTAAACTTCACAGGTTGATACCTTCTTTCTCACACAAGAACTTGAACACCCAAGCATGCAATGTATCATCACTTGCATTGCACAACCAACCACGCTTACCTTTATTCTCCTTGGAAGACAAATAGTTACCAACAAGAACCCTCTGATCAGGAGTCAATGGGATTGCCTCTAGTTTTTGCCATAAAACTGCATGAGGATCAGTAAACTGTGGCATTTGGGGAGGAGCAGTGGTAGCAAGTGTTTCCTGAAGTGATTTCATCGTAGCACTGATTTCATTTGTGGATCCTGCAAAGAGACTCTTTTTTTTTGATGGCTTCTTAATTGGTGACTTGCTGCCTCTAGGCCGTTTCTTACAAGCTCGACTAGTGCTGGAAGAGTTGTTATCAAGAGTTGCATTAGTGGTTGGAGTTGGCAAAGTGTCAGAATCCTTACCAATGGTGTTTTCAGGTTGTGTGTAGCAGTTGAGGTCAAGTAGATCTTTTGAATCATCACTGTCTGAACCATCACTAACATCCATGCATGTGTTCTGATCCATAGCCAAAGAACCATCAGCGCTAGCTCCTGTGAATAGCTCCTGCATCTCATTGAAGAACTTGATGGGCTTAGAGAGAAGGCGTCTTGCTCTGTCCTGCATTCAGTCCAAAGAAGTCAAATTGCTATATGCAGTTTAGATTCTAAAATATATCATGCAATTAAATCCAGTGCAAACAACTTACACATAGCGTTGCCTTTTCAGATTCTGAAATAGTCACCAAGCATCTAGTATGGTCAAATGTGTTGCCACTCTTGCTCAATGCTGCTGCAATAAACTTCCAATTTTCTTTATGATACCTGTAGTGACGATCCACTTGATCAGCAGTCACTCCCATGGCAAACTTCTTGTTTAAACCATCAGCACACAACATGTGATGAGTCTTCTTGATCTTAAATCCTGCATATTGCTTTTTCAAGTATTCCATGTACCACTCTAGCATGAATTTGGTTTGATTCTCATGCCAGGTCAGGGACCTCTCACGAGAGGATGCAAAAGCATCAACCTTCACCTTTCTCTTGGTCATTGCTATTTTCAATCACAAGAGACATTTTAATAGGTAGAAACATGTTAAATCAGCGCACTTATATGTTCCATACAAAGAAATATGTTAAATCAGCACACTAGTATGTTCCATACATAGACATATGTTAAAGCATCACACTCATTTGTTCCATACATAGAAAAATGACAGAACACACATAACATTGGTTACATAATTTAAATAACAACTCCAACTTAAGCTACAGCTGGTCCTACTTTATCTTCCCACATCTTTTTAGCCATGTCATCTCTTTTCTTTGCCCATGCCACATTCTCCTGGTGCATATCACTACGGTTTCTTATACTTCGTGGTAGCGCTGCGTACCAAGAAGCATCGTCATACACATACTGATCAGGACCATCATCTATAATCCAGTTATGAAGCGCACAACAAGCCATCACAATTTTCACTTATGTTTTCAAAGGAAAAAATGGCTGACATTTAAATATTCTGAAACGGTTCTTGAAGGCACCAAATGCTCGTTCAACAGTTGTTCTAAGAGAGGAATGGCGAAGGTTGAATAACTCTTTTGGGTTCTCTGGTTCTCTAGTGCCCTTATATTCTTTAGGTGATATTGGGTACCCCGGTATGGGGGTAATACACCAGGTCTTGCTACATATCCAGCATCAGCTAGGAAATATTTACCTACATCATTATGTTGTGTAGATTAATTAGCTAAGAACAAAATTGAAGTTTCAGAATTGGAGCTATTAGGATGTGATGGGGTAATTCTACCTTCTGGTATTTTAAGGCCATTAGGACGTGATAAAGCATCTTGAAGCACATAAGAATCATGGGCAGAGCCCTCCCATCCAGCAAGAACATATAGAAACCTTAGGTCAAAATCAACTGCTGCTAGCACATTTTGGGAGGTGAAGGACTTTCGACCCCTAAACCGATCTTGCATATGGATAGGTACACATGCTGGTATGTGTGTACCATCCAAGGCTCCTATGCATCCCTACGAAAGTAGACTTTTTTCAAAAAAAGAATAAATAAACATGATACCTAGAGTATATTGGAAAGTAGGGGTTACCAATTTGGATGTACCTGAAAGTAAGGGTGAAATCTGCCATGGGAACTTGTTATCTTTGGATGTGTGTCAACGGATCTGATGCATATGAGGTTACGGGCAAGGATACAAAGGGCATTTAAAACAATATTGAAATACCTACTAACAGTCTCACCTGATCTCATGAACTCAAATGCAATTGGTCTGTTTGACCAATTATGACCAACAACATGAATAAACATGGCGACCTGTTCCTCTATAGTGACATGAACGGTGTCCTCTAGCAGGGCACGGGACCTAAGCTCAGCACACAACTTATGAAAGACAACTTTCCGCATACGTAGCTCACTTATGCAATGGGCTTCGGTTCCATGGTACAAACGGTCTAGCCGTCTCAACCTTTCAACATCTCTATCAAGCATGAGAGCATATGTTATAGCTCTTTTCCTTTTTCTTGTATTAATCCTATACCAATACATGGCTAGACACACAAGAATACCAGCAATCAATCTTCTCCTCCACATGTAATGGCAGTAGTCCAAGTAATACTGTAAATACAATTTCCTTTGACCCATCTAAAACATATTTTAAGAAAGATGGAATCAGTAAAAAAAAATGAATGTGGCAGCACACTTCGAATATCTTGACAGCAACGATATGGATAGCTACTCTTGTATATGCAGAATTATAAGTTCATTGCTCCATATATTAGTCAAGAAAAAAAATCTAACTAGCATGCACAAAATTGATACTTTCATCTTGTTCAGATTTAATCAAAATTCCAGTGCCACATGATTATTCAACATCACACAAATTTCACAAGGAAGCACCTGCGCATATTTATTAATGAAAAAAAAGTAGCAAACTAGAAGCTTCAGAACAGATCACGCAACATGCATCTCAAGCATCCCAAAAGAGATCAATGGTAGAGAAAAAAACAAAAAGAATTACCTTCTCTCCAGCCGCACGGACAGGTTGCTGCACAGGATCAACCAAACAAGCAGCTTTGGCGTCCTTTGCGTCCACCGCCTCCGCTGATTGGATTAGAAACTACTCAGATCTGCACACATATCGAACAACAGGTGCCATCTATTGGTGGTGAGAGAGAGGAGATCGGAATGCACAAGGTCAAAGGAAGGTTTCCTTTTGAGAGAAGGCAGTACCGGTGGCCGGTGAGCTCAACGAGCACAGCGGTGCGGAATGGCACCCATGGTGCACGGCGGAAGGAGAGATGGGGTTTGTGGTGCTAAACAGGGTGAGGGGTGAATTTATCGTGGTAGGTGGTGATATTTTTTCCTCTATGGCGCGCCACGGACTGTTGTGGCGGGGAAAAAGCCCGCCACACTTCTACTGGAAAATATTGTTCCTGGAGGAGGTTTGGCCTGTGGCTGACCTAACTTTAATAGTCAACCAAACATCTTCCAAAATAGATGTGGCGAGCCTCACTTTAGACGTGGCAATGTGTGGTGGGGAACCAAACACCCCCTTGATCCCTTGCCTTAGGCAGGTAGGCCCACAGCAAAGCCATGCAACGAGCAGCACCAAGGCCAGAAGCCCATTTGACTGTAGCAAACAGTCTAGACTCACCGTGCTGTACCACTGTCTTTTATTTTTGTACGAATTGAAGGACAGAGGAAAAATACTCTGTGTCGGTCGTTGGCGACCGATGAAAATACGGACGATGAAGGTGAACAAAATAATCTTCAATTTCTATAATAGATAAGTGAAGAGGAGATATTTTTTTATAATAGGTCAATAAATAAGAGATAGAGATATTGTAAAAGTGAACAGTAAGATGACATGACCAATTATAAAAGAAAAAAATATTGAAACAAATTATTAAGGAAAGCAAATACATTCCCTAAGTACCATGCGTGTAGTCCTGTAGCACATCGTAAACATAAATCTCATTTGGATTGGTACATCGTACTCTGTTCGACTTGAGCTGTCATGATCGGTTCCGTGAGTGCGTGGTCGCACAAGAATTGGCGAAGAGGCCAAGACGCGCGCGGAGTGGTGCGTGATGGCGCAAGACCGCGAGTGCATATGCGGCTTGCTAGCAAGCGAGCTCAGTTCGGATTGGGACGCAAGTTCATGAAGAAACCGCATGAACAAACACATCATGACTTGGAGCATGTTATGACTTGGTTATGGCTATGTGACGAGTTATATTAGATTTTTGATTTTTTGTTTTCATACAATTGGACTCTGTGCGGCAACTTAGATTATATTTCTGATTTTCTATTTTCATGCAATCGGACTTGGACACGATTAGTGTTGCGCGGGAGGGTCGTCACGTGGTATGCTTCCGTGTGATATGTGGTATGTTAGGTGGGACGATAAAAATACTACGAATTTTTTTAAGTAGGTATAAAGATAAATATATGAAATTTGAACAAACTTTGACTGAATATGACCAAATTTTTATTAAATTCATTTTGTTTGAAAATTTCGGACGGAATATTCTGTGCGCGCCGGGGGTTTCCGAAATTTCAATCACCGGTCCGTACTCGTCGAAAGACAGAGGAAAGCCGCCGATCTTCGCTCCCAATCCGATCTGGAGTGGAGTACTGCGCTTCTCGTCCATTACTCCGACCTGGAGTTGGTTCCTCGTGTATATATTCTCCCGTGTGCATGCCCCCCGTGTATACACATATATTCACTCTTATTCGAAGAAAGGAAACTTATAGCCAAACGGCAAACGGATTCAACAAACAGTCACCTGAAAGCTAGCGCACATGGTGCCTGTGCATGCTGCCGCGCCGTGTCACCTTACCATCGACGTGCTCCTGCACGTCTTCTTCCGGCTGGATCCCATATCCATTGTCCGATGCGCCGCCGTCTCCAAGCACTGGCGGCGCGCCGTGATTGACAACGCCTCCCCAAGTTCGCCGCCACCCCGACCGCCAGGCGGACCGCCGCCTTCTCCTCGGCTTCCACTACCGGGAGGTCTACCCGAGCGTACTCCACTTCTGCGCCCGGTCCACATGGTTGCCGTCCGTCGGCCAGCACTGGTCCGACGACCTCCCCGCACCTTCCTTCGTACCGGCCGCGGCACCGACGGCAGATGGTGGTCAGCCAGAGTCGTTGTACGCGCAGCTTGCGTGCAGCGATGGCCTCCTCCTCGTGTGCCGGGGTATCTTGGAAGAGATCTCCGTGTACAACTCCTTCACAGGATTCCACGCGGTTGTGCCTCGGTTTGATGAGATCTCGACGGATGCTTACTTCTTGCACTCCGTGCATGGCGATGAGCAGAATCCTAACCCTAACTTCTTCCAGGTGCTCGCCGTGGAAATTGAATACGATGGCGTGCTGGCTCTCCAAAACTACAGCTCGGAAACCGGTGCCTGGGGCCCAGTCATCCGTCCCAATCCCATCGAGGTCTTAATGCCCAGCGTGATTAGGCATTCAGTCGCTGCTATTGAGTGCCAGCGTGCCATCCATTGGTTGTGTGGTAAGACCTACAGAATAGACGAACGACACGGGAGTCCGCTGGGGCTCTGGGACTCCATCACGCACATCGTGGCGGTGGACTTAAGCACGGGATGTGCATGGACGACCAGGCTACCAAAACAGTGCACAATGTCTAATTTGAGCGTGTCGAAGAAAATGCTCACGCTGGCAACGGCGGAGGATGGCCGACTGGCCCTTCTCCGAAGAGAGGATGCGGGCACGAAGGTGACGATCTGGGTGTACGCTGAAGGTGACAACGTTAACGGCCGTGGCAGTGGTGGCAGCGACGACGGCGAGGCGAGCTGGGTTCTATCACGGTGTTTCGACGTCCGGAAGCTCGTCGAGGACGCTGGGTTAGCTCATTTTCGGCTGGAGTGCAAAGAGTGGGCAGAGTTGGAGATTAGGTTGGAGTGGTTCTGTCGGAGGAGCCGGTGTGTGATTATCTGGGTTCCGTACCTTGGGCTATTTGTTCTTGATATTGAGAGCATGCACATCCATAGAGCCGCTGGGGATAGCCAGACACATGTCTGGCCGTACGAGATGGACCTCACAATTTGCTACTCTTCCTTGAAACAATTATACTAATCATTACAGTGTTATCCTTTCGGTAGGTTGCCATTTTAGGTACAAGGTTCTTAATTAGATTTATGTAATACTGACTAGAAAAGTACCCGTAAGTTTGCAACGGAAAAAAACTTAAATTACGTTAAACATTATTTTAGATGGTTAGTGTTCGATTTTCGTGTTCTAACCCTTTTAAGAAAACATATTCTTTCTGTAGAGACTATTTACCAACATACCGATTTGGAGTTCACTACCATAGTGTTGTGTGGCATCAATCCATCGTTGCGCATATCGGTATATCCCCATCGGCTTCTCTGTCCCTAGGCGCGCTTGGCCTCATCAGCTCAGCTCCATTGCGTGTGCGTCATTGCACATCGTATCGGCCTATGTCGTAATCCATCAGATTGCTACACAAGGCTAAGCGGCTTGGTTCGGTTGTGGCTTGTGCTGTGCTGTGCTATCGTAGTGCTCGTTCGGAGACCACACATGACATATGCCTCTGCACTCTTTACGTACCATCGCTCCACCTCACTTGCGTCCATCTCCATTCTACACCGAACCGGAGAAATCGGGAATAGAATTAGGGGAAAATGACTTTATAGTTAGGGTTTCACTCAGCTGCGTACTTTTGTCCTGACATGGGACGATCTCGGCGGTCCAATTGCATCCAACAGCTGTCGCAACGTATGTTGCTGACTCATGCCACCACTTTCTTTTTTGGCCTTGATACGATTCAACGCATGCTTTTTCTCAAGATGATGGGTCGGTGCGAGCTAACATGCCAGTTTTTAATGCTCAATAGAAATAGACCAGGGGGGGATCAAAATGAAATGTATCTCTTTAATGCTGCTATCAGTGCTTTGAGCTTGGTAGAAATTCCTCTCAAAGGGAGAAAATTTACTTGGTCTAATAAACAATCCTCACCTCTTCTTGAAAGAATCGTTTGGTTTTTCACCTCTGCCTCCTGGACCCTTTCCTATCCCAATACCTTTGCCTACCCCCTTACTATGGAAACATCTGATCACATTCCATGTGCCATTTCAATTGCCACAAAGATCCCCAAAAGGTCCATTTTTAGATTTGAGAACTGCTGGTTGCAACACCCAGATTTCCTTTCTGTAGTTCATCAGCATTGGACTGCTCCTTCTCATATTAGTGATCCTGCCAAGTCCCTTACAGCTAAGTTTAAAAATCTAAGAGGGGCTCATAAAACTTGGAAAGCTTCAGTCTCTAATCTAAAGGCTAATATTGATAATGTCAAGCTTGTGCTAGATTTTATGTAGACGATTGAGGAATTTAGAGATCTGTGCATCCATGAATGGAACTTCAGATTACTCTTGCAAAACAAGCTTCAGGACCTCCTCAAACAGCAGAAAGCATATTGGAAGCAAAGAGGCCAAATCAAATGGGTAACCCTTGGTGATGCTCCCACTAAATTCTTCCATGCTCATGCTACAATTAAGTACACAAGAAATCTGATCACCTATCTAGAATCTGAAAATGGAACTAATGTTTATGACCATCAGCAAAAAGCGAACATGATCTGGGAATCTTACAAGGAAAGACTGGGGGTCACTGATTTTGATGTTAACCTCTTTAACCTGGATCATTTCTTACAGGCAAATCATGATTTGAGTGATCTGGTAGCTCCTTTTGCCAATGATGAAATTGACTCTGTGGTAAGATCTTTGAAATCTGATAAATCCCCAGGTCCTGATGGTTTTAATACTGATTTTGTAAAGAAGTGTTGGCCAATTATTTGTGAAGATTTCTATAGGTTATGTCAGAGCTTTTATAATGGTGATGTTTGTCTGCAAAGTATAAATGGTTCTTTGATAACCTTGGTCCCTAAGCATGACAATGCTATCAAAGTTAATGATTTCAGGCCAATTTCTCTCCTGAACACATCTGTGAAGATTATTACAAAATTATTGGCCAACAGATTGCAATTACATCTTCCCAAACTCATTCACACTAATCAATATGGCTTTATTAAGCACAGGTGTATCCAGGATTGCTTAGCCTGGACCTTGGAATTCCTGCATTTCTGCCATCAGTCTAAACAGGAGATAATTATTCTGAAGCTAGATTTTGAAAAAGCATTTGATAAAGTTGAGCACAAGCTGATGCTTCAAATCATGGAGAAGAAGGGTTTTCCTGAGAGATGGCTGAATTGGATGAATCTCATTTTCAGCACTAGCACTTCCTCAGTCCTACTCAATGGGGTCCCAGGCAAAACCTTTTTTTGCAGAAGAGGTGTTAGACAAGGTGATCCTTTGTCCCCCCTCCTTTTTGTTCTGGCAGCAGACTTCCTACAAGACCTACTCAACTCAGCTAAGCAACAAGGGCTACTTTCAATGCCAGTCTCTCTCCCTTTGGACATGGACTTCCCAATCCTCCAGTATGCTGATGATACCCTCATCTTTATGAAAGCTGATGCTAGACAGTTGTTTTTCTTGAAGGCACTTCTTATTTCATTTGCAGAGTCCACTGGGTTGAAAGTGAATTATCACAAGTCTATGATGATACCCATTAATGTGAATGAGACCAAGATGAAGATCTTATCTAGAACCTTTGGCTGTTCTAAGAGCAATTTGCCTTTCACCTACTTGGGCTTGCCTCTAAGCCTCACAAGGCCAACAGTTGCTGATTTTTGGCCTTTGGTAAATCGGTGTGAAAGAAGATTGGTTAGCATCTCGAGTTTCCTAAGTCAGGCTGGAAGGTTACAGTTAACTAATGCAATTTTTAGTGCCCTACCAACCTATGCTATGTCAACCTTCTTACTGCCAAAGACAGTAGTGAAGCAGATTGATAAGTTTCGAAGATATTGCCTTTGGCGTGGTTCAGATGCCAACAACAGAAAACCTCCAAAAGCTGCTTGGAATTTGGTCTGTGACACAAAGGAAAATGGGGGTTTGGGGGTTATAAACTTAACAACTCAAAATCATAGCTTGTTACTCAAGAATCTGCATAAGTTCTATAACAGATTGGACATCCCTTGGGTTCAGCTTGTTTGGTCAGTAAGATATCCAAATGGGAAGTTGCCAACAAATAACAGGAAAGGCTCCTTCTGGTGGCGTGACATCCAACAGTTAGCATCTGATTTCAAAGGTTTTGCCATGGCAATAGTTGGAGATGGTAAATCTTGCTTCTTCTGGTTGGATACCTGGAATGGTTTCTCTTTGAACATTACCATGCCTGAACTTTTTTCCTTTGCAAAAAACAAATTCAGCTCTGTTCACAAAGTCTGTCACTCTGAACCCCTCTACGACCTGTTCCATTTGCCACTTTTGGAGGAAGCTTTCCAACAATATACAGATCTTCAATTGATTATACAAGGAATTCTTAGTCAGGGGAACTTTGACACTTGGTCTTATATTTGGGGATCTTCAGTCTATACACCGAAAAGTGCTTATATTCAGCTGACAGGTAGCAAGCCAACACACCCTGTATTCTCTTGGCTGTGGCAGTCTCGTGTTCAAAACAAAAGAAAATTCTTCTTTTGGCTAGTCTTAAAGGACTGTCTCAGTACAAGAGGCCTCTTGAAAAGAAAGACAATGCCTCTGCAGGATTATACTTGTGTTCTCTGTACTCTGGCTATTGAGGAGGGCCTCACTCATCTCATGCTTGACTGTACTTTCTCAGTCTCTTGTTGGGCAACACTCCAATTGGTGATCCATAATCCGAATGACCCTTATGGCACACTACTCTCTTTTAAACAGCAGCTGCAGGTACCATTCTTCATAGAGATTACAATCACAATGGCTTGGGCAATATGGACAGTCCAGAATGATGCTATTTTCAGAAATCAACCCCCTTCAATTCCCCGTTGCAAGGCAGTCTTCAAAAAGGAGTTGGCCCTGGTTATTCTTAGGGCCAAAAGTTCACTAGCAAATAGTTTATCCCAATGGCTGCAGTCCTTTGTGTAATTTTTCTAATTTTCTTCACTTCTTTCTTTGTTTCCTAAGGCTACTTTGTAAGACTTTTGCTGTTTTTATAATCAACCCCTCCTGTTTTCCTCAAAAAAAACATGCCAGTTTTTAATTATAGCTGCCTCAGTTTCATAGTTTGTGCACACAGCCACACACGCATGATAAACTATTGATACGCATGTTTTTTCTCCGTTGTAACAGACGGGCAAATGCTAGTAAGGAAAAGAAAAAACAAATCCAGCAGTCAATATCAATAGAAGCTCATGTTGGTCGGCTCATTAGCCATCCCTTGGCTATGAGTTTATTCTAACCTGAAAGAACTGAGAGAAATGGATATATTGCATCTTTCTGACGAAGTAGTAAATACAGTGAATGCAAGTAAACTCTGAAGAAGAGAGCTCAAACCTTATCTTGCAGCAACTCTAGCGTTTCATGCCCATATCCAGCAACAACCTGTTTGCATTCTTCGTTTGCCACCCCTGCGGCTCCTATTTTTGTGCATGGATCTGCGCAATAGCCCAGCCTACACAACAGCAAGTACTCCAATGTGAACCTCTCTCCCTCTGACCCTCTCCCAAAAAAAAAGATTAGAAAAGTAAACCTCTCATAAACCATAGATTCAATGAGTATTTTGATTAGCTAAGGGCTTCCCTAATAAGTGGAGTGACTGGATCACGAAGACAATAAAAGGAGGTAGAGTATGTGTGAAGGTAAATGAGATAGAGGAACCTTATTTTGCAACTAAAAAAGGACTGAGACAGGAAGACCTCTCTCCCTTACTTTTTGATCTAGCTGTGGAAGCACTCACCATGATGATAAATAATGCTGAAAAAAGGGGAATAATAAAAGGACTAGAGAAGGCAGAGATGGGAGAAAGGATCTCTATTCTGCAATATACAGATGACACAATATTCATGATGGAGGATTCAATTGAAACTGCAAAAAATCTGAAATTTATTCTATGTCTTTTTGAGAACATGTCTGGTTTAAAAGTCAACTTTCATAAAAGTGATTTTTTTTAGTGTGGGTCTATATAATGAAAAGGAATCAGAGTTCTGTGCTGTACTAACATGCAAGAAAGGGACTTTGCTGATGACATATCTAGGGATCCTTGTTAATAAAAAGAGGATACATAACAAAGAATGGAAACCCACTGAAAATAAAATGGAAAAGAAACTGAGTTGTTGGCAAGGGAAGTTATTAGCAATAGGAGAGAGATTAACTTTAATAAACTCTAGCCTGAGCAGTATTCCTTTATATATGTTGACCTTCTATAGACTACCTAAGGGAGTTAAAAAGAGAATGGATTATTACAGGACAAGACTCATGTAGCAATAGAACTAGGGGATTAGAAAATATCACCTGGTCCAATGGCCAGTAATTTGTAGGCCAAAAGATCAGGGGGGTTTGGGGTCCTTGACTTATAAACTATGAATATTGCATTGCTGGGGAAATGGCTGTGGAAACTAGAGAATGAAGGAGGTATTTGGCAGGAAATACTAATTGACAAATATATTGCAGGGCAAGCCTTTGGCATTAATCTGGAGATTCTCATTTTTGGTCTGGATTGTTAGAAGTTAGAGACATTTTTCTAGAATATTGTAAAAGAACAATTAGGAATGAAAAAGGGACACTCTTCTGGGAAGATATATGGCTTGGGGAGATATCATTAGCTGACCAATTCCTAGATCTTTATAATATAACATTTACGAAAAAGATCACAGTAACAAAAGCTTTTGAAAAAAGGATGGGATTCTTTCAGGTTTAGAAGGACCTTGATTGGGGACAGGGCTAGAAAATGGGGGGAAATCAAAAGCATGTTTAAAGGGAAAATTTTGAAAAATGAGGACAGAATTACCTGGACTCTCACAAAAAATGGGATGTTCACTGTTAAGTCTTTTTATTTTGCTATGAAATTGCAGGAAATAGGGTTCCCTTTTAAAAAAAATCTGGACATTTAAGATTCCAGTCAAAGTTAAAGTATTCATATGGTTGACCCTTAGGAATATTATTTTAACAAAAGACAATCTCATAAGAAGGGGATGGAAAAAAGGTATCAAAGTGTCAGTTCTGTAACAGTAAAGAAAGCATAGATCATCTTTTCTTTAAGTGCAGTATTGCTAAATTTGTCTGGAGCACCATCCATTGTGTGTTTGCTAGTGAAATCCCTGTAGAGTTAGAAAACTTGATGGGGGTTAGCTGAGTAAATTCTCTAAGAGGACTAGAAAATTGGTCTCAGTTGGGGTTGCTACGGTGCTTTGGAGTATATGAAAAATTAGAAATAAAGCTTGCTTTGAAAATGTACTTCCAAAAGACCCTGTTGAGGTTATCTTTCAGGTAGCTCATAACACTACCGACTGAGCTATTTTGCAGAGTAAGGAGGACGAAACAAGAAGTTTGCAGGAGGGGTAGAATGCTAAAGCGGGTAGCCGTTGAGATATATGGCATCCACCATGGATGGAGCTTCAGGACAGGGAGGCTGCAGGGCTGAGAAGGGTGGCGTCTCACATGATCGATTGCTCTTGTTTCTAACTCCTAGGGAGAAAATTAATCTTGCAGTTGGTTGGTGTTGTGCATAGCACCGAAGTTGTGCCTCCTGGCTTTTTGGGTAGTGTTTGTTACTGACCCTTTCGTTCGATAGATGTGCTGAAAAAATGTAAAGCCACAGTTATGGTGTTATGGTTGTATGATGAGAATTTGCTGGCCTTTCTCCCAACCATGGTGGGATGGCACCCGGTGAGGGGGAGAAGGCATGTGATATTTTTTTTTCGTTTTTCTGAACTGATGAGACTGTAATCCTTTCGTTTCTATTAAGGGAAATGGGGGGAGCAATGCTCTCCTAGTTCAAAAAAAAATGCAATAAACATAAAAGAGAAGTACCAAAGTTAAGATGAAACATGTGGAAGGATATGGGTTGCTTACTATAGGACCAGCAATCAGCAAAAAGTTCCCGAGTCTGCTATGGCAGCACAAACTATCCACACAAATTCATGTCATCGCATACATCATCAGTCAGACAAGAGGAACTGTGCAATTATTTGTAGACCTGGAGACTAAAACAGAAAACAAGCATAGAGGTTAGAGCATTACCGGTGTTCCTGCCTCCAATAAGAAAATCTCCCATTTCAAACTACAGGTTACCGATAATGGAGACAAAATTGGATTTTCAAGAAAGTTTTGTAGAAAGGATCAATTATAGAAGATTCAGGTCAGGAAACTATACTATGAAACTTATGCCAACCTGCCAATAAGCTTTCCGAGTAACAGTCGGGTGTATGTATGAAGGCCTTTGAAATTCGTTCAGAAATGTGTTTGTGGAACTAACCGCGATTAGAGGCAGAGCAGCTGCTTCTTGAGCTCGGCCGGCGAGGCAGCGATTCTCCGAGGGTGTACCATGTACATCGGGTTTACAGTGGATTTACGGGTTAGCCATTTACATACTTATTTCTCTCGCAGCTGGTGGTCGTTAGCCACTTACATCCTTATTTCTCCCGTAGCTGGTGACCATCACCTCCATGCGCTTGTTGCGCCTACTCATGCCGGTCGCCTTCCATGCTCTTGTTGCGCCTTCTTGGCGTGCGACCCGCTACGCTGCGCGAGCACGAAGACACGACTGGGCGTGCGCCACCAACGGGGCTCCAGGTATTTCTGCTCTTTTTTTTTTCAATTTGTTTTTTTAAAAAAGTAAGAGACCTCTGATTGGGTCCGCAAGGGGTAACCTGTTTCTAACCGGCAGTGCCAATAGTGACAGTAGCATATAGAAACAGAAGCAAGGGAGTAAACAGGGAGTTCATCCCTCCTTCCAAAAAAAAGAGGCATGCATGCATACTCTGAAAACTAATCAAAAATGAGAAAAAAAACATATTGTTCTAATACCCTGCAATTCTATTAGAATACATGGGAAAAGAGGCAGACTGAAAAGGCATACAATCTGATGCAGATTGCTCATACTCTAAAAACTAATCAAAAATAAGAGAAATCATATTGTTCATACCCTGCTATTCTATTAGAGTACATGGGAAAAGAGGCAACTGAAAAGGTTTCAGTGACAAACAGAGGACAGAGCATCCAAGTTACTACACAATCTGTTCGGTCACTTGAGCTACCAAAAAACTGGCTGAACATATCAGTCACTATACTATCTGTTCAGTCACATGAGCTACCAAAAAACTGGCAGACAACCCAGTTGCTACACTATCTGTTGGGTCACTAGAGCTACCATCTATTTGTTGAGGTTTAGCTTGTTCACTATACCCACTAGCTCAAGAGCTCCCTCAAATGTCACATCTTTGAACTTATTGTGAGGGCTGTACTTTGCCCTCCCCCAGTGAATCCGTTCTGAAAGCTTTCCCCAACACCGAAAGTATTTTCGTATTTCCAGCGGGACATACCGGTTCTTCTTGTTCACTGTCTTCTCTGTGACAGAAAGTATCCGCTTCTCCATAGCGGGGAAGCAGAGTGACTCTGCTATCACACAGACTAGGAGTAACAGTGCCCTTTTAATGTCTGACTGATTGGACATATTGGATTCCATATCTGAGAGAATTTCATGACATCTGTAGAAATCCTCAAGTTCAATCCTTATTGTTGCTTTCTTGGACCCCACGTTGCAGTCCAGACCGGGGACCGTGCAACCCTCCTTCATTTTGACATCATAGGATCCACTGAATTCAGACCGTGCTTCCTCCCTGGCAAAACCTTCTGGCAGTTTTGCAGTCGAATCTCTAAACCTGTACCATTTTCCGTTGTTGGCTATAGAATCAAGGTATAAATCTTGATATCTGAAAAGCGCCAGAACTGATCTTGTACTTGACTTATCAGGATTAATCCTCACAATGAAGGTATCCTCAGTTGTTGGAGTATAAAGTTTACCCTCAACAAGGCCTCCATCAGCCTGCCCAGCATTTCTTTGCTTAATGCCTGCCCTCACTCCATCCCAGATTTTTTGGATAGATCCGTTGACTTCAGTTAGATCGAGGTCAAATACATCAGGTCTGGTGGCAGCATTAGAGCTTGCTTCGCAGTGCTCTAGAAAAACAAAAGTAAATGTCAAATTAAAATTGAGAAGTAGATAAATTTTTTAAACCCATACTTAATTTACAGTATAAAGGCAGAAATTACATATCCATTATTATTATTACTATTACTACATCACATTGGCCCCAAACCATAGAAGTTCCTACATTAATCAGAGAAAAAGGACAGTTTGAACAAGGTGGGTCCAAATTTTAATAGCAAAGGTTAGTTACTGTAACTGCATACAGAATATATTAAATTTATAGAATATAAGCAGCGATTGCATATCAAATTCAATTCAATTTCAAAATCTAACTATACACAATTTACGCAAGAAAAATCTGCTAATTACTTAACAAATGCAGAACATAAGAAGTAAAAAAATGTGCATATTGAACTTTTCTAGGCCCTCAGAGGCTTCAACCTCACATGCCACATCACTGTAGCTGTTAGTTTAGATTGCATCTCAGTGGTTTAGATTGTGCTAAAAGGACACCAAAAAGAGAAGGGAGGTTTCAGACTTTGGTCCTAAACTTTTCAAGATAAATTTCGCTAATTCCATTTGAGCAATTCAAATGACTCAAATATATTGCTTGAATACAAAGAGTCTATAGGGTGGATGGCTACTGATTTTCTGCTATCGGTCACTAGGTTACCCAGACCAAATTTTAATGAATCCAGCTGGTAGGCCTAATTGAGACTATAATACTAATAGTGAAAAGCTCAATAGCTCATTGCACTGTTCTAATTAACAGTTTTGATTATGGATCATGGCTTCCTAGATGGACTAAATTTTTGACAACTATTACTCGGTGAGGCTATATGTCAATGACTCTATGAACTTCTTTGTACAGAAGAATAAATTGGACTCATTGTTTGAATTAACAGTGAGGTCGATTCACTATGGAAACTAAGGCAACTGACTAGTAAGCCATAAGGTTGCCACTAGGCTAACTGATGGCCCCTGAATTTTCCTTGGCATGTGTAGTACATCCTAGTTCAACAGAGCTTCACGCTCTAACGGGAAAATAAACATCAGGTAGGAGGGTTTCAAGGTGGTTACTAGCTTTCCTTTTAAGGGTCACTGGGTGACTCGTTCCTCTAATATTTTAACCAAAAAAGCTAGAGATATCTAATTGACACCAGGACGGAAGAAAACATCTGTAAAAGCTTCATATCACTGTTTTGAATAACAAGACTTCAAGGCAACGATGATTTGGTTTAACTGACCACTTAATTATCATTCTACCGACATGACTTCTAATGCACTAATATCAACCAGGCAAGCTAATGTTCCCTGCAAGTCAGTGGTCTAGGAGTAGTAAAATTTCACCCAAACTAAAATCACAGGGCAACATCTAATTAGCAGACATGCAAGTCATGGAGTCAAGCATAATTGTGAATAAAACAAAAATAGAATACATTAAAATCTGATCAGGAGCATGCAAGTTATGGACTAAGCATAATTGCAAAAACAATAAGGCAGTTTCATCTACAGGTTGTTCAGTGTCTAATAATGTGAACTAAGTTCACTAGGCAACCTGTGCTAAATTTGAATCAATCTAACTGATGGGCTAAATTTGAATCAACCAACTGATGTGCTCAATACATGCAAAACAAAAATCAATCCACTGTTTGTGTTGAGTCCACAGTGGTGGCCCTAAATTTTCGAAGGAAAGAACTTGAAATACCAAATATCTACCTCTCTCTCTGCTCTTTCCTCCTATTTCTGCACTTGTGCTAACTCAGTAGCTCCCCTGATCTGTCAGCCAGGCCTAATAACTGCGCCTGCCACCGCTCCAATCTCCACGCCGGCATAGGACTGCCTCCACCACGCCTCCTCGCTGCAGCGCCGCCCCCGGTGATCCGGACCGGCGATGCTCGGCCTCGGTGGCCGAGCTTGCGCCCCCATCAACAAGCCATCCAAGCCCACCGGCTACCCACCACGCAGGCCACCCGCGCCTCCGCCGCCATGGCGCCATGCCCACGCGCCGACGGCCTCCGCTGCTCGCCGAGTTTGCTGTTCCCTTCGTGGCGTCTGGGGTGGTCTAGGGCATGAGGAAAAGAACTGGGCTATTTCCTATTGGGCTCTAGAACATTCTAAGCCCATCAACACAGCCCCAGACAAGCACAAGGCCCAAGTGCATGCAGACGTCCTTCCTCTCCGCCTCCCGCGCCATTGCGAGCCAAAACAAGAAACGATGCAGAATCGCATAAACATCAAAGATTCAAGAAACGATGCAGAATTGCATAAACATCAAAGATTCAAGAAACAATGCAGAATTTCATAAACATCAAAGATTCAAGAAAAAAATGCAGAATTGCATAAACATTACATCAAGTTTCAAGAAACAATGCAGAATTGCATAAACATAAAAGATTCAAGAAAAAAAATGCAGAATTGCATCAAGAACTCTGAAACAAGGACTCACCTTGCTCTGATCGGAGCGGTCGGAGGAGTCCGCCGAATCTGAAGTGCGACGGAGATCTTCCCAGGCTTTGCGTGCCTTCTTTGTCAGCTGTTGAACACAATTCAAGAAAAACCAGCAATGCTCAAGAACAGGAAACTCGATAAGTCACAAACCCGTAAGCAAGAAACTCGCGCAAGACTCACATTGCCGCGTTCGCCCCTGAAGTCGGAAGCGGCCCCCGGAGCTGGTCGACGTCGGTCGCACGACGTCGGCATCGGTGCCTGATTGAGCAGGAACACGGGTCAAAACACCACCAAGAACTCTCAACGCAAGAACAAGAATGAAAAACCTCTCTCGACGCTCTCAAGAACAACAAGGAAGAAACTCTGAACCAGCAAGAAAGACTACGCGCATCGCCGTCTCCGCCCATGAAGTCAGAGGCCGCCGGAGCTGGTCGGCCTCGCTTGTACGTCTTCGGCGTCGACGCCTGGAGGTGGAAAATGTCAGAAAGAAAAGCCAAGAACCAAGAAACTCTCAACCGTAATCAAGAACCACGAAACAAGACTCACTCCGCAGTCGTTCTCCATGCGGTGGCAGGAGCTGCAGGCGACGACGAGAAATTGGTCGATCGTGTGGGTATTGGTGGCGATGGCTCGACGATTGTAGCAATAGGAATATCGAGCTCCACAGCAAGAAAGGCGGAAGCTTGATGATCAGCAATGTACAAGTCTAGTTGGAAAGAACTTGGATGATGCAAATTCTTTTCTGGTCTACTGATGGGTTTTTGCTCGCTGTTAATTGAATATATAGTCGCGGAACCGCAATAATTCATGATATTATATAAGGATGAAAGTACAGCACTTGGGTTTCACCTCCAACTACCGTTTAGCCCCCTTGTTTCAACTCCATTCCATTAGGATTTTCAGTAACTTAATACACCTTTTGCTTCATATTATAAAACACTTTGGTTTTTTTCCTAGTAAAACTTCTTTAACCTAAGTTATACAAAAATGTATCAACATTTTCAACAGAAAACAAACATACTATAAAACTATATTAAATGTTAGATTTAACGAAAACTAATTTTGTGTTAAATTTTTTTATAAATTTGGTTAACTTAAATAAGTTTAATTAAAAAAGTCAAAACGTTTTATAATATGAAACGAAGAGAGTATTAGTTTTATGTTTCCTCCTTTTCTCCTTCAATTTGACCGTTTCTATTAAAATACCTTTCGTAATATATTATTCCCCCACCCATACTTTGCATGGCCCAATATTGTTGATATTACAAATAAAATTGTATGCGTATATAGTATATTTAACTTTTATTATCATTGTGGCTTAGATAAAAAGAAGAATTCACATCAGTTTCAATTCTCCTATTATTAATTTCGAATTTTGAAATGGTTAAAAATCTAGATATATCTAAAATTAAGTAGCCCGTTGCAGTAAAATTAGAAGAGTCCAAGATATTATCAATCACATACTTTATTTTCTACAAATTTTTAATATAGTAGAGATAAGCAACAAACTAATAGGAAATCTTAATAATGTTGCTTAATTTTTAATAAAATAATAAATTTAGTATAATGAGTAAATAAATTGACTCTCAGACGTGTGAAGTAAAAATTCATATTTGTTGTTTTGAAATTTCAGAATTATCAAATTCTACAGGAATAAGAATAAAGAGTTGAAATATTTTAAATGGCATTCTAAAAATTAAATTGAAAATTTAATCTTATCAGTTGATGAATAAGTTAGTAGTTCGATTAACAAAGAACTAATTAATTATGTCCAATTATAAATTAGTTGTTAATTGTTATTGTTTTGAGTCTTAAAATAGCATTAGCATATTATTTTGCCGAAGCGTAAGTATAATGTGTTGTTATTTTGATCGTGATGCATCCCTAAATCAGCTTATATGTATTGCATGTTTGGATGATGCTTATGTTGACATCTTCTGAACATCACTATAAATTAATCGTCAAATACACCACCATTGTATCCGTTGTATTTTTCTTGCTACTAGAAATCGCGTGCATGTGCAATGCATGTTTTCACATTTTACATTGTTTGAATGTAAAATTTGCCAACTGTCTCAAATTAAAATCTTGAGAGCCACGTAACATAGGTTGTTTCTATTTCACTCTAAAATGATAGTGAAAGGGATGTGTTGTTTTCATTTCAATTTAAAAAAGAAACACAAAAATATTGAGATTCATTTTCACTTCCACTAAAAACAGAACAAATTGTAGAATTATCAATCTTTGTTTCCAATTGCATTCACTGTCCCAAATGTTCACATGAATCATTGAATACCAAACCGGAAACCAGCTCATTGTTTAAAGACTAACATTCATTTTCAGGTACCATTGGATGACAGTATAATGCAACCCAGCAGAACAAGGAATTTGAGATATTAGTTGTTGTACAATCATCATAGTTAATATTTTAGTAAAATAGAACAGAAATACATATTTTCTATATAGTCTTAACTGCATGTTCAGAGCTTCTATCTCAGCTCTGTAACTTCTCTCCCATGGGTTGTTTACTAGCTGTTGCGAGATATCACCCTACCTGTTATTCTTCATTTTTCTATGCACATATAATGCTGTGACAAGAGACGGACCACTCCCCTAAATCTTAATACAAAAATACGTGTATTGCGTATTCCCCAAAAAACTTCTCTCATAAGAAAAATAATCTGCTCTCAAATGAAAAATAGGAATTTCTAACTCAACAATTTATTACTACAAGAGTGTTGTCAACAGCTGATCCAACTCAACCCAGAAATGAACTCAGCAAGAAGGAATACAAGGGGACACACGAAAATTAGCCAACCATACTAGATATCTTGCTCCAATCCGACAGGATTGAGCCACCACCACCGTCAGCACCAAGTTGCCGATTCTGAGTTCTATTACAATACAGCTCGAGTATATATCTAAATCTCACCAACTCTTCCTTCTTTCCTCTCTCTCACGCAACACCTTGCCAGCACATGCCAGCTTGCTACAGGAAATTACATGGCCCAATCCGGCCCATAGTATCATGGGTTTGCCTTGATGGGCCTTGTAAGGCGAATGCCTCCAGTCTTGACCTTGATTCTCACTTGCGCCTCCTGTTGCTCGTCTAATACGCCGCCCTGTGCCTCCTCCTCGACAATACCTTCCTCAGCCTTGTCAGCTTCGTTGACAATTCCCTCTCCTTGGAATCTGGCTTGTCGCCAAGCCAAGGCTTCTGGAAATCTTGTATGCAGGTCATCCACATCCTCCCAAGTAGCATCTTCAACTGCAGAGTCAGACCATTGAATTAAGACTTGAGGCATCGTGATATTACCCTTTTTAGTAACTCGATGGTCCAAAATCAGTATGGGGTATTGTAATTCTGCATTAGGCACAGGTAGCTAAGATTAAACTATGCCCTGAAAACCTTTAGCAACCTTCAACTGAGAGACATGGAACACAGGATGGATGGAGCTAGTGGAAGGGAGCTGCAACTTATAAGCTACTGAACCAATCTTCTGTATGATCTGAAAAGGTCCAAAGTATTTAAAAACCAATTTGTGGTTGGCTGCTGCAACAGATGACTGAACATAAGGCTGCAGTTTTAAATAAACCCATTCTCCAAGCTCAAAGGTTTTGAAGATTCTTTTCTTGTTTGCCATATGTTCCATCTGTTGTTGAGCTCTGTTGAACTGTTGTTGTACCAAGGCTTGCATCATTTTCCTTTCTTTAAGCAGACATGCAGTTCAGGTGTAGCACAGTCCTTTGAATTGATTCCAAAATGTCTAGGAGGATGCCCATACAGTACTTCAAAAGGAGATGTATTCAGGGCAGAATGATAAGATGTGTTGTACCAAAATTCAGCTAAGTGCAGCCAAGTAACCCATTTAGATGGAGTAGCATGAACAAAACATCTGAAATAGATCTCCAAACATTGGTTAACTCTTTCAGTCTGACCATCAGATTGGGGATGAAATGCAGTGCTAAGATGCAATTGAGTTCCAGCTCGAGTGATCAATTGCTCCCATAACTGACTAATGAAAATTCTATCCCTATCAGAGATTATGATTTGAGGCAAACCATGTAATTTGAAAATATTCAACATGAATACCTTGGCCGCATCAATGGCAGTGAAGGGGTGAGATAAAGGCAAGAAATGACCATACTTGGAGAATTTGTCTACTATCACCAAAATGCAATTGAAAGACCTTGATTTGGGCAAACCTTCGATGAAATCAAGGGAGATTACCTGCCAAGCCCCTTCTGGCACTGGAAGAGTTTGGAGCAGTCTAGGGCATCTAGCCCTATCAGGTTTAGCCTGTATGCAAATTTGACAGTGTTGGACAAAACATTTTACCTGCTGCTTCGTACCAGACCAAGCAAAGAGTCGTTTAATTCTGTTGTATGTGACAGGAAACCCAGAATGTCCCCGAATAGGACTGGCATGCAATTCTGAGATCAATTTGGTTTGTAACTCAAGATTGTGACCAATCTAGATTCTTCCCTTGAATTTAATGACTCCTGAGTGTAATGAGAACCCTGATTTTGCATCAGATTTAATAGACAGAGCAGAGAGTAACTCAGAGGAAAATGCATCTGATTCATATCCCTTAGACACTTCCTGAAGCCAGGTGGGAGTACAACTAGAGATGAGAGTCAATTCAACATTACCCTGAAATTTTCTAGACAAAGCATCGGCTGCTGCATTGTGGGAACGCTTCCTGTAACATATTATATAAGTCAGGCCTAACAATTTAGTGAAGGCCTTGTGCTGCCAAGGAGTGTGGAGTCTCTGGTCAGACAAATGCATTAAGATATGATGGTCAGTCAGTATAATGAATTCACCAACTTGTAAATAATATCTCCAATGATCCACTGCCATCAAAATGGCTATACATTCCTTTTCATAAGTAGAGAGACCTTTAGTACGAGGACCCAGGGCCTTACTGATAAAAGCAATAGGGTGATGATTTTGTGACAAAACAACTCCAATTTCTAAATCAGAAGCATTAGTCTCCACAGTGAAAGGCTGACTAAAGTCAGGCAGTGCTAAGACTGGAGAGGAAGCTAGTGCTTGCTTAAGAGTCTAGAATGCATGATCAGTCTCATTTGTCCATTTAAATGGCACCCTCTTTCTTAGAAGTTGGGTTAGTGGTACTGATTATTCCAAAACCCTTCACAAATTTTTAATAATAACCTGCCAATCCAAGAAATCCTCTAAGTTTCTTTGGAGAAGATGGAATGGCCCAATTGAGTACCTCCTTGATCTTGCTTGGGTCAGTTGACACCCCCGTTGCACTGATTATATGACCTAGATAGGTAAGCTGTTGCTGAGCAAAAGAGCACTTGAAAAGCTTAACTTGCCATTGATGTTGTTGTGGTAAACTAAGAACTTGCTGCAGGTGGTTCAAGTGAGACTCTAAATCAGGGCTATAGATGAGAATATCATCAAAGAATACTAGTGCAAATTTTCTGAGAACAAGTTGTAAGGTTGCATGCATGGCTCCTTGGAAGGTTGCAGGGTCTACAGTGAGACCAAAAGACATGACCTTATACTCATAATGACCAGTGTGGGTTTGAAAAGATGTTTTGTATTCTTCCCCTTCCTTCATCCTAATTTGGTGATATCCAGCCCTCAAGTTCAGTTTGGAAAACCATTTAGCACCAGCAAGTTCATCAAGTAATTCATCAATGATAGGCATAGGGTATGTGCTCTTGATGGTTATTGCATTTAGCTGTCTATAATCAATTACTAACCTTCATGTGCCATCCTTCTTTCTGACAAGCAAAGCTGGAGATGCAAAAGCACGGCTAGGTTGAATAACTCCAGACTGAAGCATTTCAGCAATCTGTGTTTCAATTTCATCCTTTATGGCTAGGTTGAATCTATAAGGTCTCAAATTGACTGGTTTGGAACCAGAGATCAAAGGGATACTATGATCAAAAACTCTTTTAGGAGGTAACCCCTTTGGTTTTGCAAAAACTGATTGAAATTGCTGCAAAACCTATTAAATAGATACAGGAATTTCTTCAGATATTGTCTACATCACAGATGCCAACTGAACCAATAGCATAATAGAACCACATTTGATCATTTCCCCAAGTTGGTCAACTGAAATGGTAAGGCATTTATCAGTTTGAGCAGTTATGCCATATAGTTTAATAGGTTGGTTCAAAAGTTGAATTTCCATCCATTTATTCACCCAAGCCACTTGCATTGGACTAAATTTCTCTAACCAATCCATGCCTAGAATAACATCATAACTTCCCAACTGCAGCAGTTTGAAATTACTTTTGAAATCATGACCTTGCATCCACCAACTGCAATTCACAATTTAATGAGTGCATCTCATAGTGCCACCATCAGCTATCTTAACTGTAACAAGGCAAGCTAAAGGAGTGATGCTAGCTAACTTCTGTCCCACTTGAAGATCAATAAATGAATGTGTGCTC
Organism: Oryza officinalis; assembly: GCA_008326285.1. Lineage (NCBI taxonomy): Eukaryota > Viridiplantae > Streptophyta > Magnoliopsida > Poales > Poaceae > Oryza > Oryza officinalis. The sequence continues at coordinate 48,455,682 of BDMV01000003.1, read as the reverse complement.
CCAGAGTCAACTAGCATGAGTAATTCAGTTCCCTAAACCCACCCCCTCAGCCTAAAAGATGTATATGATTCAGTATCCTAGAGAGCCAGTTTACTATCCACTTGCTCTTCTGCAGATATGGTGTTCAAGTCCAACTCTGTCTCAGCATCAGATGTAACGCATCAATTAGTTCTTGGACTACATGAAGCTGGACTGATGTGGCATACTTATGGTCTCTACCCCATCTTTCACCACAAATAAAACACGGGCCCTTAGCCCTTCTGTAAGCCTTCAGTGAGGCAAGTCTGTCTTCTTTTGCCTTGGCTACCTCAGACATTCTCTTATCTTCAGTGTGATGAACAGGGGTATTTCTAGAAGCCTGTACAGCAGGATAATAGTTACTAGTTCTAGGTACATGCTTGTAACCAGGATTAACTTCACTTTTCTTAATTCCAATGGACTTATTACCTTCCAAAATCTCTTCCTGCAACAAGGCAATTGAGCAAGCAATGTCTAAATCTTGGGGTCTCTGTACCATGACTACCCCCTAATATCATCTCTGAGTCCTTCTATAAACTTGATGACAAAATAGATAGGGGTGAGTGCTTGGTCATAAGCCATAAGTCGATGCATAATACTATCAAATTTCTCCACATATTCAGTGACTGAGCTGGCTTGTTGAGCATGGAACCAATGTCTTATAAGAGCCTCTTGCTTGTCCCTAGTAAATCTAGCACATACCAATTCACATAAAGTTTACCAAGTGATTCCCACAATTTGGCTCCTGATTGACTGAAGCCAGAAAGCAGCATTGCCACAAAAATTAAGTGTAGCCACCTTAACACAATGCATAGGCTGAATACCATAGACATCAAAATATTGCTCGCAATTACTTTTTTCACATTTGGGGATTCTCACCATCAAACTTTGGGCATGTCATAGGCGGGATACTAGCACTCAAGTCTACTATTCCACTAGAAGAATTTGGGGAGGCCATCACAATATTATTATCAAAAGGAGCAGGAGTGGAAAAAACAGGAGTGGAAAAAATTGGGTGATGCTTGCTAGCTAACCATGTCGAATTCTGGCCCTGATGCTCACTGGGTTGTCCCTGCTTAGCCACACTGCTTTCATTCTGCTCCACCTTCACTCTGAGATTATCCAGGACCACACCAAGTTCCTCCACCCTTTTCTCCACTACTGGTAGGCGGGTCTGGATTGCCTTCTTCAGATCTACAAAATCACCCTGTGCCCTCTCCTCCGCTTCCACTCTTTTCCTCTCATTTACTTCCATGGTTTTCAGGAGAAGGTCGAGCTTGCTGTCTTGAGCCATGTTAAGCATTGCCTCCTTGGATGCGTATCACCAGTGGTTTAGATTTCCACCGCTCACTCTCCGAACTTGGTTAACCAGGAGAAGGCAAGTTGCCTTTTTGCGGGATATCTGAAGAAAAAGTTCCCAATCCTTCCCTGGAATTTCACAACCAAGCCAAGAGATTTGCTGGAGCAAGAGGCTCTGATACCAGATTTGTCAACAGCCGATCCAACTCAACCTAGAAATGAACTCAGTAAGAAGGAATACGACACACACACGAAAATTAGCCAACCATACTAGATATCTTGCTCCAATCCGACAGGATTGAGCCACCACCACCGTCAGCACCAAGTTGCCGATTCTGAGTTCTATTACAATACAGCTCGAGTATATATCTGAATCTCACCAACTCTTCCTTCTTTCCTCTCTCTCATGCAACACCTTGCCAGCACATGCCAGCTTGCTACAGGAAATTACATGGCCCAATCCGGCCCATAGTATCATGGGTTTGTCTTGATGAGCCTTGTAAGGCGAATGCCTCCAGTCTTTACCTTGATTCCCGCCTGCGCCTCCTGTTGCTCGTCTGATACGCCGCCCTGTGTCTCCTCCTCGACAATACCTTCCTCAGCCTTGTCAGCTTCGTTGACAAGTGTCAAACCCACCATAGTGAACCTAAGTTTTGCATATGCAAACACATTAGCCGATGTGAACAATATTATTTTAATCAAAACGCATCATACATAATTGAACAGAAATGTGTATTAAACATAGTAATGTAATTGACATTGCTCTAGCAGAAGATAAAACAATATGATTCTTAAACAGACAGCAAACTGATGGATGACTCTACCTAGCAGAAGTTTCAACACCAATATGATTCATGAAGACCGAAGTTATCAGCAATCCTCTCAGCCACAGCCACGCACCGCTGCACCGTCTCCTCGGCCATGTCCTCCTCATCCTCGTACTTGGAGATGACCGCATCGACGTCCAAGGAAGGATCATAAAGTGAGACAACAGTCGAGCGTGTAAGACGCTCCAATGACCGCCGGCCGCTTGGCACAGTGGCATCCCTCGCCGTTTTCTTCTTCGAAGCCTCAGGAAGCTCCTCCAAGGGAGCAACCAGGTCACCTGTCGATGAGACGGCGGGGAGGAGGTCACCTAGCACCGAGAGATCTTTGCTGAGCTTCACCACCTTCAATACATTATTGAACCTTCGTTACAATTTTTTGGTTCTTCATGCAGTTCTTGGGTTGCCTTTATGATCATCCGCTGGATATGTGGTCAGCTGGGTGCATCTTATCTGAACTTTACACAGGAAAAGTCTTGTTTGATGGTTCAATTCCTTGTTTGTTGAACAAACAATGATATCTTTTTAGGAATTGAAGGGTCCCTTCCCTAAAAAGATGCCTCAAAAGGTAAGAATTTTTTACAATTTTACAAAGACACTGTGATGTCCATTACTCAATTGGACTTCTATGTACACCGAGAAGATAAAGTATGTATGGTAGTCTGCATATTTGTTTTAGAATATTAAACTGCTCATACTGATGTATTAAACTGCTCATACTGATGTAATGCATCTGAAAATAAATGTGCTGAAATGTGTGTTCCTAATTAAACAGGGTGCCTTCACAATGCAACCTAATTAAACAGGGTGCCTTCACAATGCAATACTTCAACCAGAACTTGAATTTCTTGCTACTAGAAAGAAATCCTATCACGAAAACGGTACGCCTTCTATTTACACTGATAGTGATCACTTTTTACAATTAGTTGTTAATTTTACCTTTATCTGTGGCAGGTTGTGAATAGATTGCTTTTGAACATTAAACCAAAGGGTGTTGGTTCTGCAATTTCAGCTGCCCCGGCGATGATCCGAAAATGATTTCCAGCTTCAAAGATCTCCTGGAAAAAATATTTGTGCTAGATCCAAAGAAGAGGATTACTGTGTCAGAGGCACTTAGCCATCCATTTATCATTGGCAAGTAAAAATTAGTACGATGATGCATCTAGGTGTTCTAACTTATAACATTGTTGTGCTTCTTCTTTTTCTTCTTCTTTAAAAAAAACTTCTGAAACAAGTAGGTGTCTTAACTTGTCTAACCTGTTGGTATTTCTCTGTCTCTGGCGTCGGAGCAGCAATACCACTATACTTTGTTCAACTGTTGGTTCCGCCCGGGAAATGCAAAATTGACATACTTTGCCAATGTGCGTACATAATAAGATCGTTCAATTTGATTTTTTTTCTGTTTAAGATTTCTTAAGCAAGATGTTGAGGAAAGTAGCAGAGACTACCCTATGGCGCAAGGTGGGCGCACACCTCTAGCCATCCCCAAGCCGAGAGAAAAAAACATATCTACCATCGCATAAGATAGGATTCGCTGAAATACCACTACTTAAATGGGCTTCGCTAGAATACCATCCTCACCATAGTGTCTTCGCCAAAATGCCATCCCGAATGAAAATACCCCTGGCTCTTCTTCTTCCTCTCTCCAATGCCTCGAAAACTCGCCGGCGGCCATGGCTAGCTCCACCGTCGCCCCCACCCCCACCCTGGCCCCCATCAGCATTGACTCCTCAACCGCCGCCTCCGCCAACGGAGATGACGGTGGCTAGTACTCCCGTGCTAGCCCGGCGTGGTGGCAGTGGTGGACGGCGACGATAGCCGGTACTCCCACGCGCTAGCCTGACATGGTGGCTGCAGTGGACGGGGGCGGCGGTGGATGGCGATAGCGACGGTGGCCGGTACTCCCAAGCCAGCCCGGCACGGTGGCGGCGGTGAACGGCGATGGCGCCCTCGGTGGTAGTGGACGGGGACGGTGGTGAATGGCGACAGTGACGGCGGCTGGTACTCCCAGACCAGCCCAGCGCGGTGGCAATGGACAGCGACAGCGTCCTCAGTGGCAGTGGTGGACGACAACGACGACTCCGACACCACTACGGCCTCCTCAAGTCCCAGCGTGTAGGGCGGGATGGGAGGCGGGGATGGCAGGAAGGGCAATGACCCAATCTCCGCTGATGAGGCGACACTAATGGCGCGACGATGGAGCCGGCCGTGGCTGTCAACGAGCTTTTCAGGCATGGGAGGGAAGAAGAAGAAAAACCAAGGGTATTTTCGTCTAGGATGGTATTTAGCGAAGACACTCTGGTTGGTAATGGTATTCTAGTGAAGCCTATTTAAGTTGTGATATTTCAGTGAATCCCATCTTATGCGATGATAGATATGCAATTTTCTCCTTAGGCGAAGAGAGTCGCATCAAACTTTGGGAGACATCGCCTTTAGCACCCCTTGGCCCTTCTCTTTCTTCCTCTCGTTTGCTTTTTTTTATTCCGTTTGTGCATAACTGAGATACTGGTCATAACCTTAATACTAATACATAGATACGCGCTTTTCTGTTCATACCCTCAATCCTAATACAGAGATACTCACTTCACGTATTCCAGAAGAAAAAAGATTTCTTAACGGATGATACTAAGTTCAAAAAAAAATGATACTAAATGAAACACAACGGTAAGAAAATTCTTAGCATTGGGCCGTCAACCATGGACAGCTCATGATACTAATTCCATGGCGCGTGGGCTTTGATGGGCTTTCACCAAATGTAGCTCTGCTTCTGGAACCCGCGCCGCTCCCGCGCGCACCAGCGTTGTCCTTTGGCGGGAAAACCCCAAGGCACCGATTTCGGTGGGCCCCGCCGTGCAGTGACTCGCATCAACAATAGCAGAGGAATCGCAAAGACCCAAGCCCTCCCCTTCTCATTTCTCCCCCAAACCTTTTTGCCCTTTGCCGCCGCCGGCGGCGGCGGCGCAGCGTGGCGGCGATGCCTCCCAAATCTGATAGCGTCGAAGGTACGTGCCCCGCTCGTACAGTCCATCTCCTCATCCTAACCGAAACGGGCTTGAGTGCTAACCCCCCCGATTTTGCAACCAAACTAGCATCAATTCCGCCTGCTCAATTCCATCGATTGCATCTGATGATCCTTACGCCCCTGTTCCTCCTGTTCTCTCCTTTGCAGGAATCGTCCTCAGCTTCGTCAATGAGGTAACGGCCCCCTCCTCCAAAACCCCACATCACCACCGGCTAATTTGGCTGCTCTGGTCCTGCCCTACGCTTGCCTGATTAGATATTTTCTGGACTCTTGCGGCTAACATGTCATATTGTTATGCGACGGTGATGAGTTTGTTTCACGTTTTATCCGGTGCCCTGCGCTGCAGTGCGATGCATGATAGTAATAATAAATTGCTACACCTTCCATCCCAAAATATGACACTCTAGAGTCTTTTTTGCGGAGATTAAGGAGAGGTGAAGTTAAATGAGGGATGGTTGTGATTGGTCGAGGTGAGAAAGTAAGATGAAGAAATTAAACGAGAGATGGTTTGGATTAGTTGAGATGAGTAAGTAGGCGACGAAGTTGCTATATTTTGGGAGGGATGGAGAGGGTAACACATACTCCGTATTGGTTTGTGTTTTGGGAGGGACGGAGAGAGTAACACATACTCCGTATTGGTTTGTATTTTGAGGGGTTGTTTCTACTGAGTTACTGTATGTTGGTTCTGAATCTTCTGATCCATGCTAGCTCTGTGAGATGCAAATTGATGATATACTACTTCAGAGTACAGATTTGTTGAAACCCATGATAATCTACTTTCTACTACGTGTTCAGCTGTGAAACATAGTAGTAACTTAACTTGGAGTCCATTGTTCACCCATGATATGGTTTGCATGCTCATTGCTAGGACCAAAATCTGCAACTTCTTTGATGAGATTGAAGAGTAATGTTTTGTTGTTACCAAATAAGGCCACCTTTGTTTATTTTTGTTTTTTGTTGAATCCAAAAAGGTTCAAGTTTTTCAATAGTATCCTCTACTCGGCAGCATCCTTGTGTGCAAACTTTTGTGCGAGGTCGTGTATAAGGTCGTGCATAGAAAGAAGGCACTTAGAAGTGCTTATAAATCGAACCTCTGGCATGTGAGCTTTTTTAGGTGAGTTTGTAGTCTTCACTCCTCATATAGACTGTTCCTGTCACAGGCTCACAGGGTATCACATGCTTTAGGAAGCAATAACCCTGCATATCGCCAGTATGTTTGCTTAACATATCATCCATTTCCTGAGCAGGACAGCAGATTTCTTCCTCCTTTTGAGAAGAGAGAGGACAGAGAAACTATATTTGGCATCTTTTGTATACCACTCGTACTATGATTTGTTCACAATTAACCCAATTATACTTGTATGACTAATAAGTTTGCAGCACTTGGACTTTATGGGAAAAAAAGATATGAGTAAGAGTACAATGTGACCAAATTAGAGGATTTCAAACTTCATTGTTGTACAATAGGTCCAATTGGTTTTTTATAAGGTTTGTATACTGTCAAGTTGATTATTGCCTTGACTCTGCAGCAAAATAGGCCATTGAATTCTCAGAATGTAGCCGATGCGTTGCAAAAGTTTAGCCTCAAGAAGACTGCAGTGCAAAAGGCATTGGATGCATTGGCTGACAGTGGACAGATTTCCTTCAAGGAGTATGGCAAGCAGAAAATATATCTTGCTCGTCAAGATCAATTCAACATCCCAAATGGGGAAGAACTTGAGGAGATGAAGAAAGCAAATATCAAGCTACAGGAAGAACTTGCGGATCAAAAGAAAGCAATTGGTGAGGTAGAATCTGGTAGGTTACATTTCATGCTATGATCTTATTGGTGGTTTATTTTAATGCTGAGTGCCATTATCATAGTTGGGAAATGTCTAATACAAATCCTATTGCAGAGGTACGAGGTCTGCAGTCAAACTTGACTTTGGCAGAGATCAAGTCAAAGGAAGCTAAATTGCAAAGAGAAGTATGTGCATAAACATGTTCCTTTATGTATATATGTGGTTCTTTTATCTTTTATCGTTTAATGTCCGCCTTGTATTAACTTTTAAGAATGGATGTCTTGTATTTTTGCAGGTCCAGGAAATGGAAGAAAAACTAAATAAATTGAGGAGTGGAGTTATCTTGGTGAAACCTGAGGACAAGAAGATTATTGAAGAGAGCTTCTCTGAGAAAGTTAACCAGTGGAGAAAACGAAAGAGGATGTTCAAGGAGCTATGGGATAACATCACTGAGAATAGCCCTAAAGACCAGAAGGAATTTAAGGTTTGGTGCACTTCTTTTTTTACATGTACCTGCACTTAGTTAAAACGCACTAGATCATTCTCTTGATCCGACGGGAAAGATAATTTTTCGTTGTCAGATTTTCTCATTTCTGCCCCGCCAAAAAAGAAAAAAGATTTTCTCGTTTCTGAAAAGTTACACACTCCTATTGCTAGCATCCAGCACGGTTATCATTTTAATGAATAACATGTATCTGTGCAGGAAGAGCTTGGTCTCGAGTATGATGAAGATGTCGGTGTTAACTTGCAGTCTTACAATGACATGCTGACGAATCTCAGTAAAAGAAGAAAAGTATCCCGCTGATGATGCAGCATGGGAGTTTCTCAAATCAAATGTAGGTTACAGAAGTTTTACCAGCTACAGCTCCGGAGAGTCCAGACCCGGTCATATTTGCTGTTGAAATTTCTAGTTAATGCATATAAGTTAGTAGTATCGATGCATTAGTTTATTTCGCCAGAGGTAACGAGATTAGAGGAATATTTTGGTCCCAGTTGTTGTAATATAAAATTCATCCATCCTCTAATATATCTATAAGCAATGATGAAACCTACCATCAATATACAATGCTGACTTTTGCTCCCTCCTACTAATTGATGAATAAAATCTGAATCAGTTTTTTTCTTTGTTTTTGCTCCATTTACATTACATGCATGCAATGGCCTACAGGCCTAGGATCTAAAGAACGATGAATCTGCAAAAAAAAAAAAGTATAACAGCAACTGCTAATATTACGAATTCAAGAAACCATCTCTCATCTCTGTTGTTGCCATCTGGTTGCAGCTAACTCACCCTCTTTGTTCTAACTGATACCGGCATGCTCCTGGTCAGACCTCGCTGTTTCACCTCGCTCTCTGCAGTGCTCTCATGGCGGACCGCTTCATCATCCTCAGCTGAAACCTCGATCTCTGAACTGTAGTTCCGGCCAAGGCTGGCACGTCTGATCCTGCCAGGTTTCTTGCCATCACCCGAAACCTCGCCGCCGGCGAACGTCTCTTCGTCGGCCCTGTCGAACTGCACGCCTCCCGGCCGCCTCCTGTCGTCGTCGGGGCCCTTGGACTCGCCACCTCGCGAGAGCTCCATGGCGGCCTTCGCGGCGGCCGCTGCGGTGGCCGCCGACTCGAACGCGGCCTGCGCCGCCGCCTCCACATTCTTGTACCTCGAAGAGCCTTCCTCCTCCAGGTCGACCTGGGGTTGATGGACCCTGTGCCTCTCGTCGTCGTGCCGCCTCCTCCTGTGGCTGAGGCTCGAGTCCTCGTAGGAAGAAGGCTCGTGGATGACGTGCACGACGCCGGCGATCCCTTTCTCCGCCGCGATCTCCTGGAACACCATCTGCCTGCTCTCCAGGCTCGGCTGCTTGGTCGACAGCTTCTGCACGATCTGCAACAACCGTTCGTTCAGGCGTCAGTTACACTCGGTTAGGATCAAACAGACGTTCTACTGGCGAAAAATTCATGCTCCTCACCTTGGCATTGATCCCGCAGCCGCTGCGGAGCTCGGCCGCGGCGGAGACGAACTCCCTGCCGAACTTGGCCGCCATGAGGCGCTTCACCTCCTGCAGCTCCGGCACGTCCCCGCACCTCGCCGCCGCGTAGATCAACCCCGCCGCAGCCTCACGCAGCTCCTCGGGACACTCCCTACTCGAAAGAGACCAAGAAAAGAACACTGGTGATCAGCACGACGCAAAGCATAGCCAACAGACTCGATGACATCACAGGAATGGCTAGCGTTTGAATTTTCTGGCGTGTTCCGGCGATGCCTCACCTGTGCGAGTCCACGAGCGCGGCGCGCTCGGTGATGAGGTTGCAGTAGGACTCGAGCATGAGGAAGGCGTCGAGCGTGTTCTGCTCGCGGATGACCTGCTCGGCGCGGAGCAGCGCGCGGTCGGGGTGGCCGAGGCGGAGCAGCTGCTCCACGTCGCCGCGAGCCTGCGCGCACCGCACCTGCCTGTGCCCGCGCAGCACGCCAAGCCGCGTCACCGCCAGGCCCAGCATCGACTTGAGCCTCGCCGTCTGCTTCGTCGTCCGCCCCAGCAACACGTCCAGCGTCCTCCCCATGGCCGCCGGCCTCTCCCTTCACACGCACACACAAAAAAACGAGCAACTGCCTCTTCCACGCTCTCCTGCGACTTCGGCTCGGTCTTATGTACCCCCTTGTGTGGCGCGGGGTGTGTGAAAGTGTGAAAATGGAAGGAAATAATTTAAGGCCAGGGAGGGAACGAAGGACCCGAGGCGAGGGGATGTCACGGTTGATTAGATCGGGTTTGCTTTGTGGCGAAGGCGTCCGTTCGATCGGGTGTGTCGACGTCGACGTCGAGCGCGACGTGTATTTAAGCCGTTCCGAGTAAGCAAGACGCGTGCGGGGCCACTGGGCCAGGCGGCCCCCGCTCGCAGCTCGTGAGTCGTGTGACCCGTGCAGGTGCAGCCGTCCCCGCAGTCCCGCACACAACTTGGTTCGATCTCCCGTGGACCACGTCCGCGCGGGTCGCTCGCACCACGCGGCCTCCCGCGCGCAGGAGAGGCGGCCACAGCCCTTGGGTTGGGTCTCGCCTCTCGCGTCGCACGGGGGCGCATGCACGCACGCCGGCCCGCGGGTTTTGTCCGAGCGGAGATTTCGCGGGTCAGAGCCGCTCGGGTGCGGTGTTGGGGCGAGGTGCGCGAGTCGACGCAGCCGGATGAAAAACCGCCCGGCGCGGGCACGTCGTGTGGTGGGCTGGTGGCGCGTGATTCCGATTTAATTCGTCTCGGTTTTGATTTGACCGGGTAATCGATCGATTGGTAAAAGTAAAACGGACTGGTGGGCGGAAAACGACGTTGGAGCGGCTGTGGTTGAAAAATCTGAAAAGCGCGCCAGAAAATTGGGAGTCTTCAGTCCAGCGAAGGTTCGTTTCCTGCTACTATTGCTTTTTTTTTTTTGGGTTGGGGTTGGGGGGAGGGATATTTACAAATTTATCATTGGTTTTGAAATTTTACAAGAATGTCACTCGAATGATCATTCTAACAGTGTTTTATAATTCTTCAGTGACTGTCTTGTAATAACAATTTAAATTAGGGATAAATTTTTAATTGCCTTTTTTTTTGGGTTGGAACACCCTGCATATGCTAGTACTGCTTGTGGTTGGGATCAGGGAAAACGGATGACTACTGTTTCGTACGGTCTTCGTCATTGATGCTGTTACAAACTTAGTACAATCGGGTTGTAAACGGTTGGTCTAGATGGAGGCGATGGAGGCTGGAGTGTTTGCTACTCTAAGGACGCGGGTACGGCTGTGTCATGACTCATGACACACTGGGCTGTTGAGTGACCGGGATAAATCGTTTGTCTGGGTTACGTATGTAGATGATTTGCTTATGCTAATGCTTAGAGGACTGATTTGGTACACATACAAATGACAAGTTTTCATGACCGGAGAAAAGTACCAAAAATACATAAGACGAACCTTAGAGTCGGTGCAAGAAGTTGTGTGAATAATTTTATCGGTGATATGATCGTGGTTGTACGGGGACACTTCAAACAGAAGATGAGTTATGCATCATCAGCATCCTATAGGTTTTTGATTCGGATCATGTATGCACCGAAATTGGAGGTTGTTATTAACTTTGCTCAGACGTCCTTTCGAGTCGATCCCAGGAGGCCAGGACTAGCAGATAAGCACATCTTTTTCAGTATGAACGACTGTTATTATGCACACTGGCGATAAAAGTCAAGAACAGAACAACTGATTGCACGTCCCCGCTACACACTCATTTCTACTTTTCTAAACTATTTAGGAAACGCTACTTCAATTTCAATGTCATTGTCATTTTGAATGCTTCATGAGATATGCAAATCCTGGCTACCTTTCATAGTTGAAAAAACGAGCCAACTTAGTTAAGGCTAGCGATCGAAGACACAGTACAGTGGTTTGTTCCGTGCGCCACTTGATCGTTCAGTTGGCACACCTGTGTGCCTGACCATCCCCATCAGTCACCATGTCAATGGCCGCAGTACGCGCAATTGTACGTTTCTTTGGTCCGTAAAGGTTGCCTCTTCTCGTGCCCTTCCACGAACAACACAGACACGCGTCTAAAATCTCTAGATCCAACGGTTTATCACTGTGTCTGTCATTAAGTTGGCCGCCCGTGCGCCACTTGTCAAAGCTGACCTTCTCAACGGATTCAGGGTGCCCTGGTCTCCGGGTCAAGTCGCAAGTCGCGTGCGTTTTTTCCCCTGAAAACTCCCACTTTCGTGTGATCGCAGTCAGCGATCAGCATAGGTTACCAATGAAATGAAATGGGGGTCACCCGGAATGCGGCGATTGAAATAGCCAGTATGCCACAGCTCACGTCTTCCAGAACGCGACGCGCGGCGGCGCCACGCAACCGCACCCACGGCGGCGCTGCACGAAAGCGTGGCACACCACCTTTACGCTCCGCGTGGCGCGCGCCGCGCTGAATTCGTTCGCTAACTGCGTGTTAAGCCGCTGGTTTAAGAGAAGTATTGGATTAGCGTTGCATTGCCGTCTCTCCAGTCCGGACTTGGTGATGCCAGCTATTTGATCCTTTTCTTCGTCTTGCATGGACGCGCTCCCTGTGCTTTCGGTTAAAGTTCATTCTAAACATAAACAAATGGACTTTATACGGAATTTCAGCAACCCAATTGGAGAACAGAGCAAGCTGAGAATGAAAATTCCACTGATAACAGAGATAAAGCAGGAAAAGTGGAAAGTTCGTGGTAAGTTGATGACCATCGAAAGAAGAAAAGCTCATACCTATTCGCATTTTAATGGCAAAGACGAGGCTGATTACTGCACGGAAGTTCTCGTGTCAACTTTTTTCCATTTCGGAGGACTGCACGTCTGCATGTAGACTCCGCATCCCCGACAATTTACTCAGCTGTGTCGCACCAAATCATCCATTATGCTGAGTAGATTACTCCATATTGAAATCGCTAGTGTGTACAATTGTACACTGCGCCAGGAAGAGCTAGGAATACTTGCTTACATTTCACCACGGCTGTAGTACAAACTAGAAGAATGATGGCTCAAGGGACGGACACAGAGGAGATCATGAGTATTCATACCAATACCCATATTTTTTTTTTAAAAAAAAAGGCTATCCACGCACCTAAATAAAAAATATAATTGTCCAATTGGTTAATTAGCAGATGTTGCCCATTCAATGGGTTTTGGGTAGAGCTGTTAACAAGTTGAGCTCGAGCGAGTCTGTCTAGGCTCGAGTTCGACACAAGCTCGACTCAAGACTAATCCGTCTTTGAGATTTTAAGCAGGCTCCGTTCGAGCTCGACCAAATATATGATAATGTATATTTTGTTCATAATATTTTATAAAAAACAATAATTTTAAGTCAATAGTATACTAATTTGTCATGCCTAGAGATTCGCTAACCCGAATTCTAAGCAGAATGTGTATTAAATCCCCGTCCAGGACCGGTCAGGGTACACAAACGACAAAGTTGACATACAGATCCACGTCTTACAAACACCATAAAAATATCTTACATAAATGCAGCGGAAAGAGAAAAACAAGCTATTCTAGTTAACTAGACGCTTGCAGCGTGACAACTCCATTTCACGGGCATCCTTGACGGCAACCACAAGCCTACTCCTCTGAGTAGCCTCCATCGGACATGTACTCCAACTCTGATGTGGGGGAAAAATAGAGTAAGACTGAGTACTACCCACTGTATTCAACAAATCATACCGAAAAGGGAGAAATGATGCAAGTAAAAGCAAAGGAGACTGGAGGGGTTATTTGCATGAAATGCGCATTAAAAGACATTAGTTGAATGCGGTAAAACAGTTGAGTTAATTAAACAAAATTGAACCATCGCTGCCCAACGTTACACCACGTTGCGACAGGCCCAAACCATCACCTGAACCACACTAGTTCCATTAAGTCAAGTTATTAAAAGTGTAACTAATCACGATGAATCTGGTTGATCGCCCATAACCGCGGGCACGGTTATTCAAATAGTTCTACTCTGATCAGAGGTGTACAACTGTACTCACAAGATACAGCCCCACTACACATTAACGTGTGTCGGCATACCACCGCGATACACCGGAAAGGGATTGTGACAGGACCCTTCGCATAACCCTCCCTAACCAAGCGCACCACACCACAGGTTTCGCCCCCACCTTTAAACCAAGGCAGGCAGTCCCTTCTCGTGCCTAGGTGAATCCGGCAGCTGATCAACGAGTAAACCCCCGCCGATCCAACTTCATCATGCCCACCCTTACCTGGATGTGTCAGCTAGGAAAAGCCATACTACAAGCCTAGCGATTACCCATGCTGGCTTGTGGAAAGTACGTTAATTCTTTCAGGGTTTTTTGCGAACCGGTCCTTAATTGTCATGAGCACGACCATCAAAACCATGTGCTCACAACCCATTATTAATCAGATTTTAGTGGACCAATTATTTAATCATTCACGATTAACCATCGTGAGTTACCATTAAATATCCATCATTAACTAATAATGGTACTTTGGTTATCCCAATAGTGTGCTAATGTTTCTAAGCTAGACTAAGCATGTTCTAACCTAGCACTACTCAAATTACTTCCCAAGCTACCAAAGGAACAAGGTATTTAGAACAGAAGGCTGAGTACAAAAGGTAAATAAGCCCATAAGTGACATTATAAAACAATGCAATATTTAGAGAAAAAAAATAAAACATTCGCAATTTAGGTACAATATGTTCAAGTGAATAAGCATGACTTGCCTTGTTCCTGTGCTGGATCGACCTCTGCAACAACCTCGAAGTAAACCGGAGAGTCGGAATTACCAGAATCTAAACGAAAAAACAAAGCACACAAGCAAACATGCTATAAGTCAACTGAAACAGAGAACAAAACCATTTTTAGTGGATTCTAAACATTTTATGAATTTTCTGTAACTTGAATGGACTCAAACGGAGTCCGGATGAGTTAGTTATGAATTTTAGAAGATTGACTGTGTTTTTACTATAAACCGAAAAGTCCTTATTCAATTATTGTGCAATAAACCCTAGGGCTGACGTCACTGGCGCCAGGGCTGACGTCAGCGGGGAGGGGCGACGGTGCCGACAGGTGGGCCTGTTAACAGCAGATTTTCGTAATCGACCTAGAGAGGAAAGAGGAAACCGACGCGAAGAGAGGGGGTTGAATTGGAGTCGGACCAAGTCTCGTATCGGACTCGGTAAACGTATCGGACTGGGAGAAGTGTTAGCAGGAAGAGTGTATCGGCCGATACGGATTCAATCGGTCAATACGGTCAAATCAATCTTAGATGGTTCCATTCATCAGTACAAGCCTCAAGGGCCGATTTTCTTGCCAGAAAACAAGTTCCCAGCTTATCGGACCTTGAGGACCAATCTGAGCGCGGCTCTTGCCAGAAAACAAGTTCCCAGCTTATCGGACCTTGAGGACCAATCTGAGCGCGGCTCCACAGCCGACGGCGCCGATCCCACCTCCATCGGCTCAACCAGCATCAACCTTGCCACTGGTCCTCACCAGGCAAACGAGAGGAAGCCCTCAGCACATCACGGAGGAACAGTATGCACAATGGACGAAGGGGAAACAATCGGTGATCGAGTCGATGCAGCAGGTTCCTGTCAACCCGCCATCGGCCAGACAACCTCAATTCCCCATGACTGGCAACCCTCCGCAACCAGCTGCTTACAGCGCGCCGCAAGGTTATCAGCAGTACATCGCAGGGCAGTATGACGCACAAAATTTAAATCATCACTTCCAACCGTACTCCCCCAGGCAGTATCGGGCAGAAGGCCTGCGGCAGTCTTACCAACAGGACCTCCCACATCAGCTTGCAGGATACTGGGCCGACATGATAGCCGAAGTGATGCGAGATCAGTTCGGCATGAAGCCCAAGGAAAACTCTATGGTGTATCGGCACCCATATCCCGAGGAATTCGACAGAGTACCACTGCCGAACCGATACAAGATCCCGGACTTCTCCAAATTTTCGGGGCAAGACAACGTCTCCACATACGAGCACGTAAGCCGATTCCTGGCACAGTGTGGGGAGGCATCGGCTATAGAGGCGTTAAGGATGAGATTTTTCTCTCTGTCTTTGTCAGGGTCAGCGTTTACATGGTTTTCCTCTTTACCCTGCAATTCCATCAGAGGATGGATAGATCTAGAGAAGCAGTTTCACAGATACTTTTACAACGGCGTACAAGAGATGAAACTGTCTGATCTCACTGCCATCAGGCAACGGGTTGATGAATCGGTCCCAGAATACATCCAAAGATTCAGGGACGTAAGGAATAGGTGTTACAGCCTCAGTTTGACCGATTCTCAACTGGCCGATCTGGCATTCCAAGAACTATTGGGGCCGATACGAGAAAGGTTCTCATCTCAGGAATTCGACAGCCTAGCTCAGCTAGCACAACGGGTATCGGCCCATGAACAAAGATTCCAAGAGGCGAAGAAGTTCGCAAGGAAAATCAATACCGTCTATCAGTACGCCTCCGATGAAGACAATGAAGATGATGTCGACGTCGACCTGGCCAAGTGGGCCCGGATGAAGAAGCCGACAATGTGTCAATGGGCCAAGAAGGGCGACAAAGAGGACAAGTACGACTTCGACATCAACAAGGCCGATAAAATATTTGATCCACTCTTGCAAGAAAAGCAGATCCAGCTGCCAGTAGGTCATGTACTGCCATCGGCCGAGGAAATCAAGAAGAGAAGATACTGCAAGTGGCACAACACATATTCTCATCATACCAATGAATGCAAGATCTTCCGACAACAGATTCAATCGGCCATCGAGCAAGGCAGGATCAAGATTGATGAAGCCAAGCGGCCGATGAAGATAGAAGGGCACCCGTTCCCAGTCAATATGGTGCGGGCAGACAGGGCCGATGGCAATAGCCATCGGACCGGCAAGCGACCTCATCAGACCTCAGAGGGCCTTATCAGGAAATACCAGCGACGGTGGGAAGAACAAGCACAAGACCACGCCGATCAAGACAACTCTTACGACCCTCATTGGGAATGCGAGTTTTTTCAGTTCTGCTGGAACGAAGGGATGAGGCTGCCATCAATCCAAGAGTGCCCTGCATGTAATGACATGGAAGACTCCCACCAGGGCAGCTCGAGCAAACAAGTGCATCGGCCATGCAAGCAGAGAAAGTCTGTACATGAAAGACTAGGGCCGATGCACCATGATCGTCGGACTGAGCACGACGAGCAAATCCAGAACCCCCAATGGGGCCCAAGCGATGTGTTTAGCAAGACACAAAAACAGTGGGTTCAGAGATAGAGAAGAAAGGAGCAGATCCAGGAGCAGCAGGCGACAATAGCTCATCGGCCCGCCAAGACCAAGAAGGAGTGGAGAATAAAAGCCGCAGTTGTCAAGGCCGATGAGGGCACCTCCAAGTCAATTCGAGCTCCTGCGTCTGCAAAAGGTAAAGGAGTAGCATCGGCTTCAGTTAATATGGTTTTCATATTGCCAGTGGAATACAACGTGCAGACGGCCGATGAAGCGTTAGCCGACAATGAACAGTCCTCGGCTAAGCTACAGTTGTCACCAGACCAAGCCGTGTTCGACAAGCCGGCCGACACCAGCTACAGGCACCTCCGGCCGTTATACATCAAAGGATTCGTCAGTGGGCGGCCGATGACGAAGATGCTGGTCGATGGCGGCGCAGCAGTAAATCTGATGCCATATACAACTTTCAGGAAGCTTGGAAAACTGCCCGAAGACTTCATCAGGACCAACATGGTACTAAAAGACTTTGGTGGCAACGCATCCGAGGCGAAGGGGGTGCTAAACGTGGAGCTCACCGTAGGCAACAAGACGATACCCACCACCTTCTTCGTCTTTGATGGAAAGGGTTACTACAGCCTGTTGTTGGGACGGGATTGGGTCCATGCAAATTGTTGCGTCCCTTCAACAATGCACCAATGCCTTATACAATGGCAAGGGGACCAGGTCGAGATCGTGCAGGCTGATCGGTCAGTCCACGTAGCCAATGCCGATCTCGCAGTTTGGAAGATGGAGGGAATCGATTGCCTGTCTGGACGAGTTTGGGAGGCCGATTTCCTCAAAGTAACTGATTGCGACATCGAGATAATAGACGATCAAGACAAACAGTTTTTTTAACAAAGATGTACCATCCACTGCCCAAGATGAGAAAGCAAGTCCCTACACAGATGATGCGGTGGATGAGTTGGATGGGAAATTGGGACAAGGCTTTACGTCGGCCGATCAGCTCGAAGAGGTTGATAGAGGAATAGGTGACAGGCCTAGGCCGATGTATGTAAGTGCTAACCTGCCAAGGGAATATAAGAATAATTTGATAAATCTTTTGAAAGAATTCATAGACTGTTTTGCGTGGGAATATCATGAGATGCCAGGGTTAAGCCGATCAATCGTAGAACATCGGTTACCTATCAAACCAGACTATCGGCCATTTAAGCAGGCTCCTAGGAGATTTAAGGCCGATATGCAGGAAGCTATCAAAGCAGAGATCACCAGGCTTTACGACGCCAATTTTATTAGACCCTGCCGATATGCGGACTGGGTTTCCAACATAGTTCCAGTGTTAAAGAAAAACGGCAAGCTTAGGGTGTGTATCGATTTCAGAGACTTGAATAAAGCAACGCCAAAAGATGAGTACCCTATGCCGTTGGCCGATCTGCTGGTAGATGCTGCGTCTGGACACAAGATTATCAGTTTCATGGATGGGAACACAGGCTACAACCAGCTTTTCATGGCCGAAGAAGATATTCACAAGACAGCCTTCAGGTGTCCGGGGGCAATCGGCCTATATGAGTGGGTTGTCATGACCTTCGGCTTGAAGAACGCTGGAGCTACTTATCAGAGAGCTATGAATTATATTTTTCATGATCTCATCGGCTCACTGATTGAGGTTTACATCGATGACGTCGTCGTGAAGTCCAAAGAGTACGATATGCACTTGGCCGATTTACACAAGGTACTAGAAAGAGCAAGGAAATATGGTTTAAAGATGAACCCTAATAAATGTGCCTTTGGCGTATCGGCCGGTCAGTTTTTATGTTTCTTGGTCCATGAAAGAGGAATCGAGATTACACAGAAGAACATTGATGCTATAAACAATATCAAGCCTCCAACCAACAAGACCAAGTTACAATCTCTGCTCGGGAAGATAAACTTTGTCCGGCGCTTTATATCAAACCTATCAGGCAGGATAGAGCCATTCACTCTATTGTTGAAGATAAAGGACGATCAAGAGTTTGTATGGGGTGATAAGCAACAAAAAGCGCTGGACGATATCAAGGAATATTTAACTTCCCCTCCAGTTTTAATCCCTCCGCAGAAAGGGGTTCCATTCAGGCTGTACCTATCGGCCAATGAGAAATCCATCGGCTCCATTCTGATTCAAGATATTGATGGCAAAGAAAAAGCTATTTTTTATCTCAGTAGGAGGTTGTTAGATGCTGAAACAAGGTACACGCCGATGGAGAAATTATGTCTATGTTTATATTTTTCATGTACTAAGTTGAGGCATTATTTACTTTCCAATAAGTGCATTGTGGTAAGTAAGGTCGATGTAATGAAATACATGCTATCGGCCCCTGTTTTAAAAGGGAGAATTGGGAAGTGGATTTTTGCCTTAACAGAGTTTGACCTCAGATATGAATCGGCCAAAGCAATCAAAGGACAAACCCTGGCCGATTTCATTGTTCAACACAGAGATGATTCAATTGCATATGCAGACATTGTGCCATGGACACTGTATTTTGATGGATCCGTTTGCAGACATGGATGCGGTATCGGCCTGGTCATCATATCCCCTCGGGGGGCAAGCTTCGAGTTCGCTTTTACCGTCAAGCCTTATTATACTAACAATCAAGCAAAGTATGAAGCGGTGCTTAAAGGTTTGCAGTTATTACAAGAGGTCGAGGCCGATTCCGTAGAGATCATTGGTGATTCACAGCTGGTCATTAATCAACTTTCTGGAGAGTATGAATGCAAAAATGATATTCTCAGAGTATACAACGAGGAGTGCAAGGAGTTGCTACAAGTTTTCAAGATTGTGGCGATGAGGCATATACCCAGGAAACAGAACTTCGAGGCCAATGATTTAGCTCAGGGGGCATCAGGATACAGGCCGATTGCTAAGGATGTTCAGATTCAAATCGCTGCCGTGGATGCCGACGACTGGAGGTTTGCTATCATCGATTATTTGAAAAACCCTTCTCAATCGGCGTCGCGACAGATGAAATACAAAGTCTTGCATTATGTCTTGTTAGCTGATGATCTATATTACAGGACAATTGATGGTGTCTTGCTCAAGTGCTTAGGTCTAGAGGTACATGAAGGGATTTGTGGAACCCATCAATCGGCCCATAAAATGAGATGGCTTTTGAAGCATGTTGGATATTTCTGGCCAACAATGCTAGAGGATTGTTTCAAGTATTATAAAGGATGTCAAGATTGCCAGAAATTTGGAGCAATCCAGAGAGCACCGGCATCGGCTATGCATCCAATCATAAAGCCGTGGCCGTTTCGAGGGTGGGGTATAGATATGATCGGCCAGATTAATCCACCATCGAGCAAAGGCCACAAGTATATTTTAGTGGCTACAGACTATTTCACAAAGTGGGTTGAGGTCATCCCTCTTAAGAAGGTTGATTCCAAGGATGCGATTCAGTTTGTCAAGGAGCATATTATATATCGGTTTGGGTTACCCCAAACATTGACTACAGATCAGGGATCAATTTTCGTGTCTGATGAGTTTGTGCAGTTTGCCGACAGCATGGGCATCAAGCTACTAAATTCTTCTCCATATTATGCACAAGCTAATGGGCAGGCAGAAACTTCTAATAAGACTTTAATTAAGTTGATCAAGAGAAAAATTGATGAACAGCCGAGGCGATGGCATACCACACTGGCCGATTCCCTCTGGGCGAATATTTAAAGAAATATTATCCCAGTGTCTGGATCGATTCATGATCGGCTTGCCAGCCGATTTATGATAATAGCCGATGTAGTACACATCGTCTTTAGATGGCCGATATCCATTATCGCCCTTAGTTCAAATTTTACAACATGAGCCCTCATCTTCTAAAACTTGGGGGGCATATATATATACAAGCGCGAAATTTTACAGGAAGGACAAAAAATATATTACATCATCCTATAAAGTTTTCAATAGCTGCAATGGCTTTACGACGGATTTGGTCAATGTCTTCTATTACTTGGGCATCATCAGCCGTCGACCCTGGGATTGGCTTCAAAGATTTGCTCAAGGTTGCAAGGTACTTGGCCGATGCCTTCAGCTTCGCCGTTTGGTCTTCTATGGCCTTGGGTGATGCAGCTATTCCGGCTTCAACTTCTTGGATTTCTTTGCGGGTGACTTCTAGCTTCAGTATCAAGTCTGCTTCGAGACGGCGGAGTTCTTCAAGCCTATTGTTTAGGATAATCAGCTCAACAGCCAGCTCATCCAATCTAGTCTTGTCAGAATTGACTTGGGCTTTGCTGGCAGTTAAGGCTGATTCCAAGCTTTCACGTTCCCGTCTCTCTGCGATTCTTTCTTTCGCCTTGTGGAGCTTGAATTGGTATTGTTCCAAGAAGATGGCCGGTGTCAGGTTCTCCATCAGGTCTTCAGGCAGTTGGTCTTGAATTTCTTGTACACTGGTCCTGATGGGAGTGCAATCCTCCACCAAGAATTCCAGCGATGATTCCAGCCGATTGGCGATGTCAGACAGCCGGTTCTTCAGTTCGTCAGAGATCGACGCCTTGGCTGTGATGGGTGGCTCTTTGTCCTCATCATCAAGGAATTGGCCGATATCAAAAGAAAACATATCGGCTAAGTTCTATAAATATCAACATAGGGCATGGTCAGCCTAGTCAGACAAGAAATCGGCAAAGGAATCAAAGTGACTTGGTTTACCTGTGATAAGGCATCGGTTGTGCTGGCATCGGCCTCCTTTTGTTGTCTTGAGACAGTGGGCGAGGGGATTGGCCGATGTGGTGCAGGTGATGGAGCTCGCGGCTGAAGAAAGGCAGGAAAGAGGTGATCAAATCTATGCTACTAGAGGAATAATATAAAGATTAACTCTTACCGAAGCAATCGGAGAGGGTGGTGGAGAAGGAGACGGTGTTCTCAATCGGGCCTTGGCTCGTTCACGCCTTTGCAAGGTTGCCTTCTTAGTTCTTGCCAAAGGAGCCGATTGAGTTCGTTCCTTCAACAAAGACGATGCAAGAACCTACAAGGGATTGGGGTATAACATACCAACAGAAGGAGACTGCATAGATTCAAGAAAGGAAATGTGTTACCTTGCGGATTGTGTGTCTGGCTTTCCTTGGTTGGGCAGTGTCGGCTTGGTCATCGGCCGGTGGGATTGCGATGGTTTTGGCCGATGGTTCCTTAGCAGTTTCAGCCGATGGATTTTCTTCTTCAGGCAGATCGGCGGCAGCTACATCGACCTCCTCTTCCCTTGCTTGGTCATCCAGAAATTCTTCTACGGAGGGGTCTAACTGGACAGGATCGGCCTGGTCGTCATCCTTGGACTTTTTCACAGGTTTTTGAGGTTTGTCCCTTGCTGGCGCCTTCCTTTTGGTGACCTCTTTGGCTATCGGCCCTTGGAGCAGTGATGAGACCTTTGGAGCAGTAAGGCCGATAGCTGATTCCATAACAGAGTTGCCCGATGGAGCCAGGACCATTGTGTATGATTTTTTTTGTCCACTGTTGCTCACGGATGGAATCGGGACATTGGGGACTTGAGGGCTAATATTCTTGATAAACTCTGTTAGATAAAATCTGGCCGATTGATGGAAGATATAAGCAGCCCATTCTTGCCACCATGCTTGGAAGTTAATATGGATGAAGGCGCTCAAATGCAATCGGTCACAGTCACCTAGGTTTGGGATTTCGATCTCCAGAACTTTACTCATGATCAAAGCTGACGAGACCGTACCCCTGCTCTCTAGGAGCCGATGAAAGTATAGGTTGA
Source organism: Oryza officinalis (assembly GCA_008326285.1). Taxonomy (NCBI): domain Eukaryota; kingdom Viridiplantae; phylum Streptophyta; class Magnoliopsida; order Poales; family Poaceae; genus Oryza; species Oryza officinalis. Next base: position 48,433,290 of record BDMV01000003.1, on the reverse strand, counting down.
CAGGAAGTTGTCCAAGCCCGCACTGTCTAGCAGCCACTATGGGATTGTAGAATTCATAAGACAGGCTGGTGCTTCTTCCTTGAAATATGCCTACTGGGAGCAGACATGGGGTGATGCCGATCATAAATGACTCTCGTCAATCCATATCATCATTTACCATGTCCAAGTGGAGATCATCAGGGAGTTCAAAGTCTTGATCTGAGGTGTAGATGAACATGTCCATCTTAACTGATGGGGGGCCGGTGTAGAATCGGATGAACCATGTGGACATGTCTTCGGCCGATTGATCTGCTCCAGGATAAATAGAGGCCGCTTCTCCAAAGGACATGCATCTTCTGGTTCTGGGGTCTTCATGATCGGCATACTTTGACGGAAAGCAGGAGTCCGATAATGGAGGCCGATCAATTATGGTGTTGATATGGATAGTTAACCAGAGTTGGATAAACCACCATGGTCCTCCATGCGCCATAGTTTGTTTCAGCATCAGATCCTGAGTGGCAGTATGAAGCAGCCGATAGACAGCCCCAAGGAGATATCAGCCAAGGGGGATTTGTTTCTTCTCAACTAGAGCTTGAGCCAAGTGTTGGCAATTTAGAGTAGGGCCGCAGGTTGATCCACAGAAGACAAATCTTTCTAACCATAGGGTCAGAAAGGCCACATGTTCTCTCTCTGACACGGATCCTTGTTCCATATGCTCAGAAATATACCCAGACCAGCCTCCAATCTTCTTGGTTTTCAACTTATGGCTGCTGTTTGTTAGGAGGTTGAAGGGATTGATCTCAGATTGGATATCTAGTCCTGTCAGCATCTTGACGTCAATTAATGTTGGGGTCATCGGACCTTGCCGGAATAGGAAAGCGTTCAAGGTGCTAGACCAGAAATAGGTGGCTGCTGACATGAGTGGTTCATTCTTTTTGGTATCGGCCAGAGACAGAGTGATGCATTGGCCGATTCCTATTTCGTCCCAATGAACCTGTTTGGTTGCAGCAATCCTCTTGTGCCAGGTTCTGTAACCATTGAGCTTTGACGGTCAGGACCTGAAGGTGTGCTTCCATGAAGAGACATTGGGCTTGGCTTGTTTGAAAGGGACTCTTTTTGTCTCAGCGTTTATCAGCCAGGTTGTGTCACAATTGCCTATGGGGCCTAGAAGGAACTGGTGGGATTTGTCGTTGGTGGGGATTAAGATCTGGTTCTTGAAAACCTACGGCATATGAGCAGTGATGTAAGATAGTGACCTTGGGGGCAAGAGCGGAAGCCCTAGTTTGAAGAACTTGGCGAGAAAATGAAAATGTAAATTTAGAAAGAATTCACTTACCACAGGGATCTCGGAGGCGTAGAATGGCGCGGAAGCCATTGTTGCTGTCGAAGAGGTCGCTGTTGAAGGGGTCGATGTCGATGGGATGCCGAGGTGTCGTCGGGGTTGAAGAGCGCGAGTGGTTGACGAATCGGCGGCGAAGGGTTGCGAATCTGGATCTGCGCGGTTTTCAGACAAACCCTAGTGAAGAAGTCGATGGGTTCCTCGGAGCTAATTCCGCCACATTATATAATAAAGCGGAATTGGGGGGCATGTGTTAACAGCAGATTTTCGTAATCGACCCAGAGAGGAAAGAGAAAACCGATGCGGAGAGAGGGGGTTGAATTGGAGTCGGACCAAGTCTCGTATCGGACTCGGTAAACGTATCGGACTGGGAGAAGTGTTAGCAGGAAGAGCGTATCGGCCGATACGGATTCAATATGGACATTGGCCGATAAAGTCAGGAAGTTGATAGAGTTCGCATGGGCTTGGTTTGGGTTCAAGATAAGCTTCAAGTAAGTTGCCAAATAGAGATAAGGCTCGGTTTTAGGCAACTATATCTTGTAAATCAAATAGGTTTAGATCTAATCTACGGCAAGAGTCTGCCGCAAAGATTTGTTTGTTAAGTTGTAGATAAGATCGTGTCCTATCTGGACAATGTTGTAATCTCGGGTATAAATATCCCGGTAGTATGTACATAGAAACTCTCTCACAACAATACAACACATAAATCAATCTACTTTCGGCGCATCGCCAACCCTCGCCAAAGGTTAATCCCGACGAGTTCTTGCTTCCCCAGAGCAGAGGTAAGAACTCGTGCCCGACGATCTACATCGTCGGGGTTAACGTGTCGCTTTAGGCACGTTAAGGCTTCGATGATGTGATCGTCATTTATCATGCTTTGAGTGATTTTCATAAGTGTATTAATTATGCTTCACCAGCGATCTGCTCGTTTTAGGGTTTATTGCCGACGACGGTTTAATTATTATGCTTAGTTAAATCTTTCAATGCATTTACCATCCCTAAAAGCGATCGACGACTTGATTTTCTTTGTGTTAAGTCTCAATTCACACTTTGAGTTGCTATCGACCTTAGTCCTGTTTTGAGATCTAATCCAAAGCCTGTTTTCGATCATGATTAAGGATAGCACCGGGGTTTCAGCCGGTCTTATCTAATACATGTAATTACTATAACGTTTTTATATGTATTTGCCACTTGTATGAGTAGAATGATAGATATAAATGTATTTGTTATAGGTTATCCTCTAGGGTTTACTTGTGATTGATATATTTATATAAGTTGATTGGCTTGTACAAGTCTACATTAGAGTATTAGCTAGTGCAATTATTTCTTTTATCTCTCATCGGCCGGTGCCTCTAATTGACATGAACATGTTGATGAAGGCCGATGAGATTAGATCTATATCTTGATATTATTTTATCACAATTATAAGCGAGCCGATATAGCTTTGCCCTATCGGCTAGGTCACGACAATGCGACATCGGCCTATCGGCCGATCGGCCATTGTTTACTTACATGGTTTGCATGTTTATCTTGTTGATTGCAGATCAAATCAATTGGCACGCCCTACACACACCTAGGCAAGCCTTTGGACCTGCACTGGAGTTAAGCAGATCTCCCAGGCCGTCGTGGAAACGTGGAACCCGTTTGGTCGTGAGGTGGGTCTAAATTCTGCGCCAACAGGGCCCTACCTGTCGGTGGCTCGGGGTCCCGGTCCACGGTGGACTCAGTCCATTGGCCGGCAGGCGGGCGGTGCACCACGTGGCGTCGACGCGGCGACCACGCGGCCGGTGCGGCGCGACGCCACGCGGCGCATGCGTGGCGCCGACGCGGCGGCCATCCATGGCCACGGCGCATCCGTGGTGCTGCGGCGCACGCAGGCAGCCGGCGCGGGCGGTGGCCCGACGCAGCGGGACGGGCGTGCGCGAGCGGCGGCAGAGCGGCGGCTGAGCGGGCGGCAGCCAAACGAGCAGCGGCCGAGCGGGACAGAGTGGAGAGAGAGAGGGCGAGGGACGGGTGCTCACCGGCAGGGAGGAAGACGACAGCGGCGGCAGCGCTAGAGGACACAGGAGGCGGCGACATTAGGGGAAAAAGAGAGAGGGGAGCGTGGGGAAGAGATTTAAAGGGGTCTCGGGGGCTAGGGTTGGCCGGCGTGCTCCAGATTTCTCGCCGAAGTTCGGAGGGGAAAGAGGAGAGAGGACCGGGATTCGGTTGTGAATCCCAGGCTCTACGTTGCGGGAGAGAGAGCGCGAAGAGGGGGAGATGGATACGGGCGGCGCAGGCATCTCGGGGAGGTGGGTGGCGGCGGTTGCGGAGGCGCAAGCGGCGCGGGAGACGCGGGCGGCGTGGGCGGCGGCGAGCGTGGNGCCGAGGAGGAGATGGCCCGGGCAGGCGGCTCCACCTGTCGGTGGCTCGGGAGGGAGAGGGAGGCGGGGTGGACTTCGCGGCACGGGCCGTGGCCTTGGACCGGCCCGGGGAGAGAGAGAGGAGGGGGAGGCGAGGCGGTGCGGGCGGCTTTGGGCCGGCCCGGGAGAGGGAGGAAGATGAGCCGGCGGCCCGAAGAGAAAAGAAAAAGGAAAAAGAAAAAGGAAAACGAATTTCCCAGGGATTTAATTCTTACGGTGAAGGTTTCTAATTGATTAAAATTATTTCTATGGCTCTGAAAATTTCACTAGAAATCTTGTTAATGTATTTTAACATGGGAAACTCAAGAAAAATCCCACCATGCCTCCACTTGATTAAATATATTTTTAAATTAGAATTTTTCTCTGGGTTAAAAGAAAATTTTATTTTAAGCGATTTATTTCACGAATTTTAACCTAGAAGGCAAACTTCGGGGTGTGACAAACCTACCCCCCTTGAACGGAATCTCGACCCCGAGATTCGACGAAGAGGTGCAGATAGGCGGCTTTCAATTCATCTTCTCTTTCCCAAGTGGCTTCTTCCTCTGAGTGGTGGCTCCATTGAACTCGGCAAAATCTAATGACTTTACTTATTGCCTTTCTTTCGCCGGTCTCGAGGATGCGGGTAGGCCTTTCCATATATGTCAAGTCCTTTTGAATTTCAATTTGATCTGGGTTTGCTTGCTCCTTGGGTACCCTTAAAAATTTCTTCAATTGAGAGACGTGGAAAACATCGTGAATGCCGAGCATATTGGAAGGGAGTTCGAGCCATTAGGCAACTTCACCTTGGCGCTCCAGAATTTTGTATGGCCCCACAAAGCGTGGTGCTAGTTTTCCCTTGGTTTGGAAATGATGCACACCTCGAAGTGGTGTGACCCAAAGGCACACATGGTCTCCAACGTCAAAGATGAGCTCTCTTCGACGGTGCGATCCTCAGTCTTTCCCGAACTGCTCTAACTTTTTCCTCTGCATCGTTTAGGACTTCAGTCCCAAACAACTGACGTTCTTCGGTCTGGTCCCAAAAGAGCAGAGTGCAACACTTTCGTCCGTACAATGCTTCGAACGGTGCCATCTGCAGACTAGCCTGGTAGCTGTTGTTGTAGGAAAACTCAGCGTACGACAGGCTTATGTCCCAAGCCCCACCAAAATCAAGTGCACAAGCTCTCAATTTGTCTTCCAAGATCTGGTTGACTCGCTCGGTCAGACCATCAGTTTGAGGGTGGTAAGCGGTACTGAATTTCAGACGAGTTCCCAACTCTTGTAGTTTCTGCCAAAATCTCGAAGTAAACTGGCTCCCTTGGTCAGACACAATCTTCTTAGGTACCCCATGCAAACTCATGATCCTTGCCAAATAGAGTTCTGCCAATTTCTTTCCCGAGTAGGAGGTGTGCACTGGAATAAAGTGAGCGACCTTGGTGAGTCGATCTATGATCATCCAAATGGAGTCGTTCCCCGTTGATGTTCTTGGTTAACCTGTGATAAAATTCATCCCAATCTCTTCCCATTTCCATTTCGGAATCTGTAGAGGCTGTAGTAACCCTGCTGGTCTCTGATGGTCCGTCTTCACTCGCTGACATACGTCGCAGAGCGCGACGAATTTGGCAATTTCCCTTCTCATGCTAACCCACCGGAACTTCTCTTTGAGGTCTTGGTACATCTTGGTACTGTCAGGGTGAATTGAGTATTGGGTCTGATGAGTTTCTGTAAGTATTAGATCCTTTAGTTCCTTGTTCTCCAGAACGCATATCCTTTCTCCCATCCAGACTGTCCCGTGTTTGTCCTCGGCAAAGTCCCATGCTTTGCCGACTCTCATATTCTTCTTGAGTTCAGCGATCTCAGGGTCATTGACCTGGGCTGCTCGAACTTGCTCCATGAGTGTGGGCTGTGCCTCAAGAGTATCCACGAATCCGGGTTCTACAATACTTAGGTTTAGCTGTTTGAACTCTCGTTGCAACCTGCCACACATACCCTTTGTACAGGTAGCGTTGCAGTAGCTTTTCCTGCTCAAAGCATCGGCCACCACATTGGCCTTACCGGGGTGATAATGTATTCCCAAGTCATAATCTTTGATTAGCTCCAACAATCGGCGTTGTCGGAGATTCAGGTCGAGCTGAGTGAAAATATACTTCAAACTCTTGTGGTCAGTATAGACTTCACAAGGTTACCAATGAGGTAGTGCCGCCAGATTTTCAAAGCATGAACCACTGCTGCTAATTCCAAGTCAAGAGTGGGGTAGTTGTTTTCGTGTGGGCGTAGTTGGCGTGAAGCATATGCGACCACTCTGCCTTCTTGCATCAATACACACCCCAACCCTTGGCGGGATGCATCACAGAAGACTTGAAAATCTTTCATCTGGTCTGGCAAAATTAATACTGGTGCGGACACCAATTTCTTCTTAAGCCCCTCAAAACTTCTATTGCATTCTGCTGACCATTTGAATTTCCCATCCTTTTTCAGCAACTGTGCCATTGGCTTGGCAATCTTGGAGAAGTTTTCAATGAATCAACGGTAATAACCAGCAAGTCCCAGAAAACTCCTGATTTGCGAGACCGTGCGCGGAGGCGTCCACTTGGTAACCGACTCCACATTTGACGGGTCTACCGCCACTCCTTGAGAGGTGATGATGTGGCCTAGGAACTGTACCTCCTTGAGCCAAAGTCGCACTTGCTAAACTTGGCATACAGCTGGTGTTCCTTCAACTTCTCGAGTACCAGGCGGAGGTGTTGCTCGTGCTCCTCCTTGGACTTGGAGTAAATGAGTATATCGTCGATGAAAACTACGACGAACTTATCCAGAAATTCCATGAACACCTTGTTCATCAGGTTCATGAAAAAGGCCGGTGCATTGGTAAGTCCAAAAGACATGACAGTACACTCAAACAGCCCATACCGAGTGATGAATGTCGTCTTCGGAATGTCGTCCTCTTTGATCCTCAACTGGCGATAGCCTGATCGCAGGTCTATCTTGGAGAACCACGTTGTTCCCTTCAGCTGATCAAACAGATCATCGATCTGAGGTAGCGGATATTTGTTCTTGATGGTCACATCGTTGAGGGCGCGATAGTCGACGCACATCCTCTTGGTCTTATCTTTCTTCTCCACGAAGATCACCGGAGCACCCCAAGGTGACGTACTCGGGCGAATGTATCCTTTCTACAACTGCTCATCGATTTGCTTCTTGACTTCCGTCAGTTCGTTGGCTCCCATCCTGTAGAGTCTCTTGTGTATCGGGGCAGTTCCCGGTACTAAGTCAATCCGAAATTCAATTTCTCTCTTTGGTGGCATTGTGGTTAAGTCATCTAGAAAGACCTCATGATACTCTCTGACGATAGGATTATCCCCCAACTTCTTAAGGTCTTTCCCTACTTCTGCGGTCTGTTCCACCCCCATCGACCTGATTCAAGCACACTCTCTGCTTCTGGCGTGTCGGCGACTGGAATGTTACCTCTTCTCCTTTCTCATTAACCAGAGTGATGGTGCGACTGGCGCAATCAATAACTCCCTTGTGCCTTGTTAACCAATCCATCCCAAGAATGACATCTAGGTCCTTGGATTCAAGAAGGATAAGATGGGCTAGAAATTTTGAACCCTGGATTTCTATTACCACAGAGGGACAGTAATGAGCTGTGGTCATCTCATTCCCAAGAGTGTGAACCCACATAGGTGTTCTAAGTTCCACTACTGATAACCCATGTGTCCCAGCAAAACGCTTTGATAAAAAGGAATGCGTACCACCAGAATCAAAAAGTGTGATGGCTGGAATTGAGTTGACAGGAAACGTACCCAGTACCACTTCCGGTGCAATATGCGCCTCCTCTGCTGACGCATGGTTGACGCAGGCATGAACGAACTTGGGTCCCGCACGCCTTGGCTTCAGACACTTGTCGGCGAAGTGACTGGGCTCGTTGCAGTTGAAGCAGACCAATGGTTTTCCGCCAGGCTCCTTAGGTTGAGCTGACGGAGCTGGTTGAGCTGGGGCCATTGGTGGGCGTGGAGCTGGGTGGCGGTTGAGCTGCCCACTGTTGTTGTTGCGGTTGCCAATGTTGTTGGTGTTGAAGTTGCCGGGGTGGTAGGGTCAGTGTTGACAAACAATCATGGTGGAAGGTCCGCCCTGCTATCCGGTGATGAACCGGGGCTTCTGTTGACTCCCCTGGTGCGCTCTGAGTTGAGCTGCCTTCCTTTTTCGGTCCATCTTGTTGCGTTGGTCCTCCTGACGGATTGCCTTGTCAACCAGCTTCTCGAAGTCAGCATAATCTCCCAAGATTAGCTAGCTGGTTAGTTCATCATCCAGACCGGAAAGAAACATTTCCTGTCTTTCTGCATCGGTGCGCACGTCCTTCGGGGCGTAACGTGCAAGACTATTAAACTCATGGAGATACTCCGTCACAGTCCGATTGCCTTGGTGGAGTGCTCTAAATTCCCTCTTCTTCTGGGCCACGATGCCGTTGGGAATTTGGGCCTTTCTGAAACTGCGGCAGAACTCCGCCCAGGTGACTTTTGTTCCGGGTGGACGGGTGACCAAATAATTATCCCACCAAGCTGAAGCGGGACCCTGCAGTTGGTGGGTGGCGAAAGCGACCTTCTCTTGATCGTTGCATTGTAGTAGGTTAAGTTTCTTCTCAATGGCATGGAGCCAGTCATTCGCCTCCATAGGATTAGTGGTGCTTGAGAAAGTTGGCGGCCGAACGCGAAGGAACTCCGGCAGCTTGGATTGGGGTGGAGGGCCAAACTGCTGGTTCTGCTGAGCCTGTTGCTGCTGCTGCGCCTGTTGCTGCATCTGCTGCATCAGCTGTTGTTGCATCTGTTGGTGTTGCTGTTGCATCTGTTGCATCATAGTTGTCATCATCTGGGTTTGGCTGGCCAGCACCTGAGTGATAGTGGGATTCTCAAGTGGTGGGGGAGGGGGAACGTTGTTGTTTGCTCCGTTGGCTTGTGCTCCCGCCGACGGATCCTCATTGCCGCTGGTGTTACCACTTGTTCTTATGTTGACCATCTAGAGGAGAAGAACCAGCAGAAAGAGATGGAAAAGAAAAAAAAACAAACTGCTCAAAAACTAAGCTTGATTATATTATAATTAAACTGCAATTGTTCTGATCTAATTTAAACCACTTTAAACAGCAAGCAGAATCCTTATTAAGATAGCCATACCATAAGCACATGATATCGACCATCGACTAACCCCCAAGCAACAAACCTAGCACACGGAAACTAGCAAGAAAACAAACTAAGAAAAACGGTAAAGCTAAGGGTAGCGAGCCTAATGTTCGGAACGGCTCCTGCGGTCGGTGGAGTCATAACCAGGCTCCTGCTCGTTTCCTGGCACCTCCGAACGGCTCCTGGAATCGGCCATGGCAGTGTTGCCACTGATTGGCTCTGAACTAGAATCGCTGTCGTTGCTGCCACTGGGTGTGGCACGTAACCAACCTCCGCTGCCACTGGCTAGACCCTGGTACGCAGACGCTGGGGCGAAGGTGATGGCGAATGCTGGAGAGGGAGGCAGAGCTGGCGCTGGAGCTGGTGCTGAAGCGGGTGGTGGGTTCCTCGGTGCAAGCTGGATATGCACTGGAGCTGTGGTCCTCTTCCTGGGCGTAGTGCGAATCCTGAGGCCACCTGGCGCTGGACGTCCCTGCAACCTAGCATTCTCGGCCTTGAGCCGAGCGACCTCATCCTCCAAGCAAGTTATCTTGATCAGCTTCTGGTCGTTGAGGGCCTTGGATGCCTTATGGAGGTCGGCGTGCATCTTGTCCAGTCCCTTCATCACCGTGCACATGCGTCCAAAGGTGGTGTCATTCTCCGCAGTCGTTAGGCAAAAGGTGTTGACATCGCTGTTGGCAGAACGACGAGGATGGTAGCGGTACGTAGAGGCGTAGAAAATGTAGGAGTGCCGGTCGCTGATCCGGGTCATCATCCTATAAGCTGCCTCCTGACAAGCATGCACAACAGTGCCTCCAGAAGCCTCGACCACCATGTTGGGAAGACTGGTGACCACAAAGCCATGGACCTCCAAACGAACTTTGTGTGGGAACTCGCCACTGAGAGGCTTGATCGTAGTATACTCCGGCGCTTCAGGGTACCCCATAACCAAAGTCATGCGGGTAAGCTCTGCCACACAACCGTCCATATCCTCACCACGGTGCGTAGAGGGAAAACCTGCCATCTACAGAGGACAAGGGGTGGGAATCAATGCATGCTCAAATCCAAATTAAAGAAAACAATTTAAAGGACTCAGGTAAATAAACGAGTAACAAAAGAAATTTTGGTGCATGAAACATTTTATAAGAGTCAAATAAGCACTAATGCCATACTAAAACGATTGGAGAATAATATAATAGCAACATTATTAAAATAGTATTCAAAGTAAGAACCAAACTAAATAGGTTTTGCATCTCATATGACTTAACTAGGACCTAATCCACTTTCCCGACAAATTTTCAAATCGAAACCAAACGAACTTCGAAATTTACTATTCCAAAAATTTTTAAAATTCCAGACTAACTTTAGTTAAGGAAGTCCCCATCGAATAAACTACCCGACTTTTTCCCATAAATCCCAAGGAACAAAGATCATGAATTTTTCCAAGACAATTCCAAGTTAAGGGCAAACGCACATGAAAGGGTTTCAGAGGGCTCTTAGGGTTTCCAGTTGGCTTGTCCTAGGGACAAGGTCGGCTCTGATACCAACTTGTCACGCCTAGAGATTCGCTAACCCGAATTCCAAGCAGAATGTGTATTAAATCCCCGTTTAGGACCGGCCAGGGTACGCAAACAACAAAGTTGACATATAGATCCACGTCTTACAAACACCATAAAAATATCTTACATAAATACAGCGGAAAGAGAAAAACAAGCCATTCTAATTAACTAGACGCTCGCAGCGTGGCAACTCCATTTCACGGGCATCCTTGACGGCAACCACAAGCCTACTCCTCTGAGTAGTCTCCATCGGACACGTACTCCAACTCTGATGTGGGGGAAAATAGAGCAAGACTGAGTACTACCCACTGTACTCAACAAGTCATACCGGAAAGGAAGAAATGATGCAAGTAAAAGCAAATGAGGCTGGAGGGGTTATCTGCATGAAATGCACATTAAAAGACATTAGTTGAATGCGGTAAAACAGTTGAGTTAATTAAACAAAATTGAACCATTGCTACCCAACGTTACACCACGTTACGACAGGCCCAAACCACCACCTGAACCACACCAGTTCCATTAAGTCAGGTTATTAAAAGTGTAACTAATCACGGTGAATCTGGTTGATCGCCATAACCGCGTGTTGACGCCGAATCCGTACCGCCGATGAGGATCCGGCGTGCGGACACACGAAGGCCTGGGAGATCTGCTTAGCTCCAGTGCAGGTCCTAAAATTGATGAAGCGCGGGCGTGCCAGTCAGTTTGATCCTGCCATTGACAAGATATGCAAAATAGCAGAATGGAAGGTCTATCGGCCGATAAGCCGATAGGGCAAAAACGTATCGGCCGGTAGGCCGATAGCCAAAACAACCGGTCGGTCGATGATAACATGATGATATAGCAATGTGATATAGCATAATCCAAATATAAAATAAACATTGATCTGAGGATTAAAGCATACATCGGCCAGAGGTCCGATGGCATAAATTCCCAATAAGCAAATAAACAATAAATACTTTGTTGTCATCGGCCAGATCCAATCTATATGTAAAACTCTTGGGCCGATGCAACGTCCAGATAACTCACCGGCTGAAACCCCGGTGAAACTCTTATTGGCAATCAACAGTGTAACACCCTGGCCCAAGGCATAATAGGATTGATAGGATACTCATGCCAACAAGTTGCAGCTTCTTTTCTGGAAGCCAATCTCCAAGAACTCTAAAGTTAAGCGTGCTTGGCCTGGAGAAATCTAGGGATGGGTGACCGACCAGGAAGTCCTTCCCGGGTGCGCACGAGTTAGCACAAAGTGCACAGAAAAGACTGGTGTTGGTTTGTGAGGGCAGTCTATGTCCTATTTAAGCTGCTAGATGTAAGCGGGCCCGGCCTCGTGGAGGCGGGACGTTACAGTATGGTATCAGAGCCGACTCTCGCGGTTTCACGGGCGCGTGTGTCGCAGTTGCGCAGGCATGGTGTGCATGGCTGGTGTGGACCCGGTATGGTCACACAGCATGACACATGCGCTGGCACTGGACACACGGACGTGGCTAAGAGAGGGAGTTCCTGGCTTGGGGTTGATCGACGAGGACGTCGATCTCTTAAGGGGGTGAGGATGTAACACCCTGGCCCAAGGCATAATAGGATTGATAGGATACTCATGCCAACAAGTTGCAACTTCTTTTCCGGAAGCCCATCTCCAAGAACTCTAAAGTTAAGCGTGCTTGGCCTGGAGAAATTTAGGGATGGGTGACCGATCGGAAAGTCCTTCCCGGGTGCGCACGAGTGAGGACAAAGTGCGCAGAAAAGACTGGTGTTGGTTTGTGAGGGCAGTCTATGTCCTATTTAAGCTGCTAGATGTAAGCGGGCCCGGCCTCGTGGAGACGGGACGTTACAGCCGCCCGCCTGAGCCGTCTCCTCCCCGACCGGCCGCCCGCGCCCGCGTCTCCCACGCCGCTTGCGCCTCCGCAACCGCCGCCACCCACCTCCCCAAGATGCCCGCGCCGCCCGCATCCATCCCCCCTATTTGCACTCTCTCTCCCGCACCGTAGAGCCCAGGATTCGCAACCGAATCTCGGCCCTCTCTCCTCTCTCCCTTCCAAACACCAGCGAGAAATCCGGAGCACGTCGGCCAACCCTAGCCCACGGGACCCCTTTAAATCTCCTTCCCACGCTCCCCTATCTCTTTTTCCCCTAACGTCGCTGCCTCCCATGCCCACTAGCGCCGCCGCCGCTGTCGTCTTCCTCCTCGCCACTGAGCACCCGTCCCTCGCCCTCGCTCTCTCCTCTCTGTCCCGCTCGGCCGTCACTCGCTTGGCCGTCGCCCGCTCGGCCGCCGCTCGTGCGCGCCCGCCCCCGTCGCGTCCGGTCGCCGCCCGCGCCGGCTGCCCGCATGCGCCGCCGCGCCATGGCCGCCGCGTGGCCGCCGTGTCGGCGCCATGTCGGCGCCACGTGGTGCGCCACTCGCCCGCCGGCCGATGGACCGGGACCCCGAGCCACTGACAGGTGGGGCCCACCTGTCGGCGCTGCCACCCCTCCCCGCTGACGTTAGCCCTGGTGCCAGTGACGTCAGCCCTAGAGTTTATTGCGCAATAGTTGAATAAGGATTTTTCTGTTTATAGTAAAAACACAGTCAATCTTCTAAAATTCATAACTAACTCATCCGGACTCTGTTTGAGTCCATTCAAATTGCAGAAAATTCATAAAAATGTCTAGAATCTATTAAAAATGGTTTTGTTCTCTGTTTCAGTAGACTTATAGCATGTTTGCTTGTGTGCTTTGTTTTTTCGTTTAGATTCCGGTAATTCCGACTCTCCGGTTTACTTCGAGGTTGTTGCAAAGGTCGATCCAGCACAGGAACAAGGCAAGTCATGCTTATTCACTTGAACATATTGTACCTAAATTGTGAATGTCTTTTTTTTTCTCTAAATATTGCATTGTTTTATAATGTCACTTATGGGCTTATTTACCTTTTGTACTCAGCCTTCTGTTCTAAATACCTTGTTCCTTTGATAGCTTGGGAAGTAATTTGAGTAGTGCTAGGTTAGAACATGCCTAGTCTAGCTTAGAAACATTAGCACACTATTGGGATAACCAAAGTACCATTATTAGTTAATGATGGATATTTAATGGTAACTCACGATGGTTAATCGTGAATGATTAAATAATTGGTCCAACTAAAACCTGATTAATGGTGGGTTGTGAGCACATGGTTTTGATGATCGTGCTCATGACAATTAAGGACCGGTTCGCGAAAAACCTTGGAAGAATTAACGTACTTTCCACAAGCCAGCATGGGTAATCGCTGGTGACGGAGCGTGAAACTCCTCACCGGGAGACCGCGCGGGCCCCCCTTTGCCGGTTCGGCCGGGGGTGCTAAGTGAGTTTCTTCGCCCTCGATCTAGAGGACGTCAGCGAGAGTGAAAACACGCAAGACGCGGGTGACGTAGACAGGTTCGGGCCGCTGAGAAGCGTAACACCCTACTCCTGTGTTCTGGTGAATCTGAGGGTCTCCAACAATACAAAGGGAATTCTATCTCCAACGCATTTGCTGGAGTCCTCCCCCTTTTCCTAGGCCTGGGCCTCCTTTTATCTGATCAGGGGTCACCACATGGGCCTCAAGTTGCCTAAGAAAAGAAACATTCTTTTTACAATCAGGGCTGGTCTACAGCCGGAAGTGACTTCTGACAAGCACGGTGCACGCCTCCTGCCCCGCTCGCCAACTCTCCGGTGGACGCCCGTTTCAACCTTCATTCAATGGCCGGCGACTTCCTCGCCACGCCTGCGCTGAAATCTGGATTGGATCTGACCGGGGCTGACATACCAACTCCAGGAGTCAGCACGTCGGCTCCGGCTAGGGACGAGAGCCAGGAGGCTCTCATCATTCCGACGGGACGGGGCGAGGCGTGCCATCGGCCGCCTGTCGCCACCTAACCCGCGATCTGACCGGTCTGTGACCGGTCACACACCGCGACCGGGCACGGACCGGATAAGCATGTGCTGCGCCGCATTAAATGCGGCGTGGCGCGCTCGCCTGACCCGCTATAAGTGCGGTTAGGTGAGCCCTGTTGTGCTCACCTAACCCGCCCACGTGGCGCCAAGATCACGGGGTGATACGGGGTCGCCCGATCTTCTCGACGTAGGATCAAGATACTCACGTGGAACTGATGAATCGTAGTGATCCCCCGTTGCCAATGCAAGAGTTAGCACTCTATAATTCGCCCAATCACACGTGTTGAACTTCACGACCACCAGATGAAGTTCTATCGCGCTCCCAATTCCCAGCGGAAAGGTTGAACGATCTTGATTTTTGACTAACTCTCAATTCCTTCAATGTTGTTTGGACAACAGAAAGAACAAGAGTATTTTTAATATCAAAAGTGGTTCCTTTACAATGGGGGTCTACCCCTCAATATATAGTCTCAGCCCAAGGCTATTCAACACTAAACTCCCCATGTGGTACTATTCACGCGCACTGTAGCACGGGTACTGTTCATGGGCCGTACGGTACTGTTCACGGGCCGCAAGCACTATTTATGGGCTGATCATTGTTCATGATGTGGACTTATGCTTCCTTGGATGACGGCCACATATCCTTGATCTCCATCCATCGCTGACTCTTCAAACCTGAGCACAAGTAAAACATTGTTTTTAGGTAGTATAAAATTCTCATTAAAATTAATGACATATTCATTAAGGAGCAGGTTCACCTGAGATTGTAGTTTCTTGGCTCGTGCTCTTGTTATTGGTCCTGTTATTGAAGTGTCATTACTAGCTTTGACATTACTAGCGATGTCCTCATCACGGGGGGTCGGGGCGCCCCAGCCCTCGGGGCCGAAACGGGAGCGGCCCGACCCCTCGGGGAGACAGAGGAAGGGGCGGCCACGTCACCCCCGGGCCCGACCCCCCCCGAGGGGGTCGGGACACGTGGAGGACCGCGGCTACCCAAGCCTCTAGTCATGACACCCCCGGTCCCATGTCACCGACAGCTGGACTTGTAGTATGGCTTTTTCTAGCTAACGCATCCAGGCAAGGGTGGGCGTGATGGAGTTGGATCGGCGGGGGTTTACTCGTTGATCAGCTGCCGGATTCACCTAGGCACGAGAGGGGGCTGTTTGCCTTGGTTTAAAGGTGTGGGCGAAACCTGTGGTGTGGTGCGCTTGGTTAGGGAGGGTTGTGCGAAGGGTCCTATCACAGTCCCTTTCTGGTGTATCGCGGTGGTATGCCGACACACGTTAATGTGTAGTGGGACTGTGTCTTGTGGGTATAGTTGTACACCTCTGATCAGAGTAGAACTATTCAAATAGGCGTGCCCGCGGTGTTAACACCAGAATTTGGTAAGTCCCGAAGTCCCCATCGACCTAAGGTTCATATCGGCTTGAAACTAGTATCGACCTAAAATTCTACATCGGCCGGTTTTCTTGAACCAATCACTAACAGCAGTCGGATTCTTGTTAGATTCGGGAAGATCTTATCCAGAGAAGACCTAGTTTGAGGAGGATACGACTTGTATCTATTAATTAGGAAGAATTTGTTAGTTTCCTTTTTATCTTTAGGAAAGTGTGTTTAGTGTCCAATAAGGACTTTATCTGTTTTCTTTTATCTTTAGGAAAGTTTGAGTCGTATTCTGTTAGGATCTTTGTTAGTCTATGGGTATAAATATGTAAGCCCAAGGTTCATGTAAAATCATCTCATGATCAATACAACTTTGGCGCATCTCCACCTTTTTACTTTCGTCTTCTTCGGCGAGTTCATGCCCTTCCTACGAGGGGTAAGTCTCGTTATGGCTGCCTGCGCTGTTGGGGCTAGGGCTTCGACGTTCTGATCTCGTCAATGTAAGCACCTATTATCATATATCTTAGTCAATCTGGTTCGGCTTCTCGATTTAGTCTTATCGGCCGAGATACGCTTTAGGGTTTACGCCGGTATCGACTAAATCGCTTTGCTAGATTAGATTGGCTAAGGTATCCACCACCTCGAAAATCAGTCAAGGGCTTGATTGTCTAGATATTGCGTTTCTTTTCATACTTAGTGCCGCTAAGTCGTGATTAGAATCGTGATTTCTAGCCTGCCTGTTTGTAACGCCCATTTTGTCGCGGCGTTAGCGGGAAAACTATTTTGCTAAAAACCCTATTTGCGAAAGTTGCTCTTCGGTTGAGTCTTGTCGTGTGCCAAGGTCTCGTGTTTCCCCTCTCAGTTCAAACCCGGAGAAAACCGCGAAATCGGATTTCAAATCCGAGCCCTAATCCTACCAGTTCAATCTCTCGGGAAAAGTCTAATTTTCCTCCCTTGCCCTCGGGCCGGATTCTTTCTCGGCAAGCCCTTTTTCTTCCCTGGGCCGTCTCCCGGCCCAGCTCTCTCCCTCGGCCTGCCTCGGCTCGCGCCCCCTCTTGCTGGGCCGCGTGCCGCGTGCCGCCTCGGCCCGGTCCCTCTCGCTCGCCCCCCCCTCCCCGCTGGGCCGCGCCAGGCCGCTCGGCCCGCGCGCGCCCGAGCCGGGAGCACCAGCTCCCTCTTTCCCGGTCTCCTCCTCCGCTCGCCGTTCTCCCCTTTCTCTCTCTTCCCCAACAGCTCCCGCCGGCGCCGTTCCGTGCTACCCCCGTTCGGCCCCGCCGCTGCGCTGCGCGCGATTGCCGCCAAGGGACCGAGCGCGCGCCCCCCCTCTCTCTCCCCGCGCGCGCGCCCTTACCCGAATCGGCTAGGAGGCAAGCCTCCTTTTCCCCCCATTTTTCCCCTTTTTCCCGACCGGCCGGCGTCACCGCTGCCGCGCTTGGCCGCTAGCGCGGGGAGCGCCAGCGCGGTCCCCTCGCCGCGCTCCACCGCCTCTCGGCCGAACCGCCTCTCCGCTCCGCACCGCCTCTCTGCTCCGAACCGACCTAGTGCCCTCTCCCCCCCTATAAAATTTTCCCCCCTCGTTCCCGGCCGCCATCACCACCTCCTCGAGCTCGCCCCCTTCCCGTTGCCGCCCTACCGAGCTCCACTCTCCTCACCGCTGCCGCCCGCCGCCCTTGCCGTCCGCCGCCGCTGCCGCCAAGGGCTCCCGAAGGAGCTCCGGGCGCCGTCTCGCCCGCCCTCTCCCTCGGCCGGAGCCGCGCCGCGCCCGCACCGTCGCCCTCCCGCGGTAACCGCCTCCTCCCACCCGTCTCCCTCTTTCTCCTCAGGTTAAGCTTGCCGGTAGCACGTAGAACTCTCTCTTGGGCACCGCCGTGGCCGTCGCCCTCTCCTCCGCCCCCTCTTCGCGCCGCCGTCGCCCGGCGCCTTCTCCCCTCGTTCGCCCGGCCGGCCTACGTGGCCGCCACGCAGGCGCCACGCGAGCGCCAGCCGGCGCACTACCTCTTTTCCCCTCCGTGCGCTCGATCCGTGTATACCGCGCCGCTGCCGGGTGGGCCCCGCCCTAGCGCCCGCACGGTGGACACGGTCCACCGGATCGGCCGACCGTGTAGGCCGCAGCCTGCCCCGGCCCATCGGCCTCGCTCCCCCTCGGCCCATCGGCCCCCTCCTCTCCACTCGGCCACTCGGCCTCTTCCCCGCTCGGCCCAGTCGGCCTCGGGCCACTCGGCCTCCCACCCCTCCTTGGCCCAGTCGGCCTCCGTGTCCAGTCGGCCCGAGTCACTCGGTCCGGCCCAGTCGGCCCCCGAGTCACTCGGGAGGCCGGACCAGGCCGCGCCACTCGGCTGTGGGCCGACTCCTTCGGACCGTCGGCCCATTATTTCGGCCGCGCCCGTTCTATTCTTTTGGGCTGCCCTTAGCCGCCCAAATAAAGTCTAAATTGCATCCCTCCTTCTTTTCTTTTCCAGGGAATTAAAAATTCCTTTTCTTATTCCAGAAAATCCTTTAATCTTCGGAAATTCATATCTTTTCAACCGTTCATCCGATTAACTCCGTTCCACTTCCAAAATTTTGCAAAAATCGAGATCTATCCAATGGCACGCTTAGTGGTCTTTAATAGGACTTCTTTCATCGCTTTGTTGAGTCGTCTCGTTTCACGTGTAGTCTCGGAGCCCGAAGACCCGCAGTGCGCGGATTTCGAGGAAGAAGCTCAAGATCTCGAGCAAGGCAAGTCACCTTTGATCAATTGAACCTATCATTTAAATTAAGTATTTTGATTCCGTAAACTATGCATTAATTAGGTTACACATGGCACTTGGCCTCGGTTTGCAATATAACCAGCAGGCTCTACCCTTTTGCTGCATTCACCTTCCTTGATATTTGAATACCCTAACACCCTTGTCACCCCTCAGGTGAAGCCTCGGTATCCGTACCTCGCGTACGAATAACGAGACTCCCCCTCAAACTTTAAAATTGATCACCTGGGTAAAACTTGAGTTTACAAAATGCTTGGAAAACCCGACACTTGGGTTGGTGCCTTGAAAATAAAGGGAGTTTCTAAAACTCGCGGTACGGGAGACGTACTGGAGGTACGGTCTGCCCGTTCTCGCTCTAAGGACCGATTCCTTGGAAATTACATCCGAGCATATGTCAAGTACGACCACATGGGTGATATGGGACACCCCTGGCTGAGTAATTAGCTAGGCCAGGGAAATCTTGATGCCAAGGGACAAGTGGATTCACCGGGGTGGTGTCGGGGAGGACCCCTGGGCTTCCTGGCACAGTATGGTCTGGGACCTAACCTGGTGTTGGTCCGTGGGACCCCTCCCGTTGGCATAAGATGACCCTGAGTCGGCTTCCGAAATGCCTTGTCGTGAAAGTCTCAAGGTCGCCAGACATGACCGAGGGTCGCGGGCTGGGTGATTCAGGGTTAGTAACGTCGTGTGGGTAAAGTGTACCCCCTCTGCAGAGGTTAACAACTGTTCGAACAGCCGTGCCCACGGTCATGGGCGGATGTGAGGTGATTCCTTAGCGTAGTTTTAATTGTGATCCTTGTGAACTGCTGTTGGTGTGTGAGTTCTCCTTCCTATGCTTAAGTTGGGCTGTTGAAGCAGCCGGTGTCGGTGAACGATTGGCAGGAAGCCTCTCGTTCCGACGTGTTTGATTTGTGGCTGTTGGTGCAGCCGGTGTTGGGAACGATTGGCAGGGAGCCTCTCGTTCCGACGTGTTTGATTTGTGGCTGTTGGTGCAGCCGGTGTTGGGAGCGATTGGCAGGAAGCCTCTCGCGTGTGGCTGTTGGAGCAGCCGGGTCGGTAAACGATTGGCAGGGAGCCTCTCGTGCCGACAGGAATCAATCGATACATCTTCACTGCTCCGGCCGGATGAGACGCACTTTCTCGTCCGCGCCGTTGAGAAGCACTCACTTAGATGTTCTGAAAGTCTTAAACTGAAATCAATTGTGAAAAACAACTGGCTTTCCCTTGAAGCTTGCATTAAACACTTAATTCCCCTGACTTGCTGAGTACTCCCGTACTCACCCTTGCTCTATATAATTAAACCACCCCCAGTTCTCGAAGATGAAGAGGTGAACCCTGTTGATGAAGAGTTCTTCCAGGAGCAAGCAGACTTCGAGCAGTAGTAGGGTTTCGGCCTTTCCCCAAGGCTTTGCTTGTGGCTTAGGGCTAGTCTCCGCTTTCCGCTTCCGCCTTTTTGTGATGCTGTTGCGAACTCGGGTTCTGTCCGCAGTTCCAACCTTGATTGTAATCCTACTCTTAATAAAGAGACCGCTGTCGTTGTGATATTCTGTCTTCCTATTGTACCAGCGCTATTTCCTGGGACTGGTACAGGCATACAAGTTAATTTGGATCGCCTTATACTGGCCTCCGTTCGGGGCTAGTTTGGGGCGTGACAGCGGCCCTACCTGTCGGTGGCCTAGGAGGGAGAGGGAGGCGGGGTGGACTTCGCGGCGTGGGCCGCGGCCTTGGACCGGCTCGAGGAGAGAGAGAGGGGGGTGGCGGGGCGGTGCGGGCAGCCTTGGGCCGGCCCGAGAGAGGAAGGAAGATGGGTCGGCGGCCCGAAGAGAAAATAAAAAGGAAAAAGAAAAAGGAGAACGAATTTCCCAGGGATTTAATTATTGCGGTGAAGGTTTTTAATTGATTAAAATTATTTCTAGGGCTCTGAAAATTCCACTAAAAATCATGTTAATGTATTTTAACATGGGGAACTCAAGAAAAATCTCACCATGCCAATTCCACTTGATTAAATATATTTTTAAATTAGAATTTTGCTCTAGGTTAAAAGAAAATTTTATTTTAAGCGATTTATTTCACGAATTTTAACCTAGAAGGCAAACTTCGGGGTGTGACATAATTGATGAGATCATACAAAAATTTTAATTTTTAACGTATTGTATAATAATTTATCCTTAGCCTACTACCATTTTATATAAAAAAAATATAAACTAAACATACATCTAAGCTCGTGAGAAGCTCAAGCTCGACTTGACAAAGCTCACAAGCAACCACGGGAAGCGGAAATTTCCAATAGTGAGCCTCAGTTTACGGCTATTCGAGATGTCTTTAGGGCCTTTGGGCTCCTGCACTAGGATGGCTTCCTAGTTAGCCCACTGGAAATCTGGCCCCTCTACCCTCTGGGCTGAATTCGCCCCTGCTCAGGCCATCACATTTTGCCATGGAGGGTCTCAAGTGTGGACTAGGATTGGTTGTATTTTTCATGACCCTTATAGGCTGCTGGATGCACAGATTTATGCCCAGAAATCCAACATCTCGTTGGTTTGAACTTTATCACTGTACTAGTTTGCTTTCGCTCACGGTTAAAGCTCTCTACACGGGCCTTGTTTGACACGTATACTCTTATAGTTATAGGGCTCGGCCCATTGACTTGTACACGACACTGGCGAGCAGTCTGTACGTGATCATGATGCACACGGGACGGGCAACCCGCAACGACGCGAAAGCCAGCGACGGTACACTCGCTCGCGCGGCGCCTCCTGCGCAGGCAGCGCAGCTTTTCCCTTCGCTTCGGCTCGCCGCGACGCCACATGTGCGCACCGGCACCGCGCGAGACGCCGACACGCACCAACGCGCGAGCGCGCCATGCACACACCGTCACACACCGATTCCCATCCACCACCACCGATCACCCATATAGATCGCACCGCGTCGCGCTCTGCCCCTCTCCCATCTTCTCCGGGCAAAAGGCCGACGACGACGCATGTCCTCCGGCCCCGCCACGCACGGCGGTGGTGGTAGTGCGCGCGCGGCTCGCTAGTGCGTGGGCTGCCCGGCCGCCAGAGCGCGCGAGCGAGCGAGCGAGTAATAAAGAATTTTTTTATTTTTAATTTTATTTATTAAAATATTTAAAAACAATTTTTTATTTTAAAAATTTACAAATCTAATTACCTATCGCTCTTTGGAAGGACGATTTTTCTGACGTGGCAGACGGCCGTTGGTCCTCGCCTAATGACCGGCCAACGGGGAAGGGGCACTTTGCAGGCGGCCTCCTTGCCGCTTTCTCAGTGGGCGATTTTTTACTGTATGGGGGGCGCCTGCAAAAGGGCTGAGAGAGTGGCCTAACTTTTTTTTGCAAACAGTCCGCTTGCCGCCCTCGCGGAGGCCGTTTTTAAACTGTGCAGGGGGTCGCCTACTTAAAGGAACAAAATAGAAAGAATTTTTAAAAATTGTCAGGATTTATTTTTAACTTAGATTGGAGCCCGAGGATTTATTTTAAAATTGCAAAAATTGCAAGGTTTCGTTGGTATTGTGCGATGTAATGGACCCGAACCTCAAGCGTCGAAAGTTTGTTGTCGTATGCCTAAATAGTTGTAGCAGCGTACGGACGACAAGAACAAAATATCAGTGAGTAAAATCTGAGTGAAAAATAAATCCTCGGGCTCCAATTTAAATGAAAAATAAATCCTTACAATTTTAAAAAATTCTTTCTATTTTATTCCTTTAAGCAGGTGGCCTCCCACACAATGTAAAATCGTTCTCTGGGAGGACGGCAAGAGGACCGCCTGTAAAAATGCCAAGCTGTCCTCCCAGCCATTTTATAGACGGTCCTCTAAAATAAAAAATCGTTCTCTGGGAGAGAGGCAAAAGGGTCGCCTGCAAATTTTGTCTCCCTCATTGGCCAGCCGTTGAGCCAGCCGCGTTAGACGAGTGTCGACGGCTGTATGTTACGTTAGAAAAATCATCCTCCCAGAGAATGATGGACGACTAGATTTGTAAATTTTTAAAATAAAAAATTATTTTTATAAATATTTTAATAAATAAAATTAAAAATAAAAAAATTAAGTAATAAACTCATGGTTAGCCGAGTGGACGCATGGCGCAGCTGGGCCGTGTACTTTGGGGATCGCGTGGGGACAAATCACGGATGCGCAACGTGCCCGGGCTGTGGACATCGTGGAGCGTCCTGCACTTCTTCTAGCTCGGCTTTGCGCCGGCTAGTGCGCTACATCTCGATCACCTGGTGCATCGGGAAGCATCTAGCTTAGCGATCGTCGTCATTGCTGCGGGGGTGCTTGGTAGCATAGTAGTACCTCCTCCGTCCCAAAATACTCGTCGCTTTGTGTTTTTGTTTGTAAAGTTTGATCATTCGTCTTATTCAAAAAATTATGAAATTATTATTTATTTTTTTGCGACTTGCTTTATTATCAAAAATACTTTAAGTATGTATAATTCTTTTTTATATTTGTATTAATTTTTCAAATAAAACGAATGGTCAAACGTTATAAGAAAAAAGTCAAAGCGACAACTAATATGAGACGAAGAAAGTATATTGGTTGGTGAGATCCGTCACACAGAGGTCACCAATCATGCATGGCAACAAAGGGGTTGCTTAGGATGGCTTCGGTTTTAACTTTATCTTTTTTAAGGTAGAGTTCAGTTAAAACTGTCTATCTAAAATAAAAGTGAAATAGGATAAAATACTCTCACAAAATAAACTAAAAAGATAAAATTAGGTTTAGGCTGCTTCGTTTCATTTTAGATCCAACTTCTAAAATTAAATTTAGAAGTTAAAGGTAGGCCCAAAACATAGCAGCCACTCTTGATGCTAATGAGTCAGATGGGCTCGAGGAGTTGCACGATACTCCTAGTAGTAGCTAGGTGCTTGCCTGTTTATCCAAAGCTCAATGCTAATGTAATATAGGACTTGTTCATTTTATTAGAGCTTTTAACCTTATTAAGTTTTTTTAAAAAACACAGTACAAACGTGGCGCTCATAATACGTGCACACTCACTTTTATAAATACACACACGTATACCCTATCCCTATAAGCACTTCCGAAAAACTAAACCGATATATCTTGAGATTGACGAAGTCATCACGAACGTCTCGTTGTCGACAAATACATCGCCTACCACTTAAAAAGTAATTAGCCGTAAATACGAGCACCCGTGTCAAATCTAGAATTTTGGTATATCACTTATCACTTAAAAAATAATTAACCATAAATACGAACACTCGTGTCAAATCTAGAATTTGAACCCGGGTGAGTTGGTTTCACCACAAGAAGCCTAACTAATTGAGTTACGCTCACTTCACAACCTTATCAAATTTTGATGTTATTAAATTTTGATAAGATAACAAACTAAACATGATATCACGAATGTCATCTTATCAAAATTTGATAGTTTCAGAATTTTTTTCTTATAAAAATACTATCAAAATTTAGAAAAATAACAAACTAAACACATCGAATGCTATCGAAACTCGATAATGTTAAAACTTATTAAAATTTGATAAAGTTGGTTTTGACAATAAAGTAAAAAAGTCCATTGTAAGTGGGTAGGTGTGAGAAACGGGAGTACCATATTGCTCCTGTTTGTAATTGGTATATGTAGTATTAATGAAATGGCAACTGTGTTACTATATATGAATGTGCAGTCCTAGTGTAGTGTAGTGTAGCTTTCTCATCTTTCATTTGTGTTTGTGGGCCAGATTAATCGATGGAACACACCTAAAACAGGAACTTTAATTGCAACCTTAGGTGAGTTCTTCCTTACTTTTTCAACTCATCTCCTTCTTTCTCTTTCTTTTTTTTGCGTGCACGTTTTTCAAACTGCTAAACGGTGTGTTTTTTATAAAAAATTTTGTATACGAAAGTTGCTTTAAAAAATCATATTGATCCATTTTTTAAAAAAAATTTAGCAAATAATTAATTAATCATGTGTTAATGAGTCGCTCCGTTTTTCGTGGGAAGAGAATAAATTCCCAACCCACACTGCCGAACACAGAACTGTTGTTTAATTAATTAGCTCCCTGTCGCCGTGTCGCGTCGTTATAGCCATAAGAACTATATTTTGGCTTGATAGCGCACCGTTAACTTTCATACTACTTTTAGGTACCTCTTCCAAACAGTTCAGCAACACCGCTCACATCATCACACGAGAAATGCAAGTGTGTATCTCATAGTCTCATACGGAAGCGTGTCGTCAGATCGAGGTGCACCCTGGACAGTGCTACGCCGGAGTGCAAATATTAGCTATTGGATCGATCCAGAAGGACGTTTCGACAACAGTAGAACCATTACAAAGTGAAACTTTTACGATGGTTATTACTAGTAGTATCCAGTAGAAATAATAGCAATTAGAAATAAAAGTATGGGCTGGCCTGGTTCACTTTGTTGCTATTTTTAACCCTATCAATATTTGTCATTACCAAAATTTTATACTTTTGGTATCATCAAATTTTGATAGTATTAGACGCATTTAGTTTAAAGCCTTACCAAATATGGATAGAGTTTTTTAGAGTGGAAGCTTTTGGATTTTCTAAATTTTGGTATGGTAGCAATGGCAAGCATATGTTTAGTTTGTTGTCCTCTCAAAATTTGGCAATGCCAAAACTTGATAGCTAGGGTTAAAAATAGCAACAAAATGAATAAGTTCTATATACACAAAGTGCGGTTGAGACGTCGATATTTATACAGCGTTTTTTATTTCTTTCTACTACTGTTACTACACTATAGCATGATACAGTTTCTTCCTTACACTGTTCCGAACCGTCCTCTTCTTCCTTTGCTGAAGCAAGACAGAGGATATCAAATTATGCAGATGGATTTTTATCTCGTCAAGAAAAATCCTCTGGTTTCTTGAATCATAAACAGTCACAAAGGAATTTAAGAAATTTGATAAGATCGATTAATACGAATATATCACTTCATAAATATGAAAGGTCAAATTTTATTTTCATAAGTTATAAAAAACAATTAAATTGAAACTAGTATACGTATATATTACAATTTATAGAAGGTTGTGAGGTGGTATATCTTATATTAATTACTTTATCTTATTAATTTTTTATAATTATTTAGATGATAGGTAAAAAATGAGAAAACATCGGTTCGTAAGAATGAAAACACTTTCCATAAAGTCCATCCAATACACTGACCGATGAGACCCTTCATGCCGTGTCATTTTGAAGTGTAATACTCCTGCTCAACTTCTACCCCGTCTTCCAAGCTATGGGTACCGAATAACACCAGTACATATTCTACATTCGACTGATACAAACTGAAGTGTTGAATGATCAGCATGTACAAATAATAGAACATGTACAGTATGCTGTGTTCTTACGCATGAGTGCTCCGTACTCATGATACCTAACAATTCAGACGACACGACCAATTTCTTCTGTGTGCCAATCTTTCGGGCAGCCAACCACTTGAAGAGTTCTTTTTAGGACCATACGTGCTGCGAAAAGGCCTGCAGTATGGGAGCTCATCGACCCACCCGTTCGCCATGAATGTGATTTGGAAACTGCACTCAAAAGGTTGGACTTCGGGGACTCCAGTTGACCTGCTTTCTTTGGCAGCTTCGCATTAACACAACAGGAAGAACAGGGCAAGCGTGGAATGGTAAACATTCTGCAAGGAGTGCATCCAAAGCAAGTCGGTTAGTAGTGGGCGCTGCATGAAATCTTCTGGGTGTGTTTATGATGTATGGGTATGCACAGGGTGCAGTCTGGTGTAGTACAATAGAACATCCACTTAATTAACTACCAATTACACTAATCGAATATATGTACTAGTACACTATGTAGTGGCAGTGGCAAGTGGTGTACCAGCTTCCAACCAGTCAATTAAATGGGCACTAGTATTGAATTGGCAACGTCCGTAATCACTCAATTGATGAAAGTTCCATTTCCAGCACGGTACATGATACAAATACAATACCCGCTATCCTAAAACTAAGGACCAGTCTCAGCCTGTCAGGTGCAAAGTGCGTACATCCAAACATGAGAAATTTTATTGTCCTTCAAAACTACCAAGATATACCAATTTTTAGTGTAAATTTGGTACTTCCTAGTATCAAAAAGAATTATCAAATTTTATACTAAAAAATATGATATCTTTCGATACTTTCTCAAAGGCTGCAAAATCACTTTTCCAATATTCATGAATAAATAGTTGAAGGCTGTACTTACATTTGCCACAAAACTTGTTGGCTTTATAGAATTACTCCATAGTTAAGGTGATTGTTTTTTCTTTTCTATTGCCTGAAACCAGGTGAAACTGCTGACGACTGATAATTCTCATCGGTCGATTTCAAGACTCTGAAGTCGATACTGACTCTAGGCCGATGATAACTTTAGGGTTTACCAAATTTTGACGTTAACAAACATACGATTGGTTGGAATTGAGGAGGGTGATGGGTATGGATAGAGTTAGAGCTAGCGGAGGAAGATATGAGTAAGGATGAAGAAAGAGATAAATTTACTACTTTACATGATGTTGTTGCAAAACAGAAACCAGACACATTAGCTATGGAGACTTTGGAAAAAATGTGAGTACACCCATCAACTTTAACATTAGGTATAACAACATTTTTCCAAACAAGTTTACAAACATTGCATCCTGACGTGTACTTAAGTGAACTCAAATCCTTTATAGTACTGTTTTTGCAGTAGGAGTTACTCACATAGAGCTTGAGCAAGTGAGACCCATATGTCAGTCATATTGGATCTTATTTCTACCTAAGATGACCACCGACTGACTAACCAAAGCTGAGTAGGGACTGCCTCACAAAATCAACGCGAACCGACTTTGACCTAACTGGCGGTGCACGCTAGTTCGATCATCTACGAAGTCTAACCAAAATGGAAACGTACCAGACGGCATCCGGGAGACAGCGAGGCGACCCGGCGTGTCGTACATACTGGCCCCAAAGCCCCAACCGTCGTGGTCTCCGTTTCCCATCGCGGCGGTGTTCGCTCGTCGCTTTTCTCCTCTCGGCCTTGACAAGTTAGCCGGCTTAGTCCAAAGTTTTTGTGTCCACTGCCTCCCCACTTCTCTCGTGGTCGCCGTGTTAATTGGCGGTGTAGGGCCGTGGTTGGCTTGCCTACCCTTGTTCGGCTATTCCCAACCAAAGGTGGTTTCATGATCGCTTCACTGTGTCGCTGGCGCCGATTCTGTCATTCCCAATTCCCACGCGATCTTTGAGCTTGCTGAGCTCGTGGAGGCATGGACTCATGGTACTCAGTGGCATTCACCGTACGTTTCACACACGTCCGCTGATAGCCACAAGCGTTAGTTTTGGTTAATTATTAGTTTCATATTTTCATGGCACGTGTATGTAGTTATGTACAGTGATGTTACTAGTGCTAGGTNGGGGTGCTTCACTATAAAGAGAGGCTTGCGTCGACAGCACTTGGG
Organism: Oryza officinalis; assembly: GCA_008326285.1. Classification (NCBI taxonomy): domain Eukaryota; kingdom Viridiplantae; phylum Streptophyta; class Magnoliopsida; order Poales; family Poaceae; genus Oryza; species Oryza officinalis. The sequence goes on along the minus strand of BDMV01000003.1, from coordinate 48,405,445 downwards.
CACTCAGCTCACACTGACTCAACCTTAGCTTTCTTTGCTTAGCTCTTGCACCTCCCTGATCATATCAGCGGTTAAACGGCCAGCCACTAGCGATCGACGACGATGGCTCAGGGAAGGGGCAGTGCTGCAGGCCGCAACGCCGCCGTGCTGGCGATGGTCCTGCTCTGCGTGCTCCTCCACGGAGAGCTCGCCGAGTCGGCCGTGTACACCGTCGGCGACCGCGGCGGCTGGAGCTTCAACACCGGCGGCTGGCCCAGGGGCAAGCGCTTCCGCGCCGGCGACGTGCTCGGTGAGTTCTCGATTGTGAGTTTCTTGTCGTGTCGATCGAACGCGTTTCTAAACCGTTTTCCTCTCGCCAACTAACTAGCGCGGCGCGGAAGTGCTGCACTACCTAACTGTACGTGACACGTACTACTGCAATGCGGCTCATGAATGAGTGACCAACTGAAGACCGCTTGCACCTGGTCGATCGAGCAACCACACGCGGCTCGGTGTATGGCTGGCTGGTTTGCTTTGCTTGCCACTACCGACTATCCCAACTTTTCCTTTGGAGAAAATAAAAAAAACACCTAATAAATCACTTGAAGTTTAAATTTTTACTTCATAAATTAATTTCGTTGCAAATGTCCACCTCTATAGAATTTTATTCAAAAATAATCCTAGCGCGCACATGGAATTAGCCCGTTATCGCTGATGTAGAGCCATCATAATCTAAGCTAACTGAGTCAATTTTGTTCAAGTGTTTGCATTCGACTTATTCTTCATGTTTCACTAAATTTTTATTTGTGCATATTACAAAACTTGGGGCGACAATATTTAAGCTCTTATCAGCCATTCTATTTATGGAATTAAAAAAATCAAGACTATACTTCTATAAGTATTTAAATTTGATAAAGACCACATTGACGGCTCACGGTTTAAAACATGTTGATTCAGTTAAGCACGTATGTATCGGGACGATTTTTGCAACAAAACTAAATAGAGATGGATATTTGCAACAATATAACCTATGTAGTGAAATATCAAACTTTAAGTGTTTTATAGGGTGGTTTTGTAAATTTCCCTTTCTTTTGATGAGTTCAGAAATGTCATGTCTAGTGTGTACGATGTGCACAAAAGGCAGCATTATTTTGTCCCCTTGTAAGCATACGGTGCACATTACTCTTTCCATCATACAAAAACTAACTTGGTATAGCTTATGTTTAATTAGATTCAAATCTATAAGTTATTTTTTTAAAACGGAGGGAATATATGGAAGATCGTCCTTTATGTCTTTATCTTTGCTACGTGCAAGTCAAGTTTATGGCATTTGGTAATTTGGAATCAAAGTTTTTTTTGTGTGAACGTTGGTTTTGTGTCTCCAATGCAAGGAGATGACTGCTGAGCCTAAAAACTCTGTAAGTTTGGTTGGCCGTATACATCCGTTTGAATATAGAGGCCGGTTTATTCCATTATCTAAAAAAAATGAAAGCGTTACTTAAAAAAAAGACCACAAGCTAGCCCGTCATGGATTTTTTTTGACACAAGAACTTATACATAATCAGTTCAATCCGCGCGAAACTTTAACATTTACTGGTTAGCTTATAAGACGTAGCCAGAATTTAAATTGCTTTTTTATTGTTTTCTTTATCATTGGCTTTTTAAATCATTAAAAGTAGAAGTTTAAAAATCCTATCTAAAGCTATTTTTATCGTCTCTTTTACTTCTACGGCTTATCAACAGAATACAATGCATGTGAAGTTTCAAAACTTAAAAACAGACATTAGTAACTATAGCTAGACTGTCTGAACAAAAATTCCAATAACTGCCACAGACAAACGTCTTGCTCTATGTGTTGCCATTGACGAACCCTTATTGCCATCGCCGTTAGTTACCCCGGTCCATTTTTTTCTGAATACCCCAAAGTGTCCTCACATAACAAACTCGAAGATTTTACACGCTGAATGCCTGAATGTGATTAGGCTGTAGATGATTACTGCTAATCAAATGTTAATCGGGAGATAATTTTGATACGGTTGCATATATTGCATCGCTCTCTTCAATGTGGCGGTGTTTGTGCATGTCTATGCGTGTGCAGTGTTCAAGTACAGCCCATCGGCGCACAACGTGGTGGCGGTGAACGCGGCGGGGTACAAGTCGTGCAGCGCGCCGAGGGGCGCCAAGGTGTACAAGTCAGGCAGCGACCGCGTCACGCTGGCGCGCGGCACCAACTACTTCATCTGCAGCTTCCCCGGCCACTGCCAGGCCGGCATGAAGATCGCCGTCACCGCCGCCTGATCAGCCGGCCGGCCGCTCAGCCGCCGGTCGCCGGAGTCCGGCGTGGTCGGATATAATAGTGACAGTCTCTCTACTCTACATATACGTCCGGGAAGTAGATCCAATAATTCTGTCAGTGTCTTCCGTTACTGACTGACCGTCGTGTTTAGGTCTCTGCTTTGTTGCAGGTTAGTTGATTGTTGGCAAGTATAGAGAGGAATATATGATTATGTGATGTGTATTTGAGAAGAATTTAATAAAAGCCAAACAGATGCGTTCTGGCGCAGCCGTATGCATGTAGTACAAGGTTTTGAAAATTGTTGTTGTAATGCGATGGTTCGTGCCTGTTTGTACCATTCTAGTACATTCGTGCGTGGCGGTTTGAGAGAAGTTCAGGAGTTCAGAAATGAACTGGTATACCGAATTGGTGCAGATAACCATCAAATGTTTAGTGTCAACATTGAGAAGCTCGCCCTGCCGTCTTGAATAACAGCAATTGTTATTCACACCATGAGACTCAAGAACAAACAAACTTCTATTTGTTAGTTATGCTCGTTCTGGCTGGAAAGAGTTCAGATTTCATAGCTACAAGTTCAGGCCTAGTGTAACCCAAGTCCGATGACTACTTGCAAACCCTGCCAGACATTGTAGATCGAAGCATTAGAAATTACAGGCAAATGCTGGATTTTGACAATACTTGTATGTTTTACTACGATCTACAGTGTGCAGGTATGCTCTAGTATGCCTCCTAGTTGTGAAACTTATTTTTTCTGAATATTCATTCGCTAGGCCTCGAGCTCTCAACTGTACGGCTGTGTTCGACAGCCATTTTCCCAACCCACCTTTCTCATTTTTCACGCACATGCTTTCTAAACTGTTAAACAGTGCGGTTTTTACAAAAAGAGGAAAGTTACTTTAAAAAATCATATTAATCTATTTTTCAAGTTAAAAATAATTATTAATTTGGTATACCAGTTCATTTCTAAACTCCTGAAAAACATGTGGCCTCAACACTTAACTGTACAACTCTCAATTCTCATCACCAATTCTTCTACAGTTTACTGACATCATCTATCTTCAGAGAATAATTAGTAGACAATAATATTGTAAAGTTTACACTAAATATCTAACATTACTCTTTTTCCATGTACAATTAGGTAACATTGAGGTCGAGCAAAAAAATTAAACAGGTATCATGTGTTTTGACTCCTCGCTTTGGATCATGTTCTCCTGGAACATTGTATGGTTTCTTGACATCAGATCAGCTAGCTAAGCCTTCTTTTTTCTTGCCATCAGAACTCAGAAGAACCTGAGCTGAATTTTACTAAAAAGGAACGAGATAACAAAATAAACGATGTTTGCAGTAATGGTGTCAACTATACATAACTTTGATGCCAGATCAGCTGATAAGGTTGATGTTTCTGCTGTGGCAAAAATCTGTAACATCCGGCAGGACTGACGACATTTCCTTAATTTTCAGAACTTGCAGTCTTGTAGCATGCTCCATAACCTCAACAGTGCTAAGGAATTCTGTACACTCATGGATTGAGAAGCAGGTGAGATTCGGAAATGAGCCATTCCCCACATGGAACACCCTAAGCTTCTTTAGTCCACTGATTTTCAGGTACCGCAGCTGAGGGAAACTGTTTTGTAAACATGAGACCTCTGAGCACCAGAGCGCGTCATCCTTTAGCTTGAGTTCACAAAGAGTTGTGAGTGAGCCTAGTGATTCTATCGGGCTCGAAGCAATCCACGAGCCAGATAATGTGATGCTTTTGATGCAACTGAAATGTAAATCTTCTAGCAGGAGATGGCGATGTACTCTTCCTTGTAGTTTTAGCTTATGAAGTTGTTCATGGCTCGTTACTGCTTGAACTATATCTGAAGTAATTACTTGAAATGAGGGAAACGGCATCATTATCAATATTGAATGGAGATTCCCCAGCTGCCTCAAAGATTCGGCTAGTGCGTGGTTTTCATACCCCATACCCGATTGTGCAATGTACCGATCAAAATCAAACCCATCTGGGAACTCTGGTCGGTATTCAACTCCCCACCTGGTGCTAAAAAGTAGTTTCCTCAGATTTGTTAGTGCCATTAAGTCCCCTTCAGCTTGTGTATTGGGTGGAATTATGACTCCATGTAATGTTTGTAAATTGGTAAGGCGTCTTATGTCAAGAGATACCGTCCAACTCAGGTAGATGTGCCGAAGAGTATCAAGGGTCTCAAATATACCTGGAAGCTTTTTGATAGACGTCCCCCTTATATCAAGTGTTTGTAGCAACGGAAAATTGCTTTCTAGAAATGGAAATTCACCAAGATTAGTATTTCTCAGGCTCATGTATCTCAAATGGTTTAGATTACTTTGGACACTTTTAAGATCACGTGCCAATCTCTCATGTCCTTCAAGTTCAAGAACTCTTATGTATTGCATGCTTGTCTTCTGTTCCAAGATGTTGTGCTGGAAACCCCACAGAGGAAACAAAAAGAAAGCGTGACGAAATGCCCTGCTAAAAGGCCTGAATGCTTGATGACCAACAGTAATCACGCGAGATTCCATTACTCCTGGAAATATTAGCAGAGATCTTAGCTTCTCACTGTTACTTAGTTCATGAAATGCAATAAGTTTGGTATGGAGGGCGAGACGGCGATAGTATTTTCCTTCTGCTCTTGAGACTGCATCACCATTTTCACAGTAAAAGAATCGACTCTCTCTAGCTTCTGATCTTGCTAGCTCACATAATAAGCCATGAATGCGGACCCTTTTGAAACCCTGCTTATGCTCAGGCAGCAAAGGTTGAACTAGGCACCTTTGTATGAGTTCGTGTAAATAGTCATTTGCTGTTTCCTCTTTTGTTTTTCCTTCTTGTTGAGGTATAAAGTCGTCTCCGATCCATAGTTTTGTCAGTTTAGAGACACTGATTTCAGTTTCTTCTTTGAAAGCACCTAGATACATGAAACACAGCTTCATATGATAAGGCAAGCAGTTGTAGCTTAAGGCCAGTATCTCCAAGCACTGATTCCCAGCTTCGCAGTTGCTCCACTTCATGCTCTTCAATATATTCCTCCAAACTACGACTTGCTTTTCCTTCCCAGATAATAGTCCTCCCAATACCACAAGAGCAAGAGGCAACCCTCCGCATTTCTTCGAAAGCTGGTGCCCTACATCCCCGAGCTGTGGTGGACAACTTGTTGGGTCAACATGATTCAACCCAAAAACTTTGGAAAGGAATAGCTCAAAGCTCAGTTCTTCACTCAGTGGATCTAGCTCATAGGGAAGGGAAGATGGGTCAGCAGAAACCGCAATTTCCTTGAAGCGAGTGGTTAGCAAGATTTTGCTTCCGTTCGTAGATTTGGGGAAAGCTTCGCTTAATTCAAGCCAAGTTTCTGCCGCCCATATATCATCTAGTACAATCAAGTATCTCTTATGCTGCAGAAACCTGAACATGGCATTTTTTGCTTCAGCTACCTGAGTCGAGTTCAACTTAACCCCAATTTGAGTTGATGTGATCTTCAAGAGGCCTAAAGCATCTGCGTTCTGCCCTACTGGAACCCAAGCACACACATCAAAATACCTCTCCACACTACTTCGAGAGCTCGTTCCTTTCGGTGAATCAGGACGCAACGAGGTGCCCCCTATTTGGATTGCAGAAACCTTATTGTAAACCAGAGATGCAAGTGTGGTTTTTCCGATCCCTCCCATCCCCACTATCCCAATCACTTCGCGATGTGCTGTACAGCGGAGCAATCTATTGATGATCATGCCCACCTCCTCCTCTCGACCAACAACGACGTCGTCGCCGAGGTGGTAAGAAGAACGCCTCCACAAGGAATCGGCAGCAGACGCGACACTGCTGCTGCTGCTGCTGATATCCCTTAGCTCGCGTAACATGGAAGCATTCTTGGCCCAACCATCTATGATCGATTGGAATCTAGGTTTGATCACGTTGATTTGCTTGGCGAATCTGTAGGAGTTCAAGGGCTGGAGGAGAGGGTTTAGAGTGTGATACCTCCCCTCATGGAGCTCGACGCTCTCGATGAGGTCCTCGGCGTCGTAGGCTGCATCTCTGAGGGAGTGTAGCCAGAACCAGTTGTTGTTGGATGATCCCTCAGGTCGGCATCCTTGAGGAAGCATTCCACCGCCTGGAGCTCGTGAATCAGCGAGTCCACCTGCTCCTTCGCGCCCCATAGGCAGGTGATCCCCGACAGCGCTGTGGTGCTTAGGCGGTCAACGAGGCTAGAGAGAAAAGCACCTTCTGCCATGGCTGCTAGCCTGCTACTCCTCTCTCCCCTTTGGTGGTCCGAGGTATGAAGCAGCAGCACCCATCGTATTTCCATGGAGGTTTTCAAGGATCCTTTTCAGAAGGCATAATTTTTTAGGTTAATTTGATCCATGCCATTACAAATATGACATATGAGAAAAATGTCATTACAATTCACGAAATTGGTTGGATGCCGCTGAAAATTTTTAAAATTGGAATCATGCCACTCCCGTCACTATTTCAGTCCTCCTCACTCACGTCGCCATCCTCACCGTCACGTGCGCGGGCGGGAAGAAGGCAAGGCGGCACCGGCGAGCGGCAAGAGGACGGGGAGAAGGCAAGGCGACGCCGGCAAGTGGCGAGGATGAGGCAGCGTGGGCGAACGGCGAGAGGACGAGGCGGCGCCGACGATATTCATAGCGAAATGTGTCCGGAGATCGGCACCAACGGCGCCGCCGCACGCGGCGGCTACGGCGGCAGGTACACGATGGGGTCCTCCGCCTGGGAAGAGCCCTCGCCGCCGACGTCTCTCCTCCCAAACAACAGCCTCCCGTCCAAGCGCCCCCGCGACGACCTGCCGCGGCAGCTCAGCCTCCCCGCGTCCAAGAACAGCAGCAGCAGCAAGCCCCCCTCCTCCGCCGCTGCCGCCGCGTCGCCGGAGATGGCCTCCATCGAGAAGTTCCTCCAGTTCCAGGACGCCGTCCCCTGCAAGCTCGCCGGGGTTGCCGAGGTACAGGTCGGCGCCGAGCACGCTGCTTGGGAAGGTCTGCGGGGACTTCCTTCCAGGTGGTGATGGTGGTGGTGGGCAGCTGCAACAGCGGCCGGCGAGCCCGGACCACGCCGCGGACACCGTCTTCGCGCGCTTCCTCGCCGGCCACGACCACCCCGAGATTCGGGACAAGCCTCCCCGCCCCTCCGCCCCTCCGTCGCCGCCGGTCACTTCGCCCCGCCGGAAGACGCCGCCTCCATGGCCTCCCAGCAGCAGCAGCTCCCCGAGTGCGTCGTGACGCCGCCACCGCTGCTCCTCCCACTCCCCACGCGTGCCATGCCGCCGCCGCCGCCCTCGCTGCTCCTCCCACTCCCCGAGTGCGCCGTACCGCCGCCGCCGCTGCTCCTCCCGTGTGAGGATAGCGACGTGAGTGAGGAGGACGGAAATTGTGACGGGAGTGGCATGGTTCCAATTTTAAAAATTTTCAGTGGCATCCAACCAATTTCGTGAATTGTAATGGCATTTTTCTCATATGCCATATTTGTAATGGCATGGATCAAATTAACCCTAATTTTTTTGGGTAAATTTTTGTATACCATCACTATACACGCTACCTATCTGCTTTTGAAAACAGAAATTTTCACCATCTGATAAGTCGTACCCATCCACCCCGTCCAAATTCCATCAGCTGATCGGCTTATTTTATCCCGAGTCATTGTCGCTTTTCTTTTTACCCAGGTGGTGTTTTTTAAGGCCCTGTTTGACTTAAAAAAACATAAGAATTTCAGTTCCATAGAAAAAAACTTCTATGTAAGCCTTTGAAAAAAATGATCGAATCCTATCAATTTCTTTGGAATGGACAATCATGTGAAGATTTTAGATTAAAGTTAGCAAGAACTCCAACCTCTTATAAATTTTCTTTTGAATCCTCTCGCCCGCCACGATGAGGACTCGTCGGATCTGGGTTGCCAACGCATCTGGGGTTGTGAGGAGAAAGGGAGGGCGTCGTCAACAAGGAATCGTAGTGGCCTACGGGGCATAGCTGAGCTGGGCTGCGTTAGGCATAAAGGCTAAGGCGACACTAGGGCTTGATTTGGAAAGGGACGCCATGGCGATCTCATTCGCAACGGCAAACAGCCATCGGAGGCAAGGGGCGCGGAGAGCTGGGAGAGCTTTAGCCAAAGTCGGACTCTCACAGGGACCTGTATGCAAAATTCAGCCATTGGATCAGGGATCTATCTGAAAATGTTCACTAGCAAGTAACGTAGAGAATAGGGATCCTGGTGGAAAAATGGGCCGGGCTACAGCCGATACCAGCAGCATGAAATTCGTGGGCCATGCCGTGCTTGGGCCGCCAACGCGGCACGACCCGTTTCTGTAGTGAGCTGGCACAAATTAGTAGCAAATCAAGTGCTTAGGTGCCGCTCTCGTGTACTCGACCATCATCGCCGACGATGACAAATCACGTGCTCATGTGTTGCCATGGTTCCCTTCCTTCTGGCGGCGAGCCGACGACTGGATCCTTTTTGAAGATAATAAGAAAAGATTTGCTCTTTCTTCTTTACTCGTAGCACCCAATGTGATGGACAACCCGATAGCCCTAGGGGTGAAAACGGTAATGAAAATTCCCAGCTGACCGATGTTCGTTTCCGATCTCTATCGGCCAAGCCATATGGAAATAGTAATCGACCGAAACAAAAATGAAAATGGTAAAAAATATGAAAATGAAAACAGAAATGGTTTTACTGTTATACCGATCGTTTCTGTATTTACCGTATTTTTGTGCAAGTTATCGTTTCTTATAATATGATAATTACCGTATTTCTAAATATGTTAATATTTATAGGGTATGTCTCTACTTGACCCACAGTTTAAAGATTGATTGACTCTTCAATCGAATCCCTAACTTGAGTGCATGGGTAAAATAGTTCATTTATAATTTACATAGTATAAGCTTGAATTTATTTATATGTATTACATACTCATGCAAAGTTAAATATATATTTTTATAGTTTAATGTTTTCGTCTTTGTTATCGGTTTTCGATCTATACCGACATGATTCCATCTGTATTGTTTCCTTTTTGGTTTTCCGATATTTTCGATATCGTTTTCGTTTTTGACTTTACCATTTTTTATTTTGTTTTCAAGAAAAATATGGTTATGAAAATGGTGGGGCTGTTTTCGACCGTGTTTTCATGCCTAGATAACGCTGCAGCTGTGACTGTGAAACCCTCGTGAGGCCTGTGAGTCATGTGATCACGGGCCCGTGTCCTATGCTCTGCATTGAAGCTATACATTTACTGCTACACTTTTTACAGTCTTCTGTCACCGCTGCTTGCCCTCTCTGCACAGCATTGATTATCACACATTCAGACTTGGTTCTTCCCTGGCATTGGCAACCAGCCAGCCTCCAACTACACACTGCACTCCATTTTCAGAATTTATGTAAGTACTAGGAGTACTTCAGCTCACTATAGAATGGCAATCGCATTGGCATCGTTGCCTCCAGGCCGCAGCTAGTGCAGAGATTTCTCTTCCCTTGCCCAGTTTCCAGGCAGAAGCATCAAGCCAAGACCCAACCATTGTAGGCGTGGTGGATTGCAGTGAGTGACCAGTGAGATACTGAGATCAATGGCTCGGGGAAGAGGCAGTGCAACGCGAGGCGCCGTCGCCGTCGCGTTTCTCGCCGTCGTGAGCTGCCTCATCCTCTCCGGCTGCCGCGTGGCCGACGCCGCCACCTACTACGTCGGCGACAGCCTCGGCTGGTCCCTCGGCAGCGGGAGCTGGCCCAGCGGCAAGAAGTTCCACGCCGGCGACGTTCTCGGTAAATCTCTCAACATTTCGATCGATCTCTGAACATTTTTTGATCGATCAAACTCAGACAAGCTAACTGAAACTGCTGCACGAATGGCAGTGTTCAGGTACTTGCCGTGGATGCACAACGTGGTGGCCGTCGACGAGGACGGGTACGCCGACTGCAACCCGCCGCCGTTCTCGAGGTACTACACCTCCGGCTCCGACAGCGTCAGGCTCGCCAGGGGGGACAACTTCTTCGTCTGCACCCGCTACGGCCACTGCAACCTCGGCATGAAGATGGTCGTCACCGCCGTGTGAGGGAGAAACGTCGATCGATTTCTTTGCGACATGCCAAACTACTGTTCCTTTCATCTCGAGCGAAAATGCTGTGAAATCTCTCTATCTTTGTTCGTTCTGGTTTCTGCATTTGGATGAATGATTAGAGGATTCTCTAGCTGTTCTATGCCGGTGTGATTGCCATTCTGTGTGCATTGTTGACTCTGACAAGATGCCGTTTGTTCTGAAGAGAAGTCCCTGTCTTTGCCACTGATGATGATGACATCTACTGCAAATTCTTTAGCAAAGATAGCAGTTAGGTGCGGTTTGGATCCAGGGACTTATTTTTAGTCCATGTCACGTCGGATGTTTGATTACTAATTAAGAGTATTAAACATAGACCAATAATAAAATTAATTGCATAAATGAGTGCTATTTCGCGAGACGAATCTAATGAGCCTAATTAATCTATAATTAGCACATGTTTACTGTAGCATCACATCGGCTAATCATGGATTAATTAGGCTCATTAGATTTGTCTCGCAAAAAAGTCTAAGGTTATGAATGGGTTTTATTTTTAATCTACGTTTAATACTTCTAATTAGTGTACAAACATCCGATGTGACAGGGACTTAAAAATAAGTTCCTGTAAGCAAACAGGCTCTTAGTGTTATGTATTACTAGTATATGGTGATTTTTGTTAGCGCGACGCAGATTACCGAGTAGGCAACACTGCAACACCGGACATTGCGCACTGACGAATGTTTTTTGGACTTTTTTCATGATCTGAAGAAAATAGAATAATTATAAGTGATATGACTAACTAGCCGATTAGTTGATACTAAATCTGATCCAAATCTTCGGTTGACGTCCTGTCAATTTCTTTGGCATCATGTAGACTAGACATTTGGTACACTGGCTTGGGCTTTTCTGAATTTAAAATTAAGTCATATAAAGCTTTTCTGAACATAGAACTCTTTGCGACTTGTGCTGCAAGAGTACGATCAAATTGACCATGGTTTGGTTGTTAATAACTCTAGCTGCTCTACCAGCTGCGCGTGGAAAATACATTCTGGGAGACCAATGGAAGATTTAACAACCATTATCTTATCGTAAGCACACATCGATCAGCCATGACGCACGCACGAAATTAGCGAGTCTATCTCGTAAACTTGAAAAGGATGTACTAACTATCCTGTTTCATCATATATATTTTTCTGAAATATGGATGATCTGGTAATCGATGAATCAGAAATGTAGCAAGCTTTTATCTTTTCTGAAGAACCCATCAGAGAAAAACTCAGCTTATTAATTCCAAGAGCAATTTTACCATCCTTAAAAATCCTTAAAAATATCAAGATGTACCGCATTTTCTAATGTAAAAAGATACCTCGAGATACTACCTTGAGATACTTTCTCAAGGATGATAAAATTTTCCTAATTCCAAAGCTTCTATGTGTCTGCATGCTCTTCTGATCTGTAATCTCAGGCTCTATTTCTCTCTCCCACTCCTAGATCAGTGTGAAATAGGACCTTAACTATCGAATATGACATATGACATATTCTGTTGTTATGAATATGTACATATCCTTTTATCCGATATTGGATTACTATATATTTTAGAGCAAAAATAACACATCTCTTTGTGGCAAGCCATTCCAAACGTAAACCCCGAGTTGTCCGTGCTTGTGGTCTCCGAAAAGAACGAAAGAAATGCATTGCCAATTGTCATTTTGGTGATGAATTCAAGACGGCAATCTTGAGAAGTCGATTTCACTTTGATTTTTGAAAAGCCACATCGTGGAGTCGCGGGCTACGGGTGCTCTCGTTCAAACACACTGAATATCCATTGCAGAGAGGATCTGTTACCATCGCATCAGGCATGACGTATTGAAAATAACGGATCTACCGTTGACTTTGAGCAAAATTTACTCAAACACGTAAAACAAGATCTCCAAATCTATCGATCCTTTTCTTTCCACACAACCTAAGCATCATCTGTCCTCAATTCCTCATGGAACCAAACGAAAAAAGAAATCTTTAAAAAAAATTGGGAAAAAATAAAGGGCAGTGGCCCAATAGAGTAGATGGGTCCAAGGAATTGGTCAGAGCTTTCTTGGGCCGGAGGGTAGGCACAGAATAAGATTCTGGAACCTTCTAGAAGCACCCGAGCCCGTATAAGATAGGCATCCACGCCGCACAGCCTCCGAACCATTAATCCATAAACAAACAATCCCCTCCTCTCCAATCTCCATTTCCTTCTCGAGAAGAAGAAGAAGAGGAGAAAAATCACAGCAATTTCAGTCGAAGGAAAGGGAGCCATGGCGGTGTCGATCGAGCTGACCAAGGAATACGGGTACGTGGTGCTGGCGCTGGTCGCCTACGCGTTCCTCAACTTCTGGATGAGCTTCCAGGTCGGCAAGGCCCGCAGAAAGTGAGTCTCCCCCAAATTTGGTTCATTGCTCGTCTTGATTTGGAGAGAATTTTGATTGGGATTTCTCTGAATGTTGTTGGCTGCCGCTGCTGCCATCAGGTACAAGGTGTTCTACCCCACCATGTACGCGATCGAGTCGGAGAACAAGGACGCCAAGCTCTTCAACTGCGTGCAGGTCTGTCACCCTCACCCAACCCGAGATTGCTCCTCGGTCGATCCGTTCTGTGCGTGCGTCTCTCTCTTCTCCTCATCTGACGATGAGAATTTGGTGTTGTGCAGAGGGGGCACCAGAACTCGCTGGAGATGATGCCGCTCTTCTTCGCCACGCTGCTGGTCGGCGGCCTGCAGCACCCGGTCATCGCCGCGGGCCTCGGGGTGTTCTACGCCGTCGCGAGGTTCTTTTACTTCAAGGGCTACGCCACCGGCGTCCCGGACAACCGCCTCAAGATTGGGTACGTTTTTGCCAATTTCCTATTAAGATTTATTCGGTGTGCTGGTAACTAAACTGTCGCTCTAAAGAAAGATGATTCATATGCATAAGTAGTTCAAACTTAACTTAGATTTCTAGAATTCTAGTCCTGTTCGTTTCTTGGGTAGCAATCACCAATCAGCCAACACTCTTAGTTTTGACTTCATTTATGAATGGTTCCCCCTAGTACTGATATTAAGTGGGGTAGGTGGTCAATGCTCAATTAAGTATAGGATACAGTAGGTGTAGTACACCAAAGAAAAATGTCAAAGGTGCGTTTATTGGTGATATGTCAAGATTGAGGAGTGGGTGACAACGTGGAGTAGCTTTGAAGTGGATCATGCAGTATACTATTCAATATGGTATGGACTTAGACGTGCAAATGTCCCCAGCTCTTCATTTTATAATCCATTTGCATTCAAGATCTCAGCTTCAGCTACTTGCTTGCACGACCTTGATCAAACTTCTAGGGTTTACATGTCTGATAATTTCATTACTCATTTCAAGAGGTAGGTAAGGTGTGTTCAGAGTTCAGACTTCAGACCGATTGAGTCGTTGCTAATTCGCTATTGAGTACGGGTTGACTCATACGTCAGTAGATAGTCAGTGGAGACTGCAACCCTACACCAATCACTACAGTTCATGAATTATGATAGTCGACCTGTATGCTTTTGCACCTTTGCAGTGAGTAGCAAAGAAAGGATCACTTGAACTGAAGTTTCATCTGAATTTTCACCAAATGGCACATCGATCACTTTGTCAAGCATCTCATATCTTGGTTTCTGATCGATCATAGTGGTTCTAACCTGATCGAATTACTTTTTGTCAAATGCTTCAGGGGGCTTAACTTCTTGGCGATCTTCGGGTTGATCATCTGCACGGCTTCGTTCGGCATCAACCTGGTCCTGAGGGAATCCATCTGAGCTCTTCAGTTGATCCATGAGCTGACCAGCTGAGAGCTTCCGTTGCTTGGTGTGATGTTGCCTACAGGCGTATAGGTCTTGTGACTTTGATTTTAGTCTCTGTTTTTCCTTTGGTGTTAATAAGGCTGTTCCATCTTAAAGATACGACTACATGGAGATGGATTGCAGTCTTCCCTGTTCCTTTCTACTCTAGTTCCTTTGTAGAGGGGTTGTACTGTTTAAGATTTACCTTTCACAACACCATCAGTGTTAAGCACAGTTGTAAATTTCTTTATAAATTTATCATGTCTTGTCCTGCGATGGGGAATGATAAGAACGTCAATGCAGTATGTTTTTTAGATTATTTTTTGTCCTCACAGAAGGTTGCGAAACATTTTGCGGAGTCGGATACTCGTACCAATATTTGAGCGTCCATTCCGCACCAATCGTTCTAGTCAAAGATACTAGTATGTGTGAGAGAAGCGTTGTCAACTTATCTCGACTTGTCATTACCATACAGGAGTACTAGTCCAAAACTTCTGATAGTACGACCGAGATTTGCTAAGTTAAGACAGATTGGCAGTCATTGGAGTTGTCGACAAGCAGCACCAATGACAAACAAAACTTGTCATTTGTCATGACGTGTGAAAAAAAAAACTCTTGTGTTAATCTAGCTTGCCTGGAAACCTGAGCTACAGGTACTGCTACACATCTAATACTACTATGTTTATCAGATGACAACAAGGGAGCATATGTAGCGATCAAAACTGATTTAAGGCTGTGTTTCTATCTCTTATGTTTTCACACGCACGTTTTTCAAACTGTTAAACGGTATGTTTTTTATAAAAAATTTCTATACAAAAGTTGCTTAAAAATATCATATTAATTCATTTTTAAAAAAAATTAACTAATACTTAATTAATCACGTGCTAATGAACCGCTCTATTTTTCGTGCGTAGAAGATGTATTTCCATCCCACAACAACGAACACAGCCTTAAGAATTGCACGCAAGCTAGTAGTCCAACCGTGAAGTGCTGGACTACATAGTACAGTACATGATGAAACTATACGGTACATAGAAAATATATAAGTTATATAATCTATCAGGCTATCAAATATCCTCACTTGCCTCTACCAGCAGTGAATCTCCTCTGTGCTGGTGTCGCCCTTTTGCTCACAACATGCTTGCGCTGCCCTTCGTACGGCAATATATCCTCGCTGTCATCCTCCCTACCGTTATCATCCTCATGAAGCGAGTCAAAATTTTTGCTCTTGCCAGTGTATCTCAGGGTTGATGCTGCCCTAGTGCGCACTGCTGCACGCCTGCGCTCGCCTTCGTCCTCCCGATCGAAAGAGTCATCAAAACTTCTACTTCTGTCAGCCCCTCTCGTCTTCCTCCACCTATCGTGTCCATGCTGACTGTCCTGAGTATCGTTTTCGGGGCCTTCATGCTTGCACTTCAAGCAGACCTTGTTGCGTCGGAAGTTGACAAAGCTACATCTGTAGGAGATAATGTCTGGTTAGCGTGTTGAGGATATACCAGTAACAAAGATTTGAGGTAGTCATACATACGAGGGGCACTCCCATTCTCCAGGGATGAGCTGCCTCTTTGGTCGAGATTCTTCACATTTAAAACACATCCTATTCCGTGCAAAGTTCATGAAGTAGCACCTGAAACAAAAATAAATAAGTGATCAAGGCAAATATAATAATGTTGAGCAGTACAAGAAAGCACATATGACGTTCGATAATTACTGTGGACAGATCCAGTCTCCCGTTTTCATTTCAGTGGTGGCTGCTTCTATCTTCTTTGGTCCATCTGCTTTGCATTCAAGGCAGCGCAGATTTCGAGCAAAATTTAAGAAGTTGCAACTGCCAAAATGGGAGGATGTTAGTACAGGGTCATTCACAAGGCATAAGCAGGCATCAACAGTCCAGCGCGCACACACGCGCGTGCTGCAGATGGGGAATAAAAAGAATAACATTGAAGTTTTAACAACCATAACCTGATATCATCTAAGAGGTGTGCCTCTATGGCCCACAAAGAACATTACAAATATTGTAAGTCCATAGTAATACTAGAGGTTTGGTGTCCAACCATTTGACTCCATAGTTACTTTGAGTACCGCTGAAGATTGGGATGAGAGGAGAATTAGGTTGGAGAGAACTTGAGGGAAACTAGAGTTTAACCTTCTTTATTACTTAATTCCAAAAGACTAGCCCTTATATAGGCTGGCACCTAATCCTATCTAATCTTATCTCCAAGTAACTGACTCTAACGGCTGCTACACTACCTCGCGGGTGCTGTTCACGCCACCTGAAGAGGGCGCCTCCCTGGGGTTCCTTGGGCCTGGTCATCGGCCATGGCTTCCTGGCCCAATGCCTACCACAGAACAGTATATAACATATGCTACAGAATATTACAGTGATATCTTGATGGTATTGCCAAGCGGCCAGGCCTATTGGGCAAAGTCTATAAGCACTATTTTTTTCTCATGCTACTGTAGACACTCTCAGCTTACGCAAGAATCAAACACATACAGCACAGCTCAATCAGAAATTCAGAATGCTTAATAACTTGAGAGAAGCCAAGTCCAAAGAAAATGTTAGCTATCAAATAGTACAATACTCAATAAACAGAACCATGTAGGAGTTGTATTACCTCCGTCCCAAAATATAAGTAAGTTTTTACATTGCCAAAATCCTTTATATTTTGGGACAGAGGTTAGTATCGTTTTTGTAAATATAGTCATAACATTATATTATGATTAGCAACATTTCTATGGTAAACAGGCATACAAACCAATGTCAGGGCATGGCTTACTAGATGAATTAGTTAACAGTATTCAAATGGGAATAAGTATGAAATCCAAAATGGTAGTCAAAGATGCCCTTCTGCAACAAGATGAAAAGTTAAAATCTCATGGTGTCTTACTTGTGGCAAGCACTAAAAGTAAAGCAATTCATCAGAATGTGATAAACCTGCTCAGAAATAACTGGTGCTAATAATGGTATTGATTCCTGGTTTTATAAACTACCTGAGGGTATCAAAAGGCCAATTTATGCCCTTAGCCCCTCACATATTTCATATGATAATGTATCTGTGTAATCTGACAGTTAAATATAAATAAAATAAGAGTAAATTTCAGAAAAGCCCATGTTTTATGGTCAAAGTTGCATAAAACCTTAGGTATTATGACTGGTGGCACATAACCTTGGGTATTATGGTTCTAAGTTTCACAAATCCTCACCCCTATGTATGTTGAGCACGAATTTACTTAAAATTCTAAAACATAGTGTATATGAAAAATTTTAATTATTAAGTTCTTGACTAAGGTTGATAGTTTAACTCTTCACTAATTTGAAAAAAATTGTTTCAAACATACTGAAACTAATCAAGATTTGAATAAAGGTGGGGTTTTATGAAACATTTAGACCATAAAACCTATGGTTAAGTGTCACAAGTCATAATACCCGTGGTTTTCTGAAATTTACTCATAAAATAAAGGTTCATAACAATAGGCATGGAAGCATAGCACCCAGTTACTGTAGTACCATACCATAAAAAACTTACTTTGGGCAAAGCCAATCACCCTTCCTCATTTCTGTTTCAGTTGGTTCTCTACCCTTTCCAGCTGAGAACTTGGGGTTTGCAATGCCCTTGTCAAAAGTTTTGGTCTTGCTAGAAGTTTGGACAGGTTTAGGAATTGATGGATCAATTGTTGTCTCGCTAAGCATAGTAAGCTCTGAAAGAAGCTTTCTTGCAGATTCTTGAACACCACCATTAACAGAATTTTCTCCTGAAAGGCTGGTTGGATCTATTGCATAATTTAGCAGTATGCGCACAACATCGACAGTACGAGCTTCATCTTCAGCATTTGGAACGACATAGGCTTTATCACAAGATCCACGTAATTTGCAAGCACTACAGGCCTGTATAAAGCACAAAATATTGTGAATGTTTTTTGCAAAGTCAAAGTAAATTATGAGAATAGGAAGCAGCACGTTATGCGTAGAGGGAAAATCCAAAGTCCATCACTGGGAGAAATGTGACAGTTGCGAAGAAAAATCAAGAGTCCACTGCAGGAAGAACAGCAATACAGTATGTTCAGAACAGAACAGTTAACTTACATCTCCTTCATCAATCTGAAGAAACTCTCTCAGTCTTTTTGCAGAATTCACAGGCTTCCGGAAGATGTTAGGACAGCCACACTCAACAATAGAACGAATATCCTGCTTGGGAAGGAGGCTGGCCCAATAATCCAAATTAAGATCTGATCAACATAGAAAGAAATGATACTTGCAAAAGTAGTGGGCACAACAGTCCAGAGAGTCAGTTATACCACTGACAGACATGAACTTTCATTTATATATTATAGCTTCTCTGGATAAAATGTATTTTCTATTTGGGTTAATTGGAACCATGCCATTATAACTTTGCCGCTTTGGAGAAATGCCACTACTATTCGTCAAATTGGAAACAGATGGAGGATTTGGCTCGGGGTGTAGAGAGTGGCATGGTTCCAAAATTAGCTCATTCATAATGACGTGTTTTCAATTTGACGAATAGTAGTGGCATTTCTCAAAAGCGGCAAAGTTATAATGTCATGGTTCCAATTAACCCTTTTCTATTTGATCAAATAGCACTCCGAAGGGGGATTCGTGCTTAGGGACGTGATCATCTACAAGCTCTTACCAAACATGCAAAATAATCATAGAGGAGAAAGGCAACACAAACTATTTAGCTTACTAACTAAAATGCAGACACAGAAAAATCAACACTGCATATCATGCTAATGGGATACTCGGGACATCACGGGGAACAATTGACTACTCTCAGCTCACGAATGCCCAAATTACCGAATCTTGCTGCTTTTCTACCAGACATGATCATTTCTGTAACAATTTGAAGTGCATGACTGATGCAAAACTACCGACTACGCAAAGTAATAAACTAAATAAAGCCCACTTCATGCACAGAACCGACGCGATAAATTGCAAGGCATCCATCTCACAGCCAAATAACCTGAGGAGATCGAAGCGCTCTCGGCCGAACTTGAGGCAGGCGTTCTTCAACCTGTTCAGGTCCTTGGAGGGGTAAGTGTCGGCCGAGGCCACGGGGTCCTCCGCCGCCACCGCGGCGGCCGCGGCCGCCTCCCCCTCTGCAGCATCAGCGCGGGAGGCGAGGGTGGGCTGCTCAAAGTACCCCTTGGCCCGAAGCTTCTCGAGGAAATCGCCCCACTCCGGCCACGGGTGACCTGGTGCCTCGGCGGCGGCAGGAGCGTCGGCGACATCGGCCGCGGCGGAGCAGAAGCGGAGGGAGAGGAGTGGACCGGTGGGGAGGCGGCGGGACGGCTCGAGCAGGAGGGAGGAGGCGAGGCGGGAGGAGCGGAAGGAGGAGGTGAGGGTGAGGGCTAGGAGCTTGGAGGAGGAAGCCATGGCGGCTGGGTGCGATGGTGTCGGGGAATCAGGTGAGCATGGAGGCAGGAACCAGGATGGTGGGGGAAGGGAGTGAGGGGATTAGGGTTTAAGGGTTTAGAAATGTCGCGGTCTCGTATGAAATGGCTGGACGCCCGGTGGATGTGCGGGTATACTACTTGTACTAGGCTACACCTTCTGTGTTCTTCCAAAACCCACAACCAACACCCCCCCCCCCTCCTTCTCCTTTTCCAACTTACTTACTTTCTTATTTTTCACGTGCACGTTTCTCAAACTGTTAAACGATATGTTTTTTTTAAAAAAATTTATACGAAAGTTGTTTTAAAAAATCATGTTAATCTATTTTTAAAAAAAAGATTAATGCTTAATTAATCATATGCTAATGAGTCGTTTCGTTTTACGTGTTAAAAGGATTAGTTTTCATCCCCCACCATCGAACTCAGCCTTAAAGCTATTAGTGCTATAATTTTTTAGATGAAAAATAGTGTAAAGTTATTATCTTCGTGAAGGAGTTTTTTCACGTAATTTTACACAAACCAATATTTTCAAAGTTAAATTAAATTTAATATACAACTCTTAGGTTCTACTCCGGATCCAAGATTTTTTGAAACTAGATAAAGCTTCACAAATCTATGGATTTAGATTCACGATTACATTGATAACATTTGAATAAATCATTTTGTTTTCATTTTAGATTAAATTTAAAATTTTGAACCACTATATTCAAGATACAAATTTCAAAATTGTTGTGTATCTGAGATTTGGAGCTGTGCAAATCAGAACCTTAAGCTTCTACTACGTATTCATAAGATATAATAGGTAGAAAGCTAGGTGGTATGATGTATAAGATTGAAATTATCTCTATATTTATCTAATATCGTGTGCAAGTTATTTTAGAGAAATTATCTTCATAATTACAATGTCAAGAGAAATTATCAATATTGTGTGCAAGTTATGTTAGATAATTTATCTATATATTATTTTATCAAGGAGGAGGAAACCATGGCGCGGTACTGTGTATAAAGTAGACTTTGGAAGCATAATTGCATTTGACATATCAAGCAACCATTAACTTATATGCATTGATATAACTGTACTCCTTATATATCTATTCGATCAATCCGAAGTAAGTGTACCTTAACTAGATGAGTTTTTTATGATAAAACCTATTCACCCAAGTTCAAATATGTATGTAAAGAATTACAATATAAAATATGTGTATGTAAAAGTCACTATTAATTTGGTTGGTATAAACACTAAAGGCGAACGTACATCCAAACAAATCCAAAATAATCAGTGTCAAAATATTAATTGACAATATTAATATCGTTCATGTTTAATCAACCAACATTGATTTAAGTGAAAATATAATATTTTTAATCTAGTTTTCGTAGTTTCATGATATAGCATAAAATATGTATTGTGTTTTTAAACCGATGTATCTCTATTTTTTATTTGTTTACGTGATTGAATGATTACATTTCTTTTAAGTTTGTTTGATAGTGCTTTCACTTTAGTTTTATCTTACCTAAAACTGGAGGTACCAAAAAAGTGAAGCGAGCTATAATGTTCTAAAAAAAATAAACTACATAGATGAAGCAAGATTTAAACTGTCCTACAACTTCGCTCTAAATCTAAAAATCGACCTATATCTAACTCTTCTTTTGCAACCGGTACCCGGGTTAGCCGCTACCGCACACACCACCACCACCACCACCGTGGCCACAAAACGCTCACATCCCACCGTGTAGGTGCGCTGCGGTGGCGTTGGCCGGTCGGTCAGTCCGGTCCACGCATCAGCCTCCCAATCCCCACCACCACAACCGGGCAGCGCCTGCCTCGCACGCAAACCAGAGGCAGCGAATTCCGGCCGAGCCAACCAATCCCGCGGAGACGGATCTGATCCAGCCATCCAGGCCTAGCTAGGTCTAGCCAGCCCCAGCCGTCCCGTCTCCATCCCACCACCTCCCCCCCCCCCCCCCCCCTCTCCCGTCCGCCCGTCCCGTCCGGCCGCGCCGCAACCCAACCCCTCGTCTCGCCCCGTCTCGCCTGCCTCGCTCGCTCGATCCGTGCGCGCTAGGTCGCCATGGCCTCGGACCAAACCCTCCCGGTCCCGGTCCCGGTCGAGCTGCCCCCCGCCGCGCCCAACCCTGACCCGACCGCACCTCTCCCGCTCACGGACGACCCGTCCGCACCGCCCGCCGCCGCTCGCAAGCTCCCCGTCAAGCGCCGCTCCCCGCCGCCGCGCCCCTCCTCCCCTTCCTCCTCCGACCCGGCCTCCTCCGACCTCGCCGCGGGTGGCGCGGCCAAGCAGCCGCCGCCGCAGCCGCCGCCGCCGCCGTTCAAGTTCCAGCGGATTTGGTCCGAGTCCGACGAGCTCCGCTTCCTGCAGGGCCTCCTCGGCTGCGGCGCGCAGGGGCTCGTATTCCCGCGGGACCTCAACGTCTTCTACGACCGCTTCTCCGAGTCCATGCCCTCGCCCTACAGCCGCTCCCAGCTCTCCGAGAAGCTCCGCCGCCTCAAGAACAAGTTCCGCGGCATGTCCGCCCGCGTCGCCCGGGGCCTCGACCCCGCACGCCTCGCGCCGCACGACCGCGACGTGCTCCACCTCTGCTCCCGCCTCTGGGACCCCGCCAACGCCGCCACCTCGCCCTTCGCCGCCGCAGGCGACGCCTCCTCGGGGAACAAGCGCCGCCGCGCCGCGCCGCGCGCCGCCCCGCTCATGCCCCCGGACCCCTCGGGGGACAGCAATTCCAACGATTTCAACGGCATTAGTGCCAGTACCCCCGGCGCCTTTGCGGATGGACACGGCGGCGAGGAAATGATGTATCTTGAGCAGGAAAGTGGGCACTTCGGTTATCATGGAGATGTCGCGATTGCGGCTGACGGAATCCTTGATGGGATTGTGAAGGTGCAGCCTGAGACTCTTGCTGCTCTCCCCAGTATCGGGGACATTGCAGTTCACAATGAGAATGGCAACGGCAAGGCCATGGTGCTACGTAGCAATGAGCATCACATGGCAAATGCCGTGCTGGATATATTTGAGGAGTGCTTGCGAGAGGTGAAGGCCAATGGCATAACCTATGGTGCTAATGTGAATGGGGGCAGTGAACTTGCAAAGCGGTGGAGAGCGCAGAGGATTGATGAGCTTGATGTGTTGAGCCGGAGGCTAAGGTTGCTTGTTGAGGATGCTGCAGCGGCTGGTCGCTAAGCGGAGATACTGGTGATTTTGGTGACGTGCTTCCGCCCTTCACCCCATGTGTATAAAATATTAAAATCTAGATTGTTATGCTATGCTTTTGTAGTTCCTCACTCAGCTTGGGCCCTGCCTTAGTCAGCCTATTATGCCTATTATTTATGCCTATGTACATCGTCTACGGATATTGCTATTTAGTTTAATCATTTCAGCAGCATAATATATATGGTTCCAGCATTGTTATCTATACATCTGCCAGATGTTGCAATCATTTATTTTTAATTTATGTTTCTGATAACTAGTTCATGTAGATTCATCCATTCACCTTCTTTTGCTTTCATTAGAAACTATCATAACTTGTGACTTGTAAGCTGTGAAATAACAGAGTTTTGTTTCGTTGTCAACCACTTTTATCCTCTTCCTTCGGGGAAAAAAACACTTTTATCCAGAGTTTTTTCTTAACCAATCTCAGTGCTATACCTATAACTGCTTAAGCCTTCTATACTAACTTACTAAGCATGAACAATTGACATCATTGCATAGAAAATGTTTTATATTGTA
Organism: Oryza officinalis; assembly: GCA_008326285.1. Classification (NCBI taxonomy): domain Eukaryota; kingdom Viridiplantae; phylum Streptophyta; class Magnoliopsida; order Poales; family Poaceae; genus Oryza; species Oryza officinalis. The sequence continues at coordinate 48,382,143 of BDMV01000003.1, read as the reverse complement.
AAAAGGTGCTCGCAATATAGCTCTACAAGTGTGAGAGAAATTTGGGAGTAGTCAGTGTGAAGTCTGTGCATTTCATTTGGTTGTCATGTGATGCTGCTGTAGACTTAAGTAGTGATATTGTTCAGTTTTGGTACTGATAGGAGCAGTCAAAACTTTCTTTTCTAGCTCATTCTGTAAGCTGAGTTTTAATTGAATGAAGACATTGTAGTTGAGTCTAATTGATTCTTTAAGACATCTATCAGATGACCATTTTAAGCCAGTTGCCTTTTATGCTTTTGCCTTGATTATACTAGTGAAAGAGCCAAGAGGAGAACAAGGTAGAGAGGCATATAACCCTTGCCTGAATCCGAACAAGTTTGGGAGTTAGATGTTTTTTGATATCAATTTTTTTTGGTATATTGCTGAATAGAATTTGTTTTACCAATAATAATTGCTCTGCCATCTTCAGCAGATCCAACAATATTCCAATGAGTAGGATATTTAGAAGTGAATTGTGTTTTGAGTTAAAACATTATATATTTGCCAATAGTTCACGGATAGAAATTCCATAGTGGATGTTGGTAGTGATTGGTCTGCACGGTTAATAGATCTCTGGGTGCTTGCAGCAGTTAATCGCCTTACTGTGGAGAAAGCACTAAGGCCAACAGATTACCTGCTTTCCACAAATTCCATCCAACATCAGAATGCCATGATAATTTACTGATTACAGTCCGTCAATCCCTAAATAGATATGCTTTTGTAGTATCTGTTTTGAATTGAAGCTTGGCATGGTTAGCTTATATGAAGCTTCATATCTCATTTGCTCGTGTAGTTTCAGGATGTCTAGCAATGCAGGCCTCATTTGCTTTCACTCCATTAGGTCCCTTGTCAGAGTACTGTCTTCTCTTCCATGTTTTTGTGCTAAACACAAGCATGCCCTTCTAAATATCAGTGTGCATGCTTAATAATGTTTTGCAAGTGAATTGATTTTTCAGTAAGATGGTGCTCCATGCGGCTTCTTTTTTTTGCGGAGTTGTGGTACATGTACAATTGTTGTGAGATATTTGGAACAATGGTTTACTTAAATGTTCTGTTGACCGGGCAAAAGGTCGGGACATCCATGTTCTCAACTCTCAACCGAATGTGTTCTTGTTTGTACTATATATTATTTATATATTATGGTGTGTTCTTTATTTATACTATGTATTATTTATATATTTTGTATGGTTCATAACTGGTGTATTTTCCCTGTGTAAGTACTGTTGGTTTCCAGTGGTCTTTGCACACCATGCAGTCGACCAAAGGTCTTGAACAACAGTTAACATTTCAAGTATGATATATGTGCTCAAATAAGAAAACCGCTATATATGTGTTCAAAAGGAGAAAAGAGGCAGCATTTGCAGTTTTTAACTGTTTTTTCTCCGTCCTATGACAACTGAAAGAAACAGATCGATCGAGTAGTATTTGAGTGACAGTGATGATCGAAGTTAATCAAAACCTGTAAGGTTCGGTATATGTTTGACCGTAGCATACATAAAATGAAAAGTAAATATTATTTTGGCCCATCTTTTATTACGGATGTTTCTTTTGATAACTCTTTAACAAATGTTTTCATTTTAGATTGGGTAATCTTACCTTTATTTTATTTTGGACAACTTTCTTCTTAAGCATATAAACGACTTCGAGTACGCTGTCTTCTACTCGTCAATAAACTTCCTCAGCTATATGTAAACTATTTTTTTTTTACATATGATAAATTGGATGCAGATGGATAAAAAAGTTGAGGATAATCAAAGAGCAATAGAGGTAAGATTACCTGGTTTAAGTGAAAGCATTGGTTAAAGAGTGGTAAAAAAATACCGACAATAAAAAGTGGTCCAAATGAAATTTACTCTAAAATGAGTGGGTCTCTTAGATTTTTACAGGCCGTGCATTTCGAGAATAATTTGAAATGTACTCTGCATGTCAATTCCAATTATGAAATTGTCCCCTAGTTCAGGGGTTGTAATTTTGCATCTTGAGCAGAACTGCATAATGCAAATGGTCTCATAATGCAGAAGGTTGCAAGATCTTCCTAATTTTTGTCAAGAATAAATTTTATAAAATCTCACCTATTATATCCAAGTTGCACAAAACCATGAAGATTTTGACATATGGCACATAACCTTATCACACAAAACCACACTATTGATTATTTTGATTTTCAACTACCATATTTTTTTAGTTCTAAAATCACATCCCAAATTTATAATTTTTTTATCCATCATATAAATGTTACATCCCTTTTTAAAATTTTGATATAGGAGTATGTCAAAATGGTTAACAATGTGATTTTGTGAAACTTTGATACCAACTGGTGTTATGTGTTATGTATCAAAATCCCTATTGTTGCATGTAACTTGGACCATAATAGATGAGGTTTTATAAAATTTACTCTTTTATCAATTGTCAATTTGTCATGGATGTCAAGAACTAGCATTATTTCTCGGTAACTAGGGAATCTTGTCTTTATTTTTTTACGTGAATATTTGGACACAAGTCACACAACATGTGTATCCTGAAATTGGTGTACGCCAACAATATATCTAATATCAGAAATGCTATACATCACTTTGGTACATTTTTGGGCAAAACCACGTAAATCCCTAACCTTGCGATTTGTTCTTTGATTCATGGTTTTATTTTCGTTTCCATTGAGCTCTCGGGTGGTTAGATTTTAGGGTCGGATGAATGGGGTGGCAGGTGGTCATGGTGGGCTAGCGAGGCGGCTGTGACACCTCTTCAGCCGTTGGAGAGGAGGGGAGGTGGGGTGGTGTTGGCAGCAGATGAAACTCGTTGTTGGAGTAGTTAGAAGGTGATGGGAGGCAATAGTGGATTTGGCTGCACGAGCCCATGAGCCCAGAAACAAAGGATGGTGCTGAGGGAGCATCGGAATCAAAGAAGAAGAAGCGATACAATTGGGTAATGAGGAGAAGAAGGCAGCGAAGTGGATTAAGTATGATATGGCAGGCTTCATGGGCACCAGTGGTCACACCAGTGAGGAGGAGGGTGATGGAAGACCCACATGATGCGACCGAAAAAAACCCTATGCTGAGTGATAGAGATAGTTTCATCTAATATTTGAAATTACTACTAGTAAACTAGATGCACAATCACATCAGATCCTCAAATTGGCCACTGCTTATTCCTCTGTTAAAACCTTTGCTTATTGGTATTGCTCCTTTAAAAATCTATTAGCACTACAGTTCTGTTCTTGACCGTTGTTTTTGTCCTTGGTAGTCGGTCCGGTTGCATCCAAATCTATGATATGGTCAATTTGTTTGTCCAAATCGTTTGTCTAGTGGGCTCTGAGCTGTTCTGCTCGCTCTGCGGTCACCTTTTGCTTGGTCCTCCAATAAAACCGTTTTGTTTTAGTTGTTGATTGTGTTGAACCATTGTGTTCAACAAATAATGTGATTTTAGCTCTAGTTCTAACAAATAAACATCACAAATCCAGTTGATAGTGGGTGCTCGACATATTGGGTATGGTTGGGTCATTGACTCATTAAATTTTAGATAATTATGGTTGCTTGATTTGCTACCAGTTTTGAAAATGTAAAGGCAAGCAAAATATATAAGTATCTAGTTTTTTTTGGCACTGTTAATTCTAAGTTAGAGTTTAATTGGACAACAAAACAAACACTCTCATTATCCCTCAACATGATTCTAGGTGTACATTTCCTGTTTTCAATAATACTAGCATTATCTTTTTATATAATAATATAAACATCACAAATCCCGTTTATACTGGAGTGCTGGAGCTGGACATATTGGTTTTGGTTGGGTCATTGACTCATTAAATTTTAGTTAATTATGGTTGTTTGATTTGCTACCAGTTTGAAAATGTACAGGCAACCAAAATATATAAGTATCTAGTTTTTTTGGCACTATTAATTCTAAATTATAGTTTAATTGGACAAGAAAACAAACACTCTCACTATCCCTTAGACATGATTCTAGGTGTACATTTCTTGTTTTCAGTAATACTAGCATTAATTATTTCTTTTATAAACATCACAAATCCAGTTGATGCTGGAGTGCTGGAGCTGAACATATTGGATTTGGTTGGGTCATTGACTCATTAAACTTCAGTGAATTATGGTTGCTTGATTTGCTTCCAGTTTTAAAAGTGTAGGCAAATCTGTTTTTTTTTGGCACTGTTAATTTTAAGTTATTTGTTGAATTGGACAACAAAACAGACACTCTCACCATCCCCTGACGTGATTCTAGATGTAAATTTCCTGTTTTCAATAATACTAGTAGCATTAATATTTTTTCCAAGCCTTACACGTGCGTGCACTAACATTGTAATCATGCACCATCACGACATCTTCGATGAAAATGATTTTTTTTCCTCGAGTCATTCTGATTTGAAAAGTACAGAAAAATTCCAGGTATATTAAATTAATCTGAATGCGGATTCTTTTTGGTCCCTGTTACGGCTAGTTTTTTTGTTATTGGGAATACGTACGTGCGAGCAAAGTAAAGTAAAGATGAGCTTTAGAGAGCTGGACGCTGGAAAGCTACAGATAAAAGCCACAATTGGGCGATTGTCAATTGTCGCCGAAGGGATGAGTAGCCGAAAGCAAAAGATACTCGGGGACCTCAATATCCATTTTATTTCTTTAGATAAATATCCATTTTATTAATGGCATAGCATTAGACTAATTCTCTATTAACATTCCCATTCACTCACTTACGATGATGTCAAGGAATGGTTGGCATCAAGGGGCTAGTTTGAGAGAGCTTTACGGTGTGTTAATTTGGATGTGTTAGGAAAAAATTTCTTAAACACGAAAAACGGAGCGACTCATTAGCATATGAATAATTAAGTATTTACTAATTTTTTTTAAAAATGAATTAATATGATTTTTTAAAGCAACTTTCGTATAGAAACTTTTTGAAAAAAACACACCGTTTAGCAGTTTGAAAAGCGTGCGCGCGGAAAAAAAGAGATATGAGTTGGGAAAGTAGAATGAAGAACTCACCCTTAGATATTATAAGTCTACATTCATTTATTTTTTGAATTCTGCAACTACAGTTTCTTAAAATTTGAATGAAAAGTTGAAATGTTTGAGAAAACTTTTGATTTTAAAAGAAGTTATAGTTGACAGAAACTCTCAAAACAGATCCATTGTAGTGAGACATTTTATTACTTTCGATGAATTTACTATGTTCCTCTCTTAAAAGATGTTTATCGGGTTATATTTTAAATCATTTTTAAAAAACTTTGAGAATCAATACCTTTCTAAATGTTTCAATTAATTGCATAAAAGTCATGTGTAAAATTGTGTATAAAGTGTTTTATAATATTATAATTTAATTTTACAGGGTTTTTCAAATATTTTATAGTAGAATCAGTGCTCGGAATTATTTTGAAGACCGTTTTGAGGTACAAAATGATGTATTTTAGCCTAAACATACCCTTTTTTTATTTCACTGATGGTGCCCCCTTAAGGTATAGAGAAAATTTCTTTTATGTCCCTGAAAGTTTATCCAATTCCTTCTATGCTCCTGAGTTTTGTCCACTCTCTTGTATGCCTGTGAATTTTGGTTTTGATCTATTTCATACCCATTTTATTAGCTGACTGTTAGTTGACTGTTTAATTCGTATGAAAAGGACCATTTTACCCTTAGATATGAAGGAAACATGGAAATTGTAGACTAGCTATATTGTTGGAAGTGTATAATTTTGTTATATAAGACTACTATATTCATGATTTTATTGTACAAGGTATTATTCATGGCAAAGCTTATTTTTACATAATGACATAAAAATTAGGGTTAATATTTATTTACCTATTAAAAGAGTATATGTAGCATTTTTATGGTAGTTCAACATATTTTTTTCCTATTGTATATATTATATAGGAATGCTTTTCAAAATTATGTTTATCATTTTTAAAAATTATACACATAATTTTTTAATATATATTAAAATTTCTATGTACAACAAACTTATGAATATTATGGTCACACAACAAATTTCTATACTTCCAGCAATACACTTCCAACAATATAGTCCAGAAATTTCTACATATTTCTCACATATTAAAAGGTAAAACTGACTTTTCTACACAACTAACGGTCAATTAATGGGAAGGGTATGGAATGGATCTAAATCAAAATTCAGAAGTATGAAAAAATTCAAAGACATAGAAGGGATCGGCTAAAATTTTAGGGTTCAGCTTGTCAAGCTAGCTGGATAAGTTTGGCTGTATGGTCCATTTTCTTAGCTATACCTGAAGAGTGAATTACAATTTTGGCCATACTTTATTGCTAGAACCATACTTTATTGCTAAAATTTACTCTGGACCACTTCAAAATGATTTTTTTCATTTGAACTGAATAATTTTATCATTTTTCAGTTCAGACCATTCAACTCTCTTTCTACCTATATCTAGCCTCCACTTTGATAAAGATATGTCTTGCATATGGAAGAGTTTGCCGGTGTCCTGGAGCCGATTTACTTCAGGTGGTTGATGCATACTGAAGAAGTTGTTTAGGATGGTTCAAATTACAGTAACATCACAACTAATCAATCTAAATTAAAAAGTAAAACTTCGATTAGAAAATATGGCCCATATTGCAATCCCTCCACAAACAAATAATTATTTTTCGTCGCTAACTAAAATAACGTGCAATACGGCAAGACAGACCAAACTTGCCTCTAGATTGCCAAACTTGCAGCAAACACAAATGACTACCACGTGTGTGTTTTTATAGGGCAGTTCTGAAAAATCCCCGCTGTTTTTCTCTGCCAACAGCAGATGACTTGATTCCAGCTCTTCACAGTTAGATTTTCCGTTTGTCCGTTCGTCCACGTGCTTCCTTGATCCAATGAATTCAAATGTCGCGCCCCACCTGACCTGTCGCAACTCATCACTGAATTACTACTCAACATTGAATCCTTTGTGCCCAAATCACCCAAGTGTGATTTTTTACTTGAGCTGAATGTGCGTGAGAATTGTTCGTTTCAGTCCGAGCTCACATGGAGAGTTAGCAAGGTTCTTGTTCTTTTCTGATTTTAGATTTTGTTCATACGTTTTCTAAACTTATAAATGATGTTTTCTTTTAAAAAATATATGTATAATTTTTTAATACTTAATTCATACGTTTATACTCTTTAAGCTAAATAGCTTAAAGAAATCAGATTATCCATCACTATATCAGTTTTAGCTATCTTAAACATGGCTATTGAGGGTTAAAGGCCTCCTTTGAAATAGAGGATTTTGGTAAGAATACAACTAACAAATCCTATAATATTCATGCATTATAAAGAGACCATGAGTATGTAATTGTTGTTACCTACACACTCGATTTCACACATCCGTCGTACTCTCTCCGTCTCAAAAATAACAACTCCTACAAATAAAAATATGGACAAACATTTATTTAGATTTATTTTTAAAACTTAATTTTTTTGAAACGAATGATGTATTTTCTAATTGTTCAGAGTGGATTCAACTCAAGTACACTTGCACTTTTTAGCACATAATTCAGCTGGCCTAAAGTTCTCATTCAATCCACGCACCAACACACTTGCATGATGCAGGTCTTCTCAGTCCCAAAATAAATAAATTTAAGATAGAATGAGATATTACACATTAAATCTACTGTCTTATTTTATTTTAGATTGATTTATTTTAAAACGAAGTGAGTACACGGCTTAAAACTCGCGGAATGTTAAGACAGTTTCAGAATTCAGAGTTCAGAATCCATCCACTGATCCGCACGCCCCTCACCACAAAAAATCGCACAAAGAAGGACCGCCAGCCCGGTCAAATGCGGCAGGATTTCCCCTTAATCGCCGCCACGTTCTTCCAGATCGCGACTTCTTCAGGTCAGGGCCGCGCAAGAAGAACGGACGATCCACTGATCCGGTCGTCTTCGGCTACGAAACGGCCTAGTTTTCGTTTAGTTTTCTTTTTTTTTCTTTTTGTTTGTACCGCCGCTGCAAGTGGTGACTGGTCGGTTACTCACCTCGCCGACGTCGCCGTCCGAATGCGACGGAGCAGAATCTGAATCCGTGTACCTGTGGCCGTGCTGCAGCAGCTGAAAAAAAGAGAGGAAAAAGATAGAGAAAAGAAAAGGCAGTACTACGTGTACGGTGTAACGGGTCATTTTTTGCTGCGTAATGTCTCAATTCACCGCCTTAATCCTCACAAGCACAGTCAAGACGAGTGTGTCATTAACCTTTCCAAACAGAGAAGAATTATGCAATTACCCAGCTAATTATGGCGTCACCCCAACGTTCGGCTCTGTGCTTTTCGTGTCTAGGGCGGCTTGATTACGGCCATTAGGNGCATGAATTAGCGCTTTCCCCCCCCCCCCCCCCACACACACACACACACACAGCTTTTCTTTTCTTTTCTTTTCCCTTGGCGATATTTCTCTGCTTCCAAGGCTTCTTGGCTTCTTCTGCCTATAGAGCTCTTCGTCTAGCTTCTTCATCTTTTCACCAAACTCCCCTTTCCTCCTCTCTGTTCGGTTCTTGTGAATACTTGGATGATATCATCCTGTCACTGTCACTAGTCCCACTCCTTCTCCGCGTTAAAGATTTCAATCTCTATAGGTTATCTGATCTCGTTCGCAATCCCAGATTCCATCTGTAAAAAAGTCGTCTTTGTTGCAATCTGGATTGATAGTCTTGGAGGTTCTTCAGCTTTAGAAGGAGGAAGTGGAGGAGCAGGCTTTGTTTTTTGTTTTTATTGCTGTTTTTTTTTCTTCTTCTTCGATCAAAGAAGCCGGCAGTTTGTGGGAGTGGCTTCTTGTTCTAGGAGAAATCGTGTTTGGATCGTGCGTTCTTTGCTTCGTTCCAATCCGATTGGCGACGGCGCCGCGGGATTTAGCGCCAAAAGGAAGAATTTTTTGTGCTTTTCTTCGATTACACGGCGAATTCTGGAGGGCAAATTTGGCATCTTTTGATCGCATTTTGTATCTGGTTGCCGAGAACCGAGAGCTTGGGAGATGGTCTCGGAGGCGCCCATGGCGGCGGGTGCCGTCGTCACCGCGGCGCTGTGCAAGAGGAGCAACCGGGTCGCGCGGGTGCTCGCCTACGCGCTCCTCGAGTGGATCCTGATAGCTCTCCTCCTCGCCAATGGCGTGTTCTCCTACCTCATATCGAGGTTCGCCGCCTTCTTCGGCCTGGCGCCGCCGTGCGCCCTCTGCTCCCGCCTCGGTGTGGACAGCCTCTTCGAGCCCCGCGGCGAGGGCGGCGGCGCCCAGCCCCTGCGCCGCGTGCTGTGCGACGCGCACGCCGCCGAGGTGTCGCGCCTCGGCTACTGCCGTGCGCACCGGCGGCTCGCGGACGCCGGGGACATGTGCGAGGACTGCGTGTCGGCGTCCGCGGCGGCGGCGGCGTCGTGGATGAGGCGGAGCGAGCTCGGCGAGCGGGACCTGGCATGCGCGTGCTGCGGCGTTGCGCTCGAGAGCGGCTTCATCTCGCCGTCGTTCTTGTTCCCCGCGCCGGTGGCGTGCGACATGGACTGTGGCCGCAGGAGAGACGCCGCCATGGCAAATCTCAATCGCGATGTGGTCTTCGTGTCCGAGGAGGGCCCTGTGATCGAGCTCTTCGATGAGAAGCCACTGGAGGAGGAGGACCCGATTGGCGCCATGGCTGGCTTGGCAGCTCAATGTGCTGAGATTGTTGGCAATGTCCTGCAGCTTGTGCCTCTTGAATCAGCTGATTCGTCAAATGTCAAATCCCGTGGAGGGAAGGATGCAATTGATCATGTAACTTTGAAGCAGCGGGATGTGGTGCTGAAGAACATGGCTAACACCAGTGAGGAGAAATCTGTGGTGTGCTCTGATGATGATGACAAGGTGGGTGATATGGTTAGTAAGATGATCGATGAAGAGATTACTGCCTTGGTCCTTTCTCAGGATTGTATTGAGGATGGATTCAACTGTGAGATAGATGGAGGAGAAACCGCGGAGGGCTTAGCTGCTGATCAACAATGTAAGGCACTCTTTCCTCTGATAAACTTGCATTTGTGGTATTCCGGTTTACCAAATCTGTGGCTATGAATATCACCTGCTATTGCTTTGCCGCATATGTTTTTATTGTACTGCCATTTTCACTACATATACACTAGTTCTGATAGCCATTTCGATGCTAAAATTGAATGCAGTTTCTCTTGCAAATTGTCATGTTACTGTGATGGGGATGTTCATTCAATGCCCATGCCTAGATCTCAAATTTTAGCTATTGCAACTCCGTCTGGTACTCTAGACTTTAGTTAGCATTCATGTTTCCATCTTGCCTGTACTGCCACATTTGTACCGATGAACCTTTATTGAAAGGAAAACAAGAACAGCCTGAACTGACTGAATGTTGATAGGGATGAAATAGACGTCATAACAAAATAGAAGTAAATTCACGCCTCTTAATGTACTTTGAGTTGTTCCGTGCTGGTAGTTCTGTATATTTAATGTTACTAAGCAATCCGCCTTGATTTTTTGTTGCATGCAGTTTGTGAGACGCATAGTGGATTGAAAGACAAGAACCAAGAAATTTCAACCGGGAGTGAGATGCCTGAGAATGAGAAGGGTGCTGTAAAACAAGAATTGTTTTGCATGCTGACAAATCCGAGGGGGCATGAATTTGCTATTGACAATTTAGAGCGAAACACTGAGACAGTTCATCAGGCTGATCTGAATAATGGATGGAATTTGATGCCAATGGAAGCTGCAGCGCATGCCTCTGAAACTTTAACTGGGAACACTGAGGAGAAGCAGGTTCAGCAAGCTGAGCTGAGTCAGGAATCGAGTTTGATGCCGATATATTCTGGTGAGCATGCTGATAATGAAATTGAAGAGGAAATTTCGTTGACTGAGATAAAACAAGGATTGGATTCCGTGACAATTGATTCTTGGGAAGACGTTCATGTGATTTCAAATGATGGCACTAGAGAGAATCAGGCTGAACAGTCTGAGCTGAAGCATGCATCAACTTTTATGACAGTACGTGCTGTCGAGTATGTAACCGGCTCGTTTGATGCTAACATCAGTGTAGGCTATGGTAAGAAATAAAATTTTATTTATTTGATTTCTATTTTTGTTGACTTCTCTAGTGTAATCAACTGATCATCTATTTTTTTTTGTTTTTAAATTGATTCAGTTGATTCAACAGAGGCTGCTCTACCAAGCTTACACCAAATCTCTTATGGACCATCAACAAGCTTAAACAAATTATGTCCTGACCATAATGATATTGAATCAGAGAGAGCTCCGGATACACCAACTCAGATTGAAGATATCGATGGTTTACAGGAGTTGCCAGACCATAAAGCGACCTCTGATACCAAGTCAGTTGATCTGGAAAGTATTGAACTGGTGAGTGTTGATCAGTTAAAATCTGCTTTGGCATCTGCACACAAATCTTTGAACACCCTATATACTGAGCTTGAAAATGAGAGGAGTGCCGCTGCTATCGCTGCTGATGAGACTATGGCGATGATAAATCGCTTGCAAGAACAAAAGGCGGCAATGCAGATGGAGGCAATTCAGTACCAGCGGCTTATGGAAGAACAATCGGAGTATGATCAAGAAGCAGTACAGAGGTTGAATGAACTAGTTGTGAAGAAAGATAAGGAGAAGCAAGATCTGGAGAGAGAGCTTGAGTTGTACAGACGCAAGGTTCATCTCTTTGAGGTGAAGGAAAGGAGAAAAATGTCCAGGCACAAGGCTGATGACCACAATGGGTCGTCCTCAGCATCATCAAGTGCTGAGGACAGTGATGAACATTCCCAAAGTTTCTATGAAGGCGATGAATCTGCCCATGGTCTTAATGGAAGCAATGGTAGTATCCCTACTGATGCTGTATTACAAGAAACTGCTAGGCATCTGGGCACACTTGGTTGCTCGCTCGCAGATTTTGAGGAAGAGAGGATCTCCATACTGGAGCAGCTCAAATTGCTTGAGGAGAGGCTTTTTGACCTCGAAGATGAAGATCCCGATAGTGTTAAGATGGACAAGCAATTCTCAGAAGAAAACCATTTGATGGGTGCCTCAAATGGTTTCTCTGATGATGATAGCAACTTCAAACTTCATGACAAAAGAAAAGGTGTAAGCTATAGGGGAAAAAAGCTCCTCCCATTATTTGATGACACAACCGTGGAAAATGGGAACGACCTCCTAACAAGGCAGGATCCTGAGGCAGATCATTCTACAGAAAATTCGGTGTTGGAACCAGCTAATGAGCAACATAAACTTGCAATAGCCCATGAAATTGATCAAGTCCATGAGCGGCTGCATGCTCTAGAGGCGGACAAGGAATTTATAAAACAGTGTGTGAGGTCTTTGAAGAAAGGAGACAAGGGGTTTGATCTTCTTCAGGAGATCTTGCAGCATCTTAGGGACCTGAGAAGGATTGAGCAGCGTACAAGGAACTCTGGAGAGCTCTCGCCGCATTATCTGCACCCTTACACGGATTAAAGGTAAAAAGGTGCAGTTCATATTCCTGATTATTTGACGAATTTTCTTTTCCACATAGTATAGTACAATAATTGTTTCTTATTTATTCCACATGGATATTACTTTAGTACAAGCTCTTTAGTTCCAGAACATTGAATAGACAAAATACCACTTTACTGAAAGAAGATATGCAACCCCACAAACTCCTTTTATACATGTACTAAATGGTTCACTGTTCCTGCCTAACAATACCACATTCTGTTCTTGCTGGTTCCAGATCATCTGCCGAGCATGACGATCATGTTTGAGGAAAATGCATTGAAGATGAAAGCTATAAAACAACGAAAAAAAGATTGCTGACTAACTAGTATTGTCATGCCAGAAGTTAGGCTGAGACCAGGAGGGAAAGGAGATCCACCTGGTGCTCAAATTCTCAAGTTGGTTCGGCATTGCCGTCTAGATGGCAGATCATGGAGCAATTCTGCCTTCCAAAGGTCCAGGTTTTTTTCTCGGACCGCTTTCCACGTCCTTTTTCGTTTGGTTTCATTATATGAGGGGATTGGGGGGTTCCAAACTTTTACTCAAGAACAAGAGGGGTTGGTGAGCCGCCCCCATGAGGCCATGAGGTGTGTTTTGTGGCAAAAACCATGGCTTGTGAAAAAGCTTTGGAATTCATTAACACGAAGCATGCCACTGCCAGCTCTGATGCCAGGTATAGAGTGAGTATTAAAAAAAAGGCTAAAGAAAAAGTAGCCTCAGTGGCTTTCTTAGTTGTTCTGTTTTTTTTTCTCACTGTAAATTTTCTAAGTTGTATGTAATGCTTTTGGAATGTGGGGTGTTCTTGAGTGCATTGTGCATAGCATCATTGTCTGATGAGCATTGGCTGTAACACGTACAGTTATGGTTTGCTTATCTGATTCCTTTTTCTCTCGTTTCTTCATATACAAAATGCAAAATACAACCCAAAGTGCTGCTTAATTATGGTTATGGAAAGCAACAGGTCTTGCATGATTTGGTTTAGCTGTCAAAAGAAATCATGAGATGGACGGACCCATTTGGTCACCAAACAAATGTGTTGTTGGGTGGACCTGCCAGCTCTGCTTCTGCCCTACCATGTTAGTATCATCCATTGTTCTTTGCAATTCCTCTGCTAGCTTGACAAGATCAGCTGCTGCTGCCTCCTGCATTGAAAGCTAGTAGCTGCTTGATTCTTGACAAGCCACTAAGCTAGCCCGGACGGTGTCGTTGTAGGCTGGATGTGTCGGCACGCTCGTACAATTTTTTTCTTTCCGTTGGTGGGGCCCACATGTAAGTGAGAGGGTTCGTTCTGATAGTGATAGATAAGGGGCAGACAGGTTTGCGAGCGGCGTCGCATCTACCCAACTGATCCGACAGTGATTGTTTGCTTTGGCGTTAAGCATGGGTTGATTAGATCAAGTCCTGTACTCCTGTTCGACTGACACATGGGTCCCACTGCTTCTCCCCGCTTCCTGTGTAGAGTGTAGGCGCAAGCAACACGCGCCACGTCGTGTAATTAGGCTGTGATCACCTTTTTTTTTTTTACGCGCACGTTTTTCAAACGGTTAAACGGTACGTTTTTTACAAAAATTTTCTATACAAAAGTTGCTTTAAAAATTATATTAATCCATTTTTTTAAAATTAGCAAATACTTAATTAATTATTAGAAAATGTGTCGTACCGTTTTGTGTGCGCGGGCTCCGAACACAGCCTTAGTTAAGCATCTCTAGTAAAGTTAGACCAAATTTCATCGTGAAAGCAACACAATTTAAATTTTAGGTTTTTAGCTGGTCTATACTGGAGTGCAGTAATTTAGAGGGAAAAACATTCTTTAGGGCCCCTTAGGAACAGATGAAAACTGGAGAAATATTGGAGATTCCTATAGGGAAAAAAATTCCTATTTGGTCCTTTGGAACAAAAGAATGATCCTTCCAAATTCTCTTCAAATTCCTAATCAATGCACCATTTCATATGGATCTTGGAGGAAAACTAGTATAAGGTTCTACTTCATTTTTCTTATTCTTCATATGAAATAAAGTTAATGTGTTTTTACTGTATCATCCAAACAAATAATTTTGGAACTTCCTGTGTTGGGATGTTTGATCTATGATTCAAATTATCTTTCCTTTTTGACTTATTCTTCTCTTATAAAGTCATATTACCTTTTTTTGCCTTTGGATGATTAATTCATATTGTCTCCCTTCTTTTTGTTCTCTCATTAAGCCATGTTACCTTAGTTTTGTTTTTGAATAATCTATATATAATTTAAATCGTTATAAATCACATCATCTTTATATAATTTCATCTTTAATCGATTAGCTACACAAAGTTATGTTCACCCATCAAAGATCATCTTAAATATTATTCCTACTATTATCATAGAAACTCTCGTAGTAAAGAGTGAGGTTTCATCTAGTTTCTATTATCCTATAGGAATTCGATGAACCCTGCATAGTTTTCCCAAACAACTGTAAATGGCTTGTTCATTCACATCATCATCACGGGCACACGGGCAGCACGGCCCTTCCTGTACTTTCGGGGCAAAATTTCAAGCCCAAACCCAAATCTCCAACCAAATCCACGAATCGGCTCCGAATTCCGGGATTCCGACGCAATATGGGCTCATTTCACGGCCCAAATTCACTTAGTCGGTGCGGTCTCCAGGCCCAAGTCGGCTGTTCTTCCCTGACTAAGCACGAATTCACGATCTGTTCGGCCGTTTCTGAAGTCTGAACCCGTCGTCCTCCACACAAACCCTCCCCTCTCCTCCACGAACCCCGCCGCCGCCGCCGCCGCCGCCATGAAGCGCGCCGCGGACGGCATGGAGAAGCCCAAGTTCCTCACGCGGGAGGAGCGGGAGAAGCTGGCGCTCGAGCGCCGCCAGGCCGCCGTCACCGACCAGCGCCGCTCCGCCCTCGACCTGCTCCAGTCGCTCCCCCGCCCCCCTCCTCCGCCGCCTCCCCCTTCCAACCCTCCTCGCGACTCCTCGGACCGTGACCGTGACCGGGATCGGGACAGGGATCGGGACCGGGACCGGGAGCGCCGCCGCGACGACGACTCCCGCCGCGACCGAGATCGGGATCGGGACCGCGACCGTGGCGACTCCTCCCGCCGCGACCGCGACAGGGAGCGCGGTGACCGTGACCGTGACCGTGACCGGGAGCGCGGGGACAGGGACAGGGATAGGGACAGAGACAGAGACAGGGAGCGCGGGGACAGGGAGAAAGATCGGCTGGAGAAGATGGCGGAGAGGGAGCGGGAGAAGGAGCTGGACGCGATCAAGGAGCAGTACCTGGGTTCCAAGAAGCCCAAGAAGCGGGTCATCAAGCCGTCGGAGAAGTTCCGCTTCTCGTTCGACTGGGAGAACACAGAGGACACCAGCCGCGACATGAACTCGCTCTACCAGTCGCCCCACGAGGCCCGGCTGCTCTACGGCCGCGGCTTCCTGGCTGGCATTGACCGCCGTGAGCAGAAGAAGGCGGCAGCTGCGCATGAGAAGGAGACCCGTGCCGAGCAGCGGCGCAAGGCCGGTGTGGATGACCGCCCTGAGGATGACGCAATTGATAAGAAGGAGGCTGATGCTGCAGCGAAATATGACGCTTTTGACATGCGTGTGGACAGGCACTGGACTCAAAAGTCTCTTGATGAGATGACGGAGCGGGATTGGCGTATTTTCCGTGAGGACTTCAATATATCCTATAAGGGTTCTAAGGTACCCCGTCCCATGCGAAAGTGGTCTGAGAGCAAGCTTGGTACTGAGCTGCTTCGTGCAGTCGAGAAAGCTGGGTACAAGGAACCATCACCGATTCAGATGGCTGCCATTCCACTTGGTCTCCAGCAGCGTGATGTTATTGGTATTGCTGAAACAGGCTCTGGCAAGACTGCTGCTTTTGTGCTCCCTATGCTTTCGTACATTACCCGCCTCCCACCCATAAGTGAGGAAAATGAGGCTGAGGGTCCTTACGCTGTTGTCATGGCACCTACTCGTGAGCTTGCTCAACAGATTGAGGAAGAGACTGTGAAATTTGCGACCTACCTTGGCATTAAGGTTGTGTCCATTGTTGGTGGTCAATCGATTGAAGAGCAGGGTTTTAAGATTAGGCAGGGCTGTGAGGTTGTTATTGCAACTCCTGGTCGGCTTCTTGATTGCTTGGAGAGGAGGTATGCTGTGCTCAACCAGTGCAACTATGTGGTTCTGGATGAGGCTGATAGGATGATTGATATGGGCTTTGAGCCGCAGGTTGTTGGAGTCCTTGATGCTATGCCATCGAGTAACTTGAAACCTGAGAATGAGGATGAGGAGCTTGATGCGAAAAGGATCTATAGGACTACCTATATGTTCAGCGCCACTATGCCACCTGCTGTGGAGCGACTTGCTAGGAAGTACCTGCGGAACCCAGTCGTTGTCACAATTGGTACAGCTGGCAAGGCCACAGATCTCATCACACAGAATGTGATCATGATGAAGGAGTCAGAGAAGATGTCAAGGCTCCAGAAGATACTCACAGATCTTGGGGATAAGCCAGCCATTGTGTTCTGCAACACAAAGAAATCAGCGGATGCCCGTGCGAAGGATCTAGACAAGGCAGGCTTCCGCGTCACAACCCTACATGGAGGGAAGTCACAGGAGCAGAGAGAGACCAGCCTTGATGGATTTAGAAACCGGCGATTCACTGTTCTTGTGGCAACTGATGTTGCTGGGCGTGGTATTGATATTCCCGATGTTGCTCATGTCATCAACTATGAGATGCCTAGTTCAATTGATACATACACACATCGTATTGGAAGAACTGGACGTGCTGGAAAGAAAGGATTGGCAACTTCGTTTTTAACTCTGGAGAATACTGATATTTTCTTTGATCTGAAACAGATGCTTATACAGAGCAACAGTCCTGTGCCACCTGAACTTGCAAGGCATGAAGCATCCAAATTTAAGCCAGGCTCAGTTCCTGATAGACCTCCAAGACGAAATGACACTGTCTATGCAACTCACTGAAGCATCTATTGCAGAATGGGCCAAAGATCCTCTGATATTACAAGTAATCTTTTGGAAACAGAAGGAACTAGAATTCTAGATTAGTACTTCGAGGTGCAAACGTTATGATGATTACTTGTTTTTTATTTATGTCTGAAAACCATGTCCTATATTGTCATAAATTTAGGATATGTTTATGATGGTTTAGCTCTGGACTTATGTTATCTTTTCTTATTGTTGGTGATAAATGCAAACTCTGTTATGGCCTAACATAGACCAATATAGTGCATTATTTACTCCCTGAAATTATATATCATATTTTGTTATGTTTATTGTTTACAGTAGCCTTTATCATTTTTGCAGAAGGCATATATTGTATCTGATCTTCAGTGTGGAGATTTTATGTGGTTCTAGCTACATTGAGTATTTGAGTCCAAAGAGGTGCTAATTTTCTTTCTTCTTTTGTATGTTTTTCTTGCACCCTTTGATATTCAATAAGGGGGAAATCTATTCCACCTCCACCTCCTGAACAATTAAACTGCCTAAATTAACCCCCTGAACTATCTAAAACCGTCTGAATAACACACAAGGTAGTTTGGAGGCTTGTTTTGTACCATTGTATGTGGTATGCTGATGTGTACATGGTTCTATAGGGCTGGTCTTGCTCTATTTTCTACTTGAATGCTTGCTAATTGTGTATTAGAATCCAAAATAAGGAAATAATAATTTTAGAAAGGTTGAAATTTTTCAAGAAGTTTAAATACCACTGATTTGAGTTCTAGCTGATGAGAAATTTGACCAACCAACTACTGGTCCTGTGTCCCTTTGATTTCTGCTATCATCATTGTTTCTCTCTTAATACTTTTAACTGTTTGCGCTTGGCTATTAAATTGCCCTTGAGTTGGACAAGTTTATTACTCTGTTTTAACCTGTCATAGTGGTTTACTCCTGCGTTGGAGTCCTTGATGGGTGTCTATCCGTAAAACAATGGTCAATGAGAAGAATGCTCTGTTTATATACAAATTGTGAAGGTCAGGATACAAATGACAATGGTATAAGGTGACATACATAGTACTAGCCAGTTTTCAGATTGTAGTGGTAGCTCACTCATTTACACTTCCGCCGTAGGTGCATCTTGTTTTTAAGTTATGGTGTGTGTTCTATGTTGCTTTGTTTTCTTGATTCCTCTCCGTTTGAAGCTCAGCCTGTTCAACTTTGTATATTCTGAGTCCATCTTTTTAATTATATTGAAATATCTTGAAAGCTATACGTGCTAGTTTTGACTTTTGTCAACTATTGAAATCTAGAATGCTGTTATTCAGACGTACCCAGCGGGACCGTGCTTGTTTCAGGTGCTGACAGATAACAATGGTAAGTGGTAAGGGTAAACTTGTTCATTCTTGTATCCATCCTTGTTCTCCATATAATTACTATTCCCCAGTTTTTGAGACGGGGGTGCTGTGATATTGTACGAATTGAAACCACTGTAGTGGCGGTTCTGCAACCAAGCGTCGTTCTTCCATGGCGAGGCACTGCCTGGCGGCTGCACCGCAGTGAGGCGCCCAGGCCGGCAGCGACATTGTCTTGATCTTTTGATGTAATGGAACCGATTTTTCTTTTGGCAAAATTGGTTCTATAGCTGTACCGGCCAAAATTTATTAAAGAAGGGAAGGGTTTATGCAAAATTGGTTCTAGAGCACCGAAAGTTTCGTCCAAAGTTTTTGTGAGACTCACAAAAGATAATGTCTTGAGACCTTTTTGCAAACTCTGTCGATTGTGCGCCTTGCCTTGTGATTCCGATGTGCTTATGATCACGTATTGTCGACAACGGAAGCCGTCAGATTGCACCATCAGGCCTCGGCACGTAGCCCTCAAGACGAACCAGATAACGAGTAGTAGCAGATAAGCCTCGTGTAGTAGCCGTGCTTGTGTTGTGTGGACACATTTCGCCCTAAACAGATGCTGCAAAACGACGCAAAAAAAAAAGCGAGGAAAATCTCAAGAAAATCCTCCTTACATCAGCTTTGCTTGCTTGCTCACGCTCGCCACGGCAAGAACGCACCGTTGCCACCGCCATGGCCACCTTCTTGGGGAGCTCCCCGGCCTTCCTCGCCCGCCCCGTCGCCAAGCCGCACCTCTCCTGCGCGCAGTCGTCGCGCCCGCCCAGCGCCCAGCCACCGCCGGAGCAGCAGCCGCCTCCGCCAACGCAGCAGCAGCCCATGCAAGCCCAGCCGCAGCCTCCCCCGCAGGCGAGGCCGAGGCGGGCGCCGGCGGCGGGGGGTGCGGACTCCACGGACTGGGTGGCGTCGTCACTGACGCGGCGGTTCGGCATCGGGGCCGGGCTCGCGTGGGTCGGGTTCCTCGCCTTCGGCGTCGTCTCAGAGCAGCTCAAGACCCGCTTCGAGGTCGCGCAGCAGCTGGCCAACACCAAGTCAGTCAAGTCTCCTCCGTTGATTCATCAGCTTCCTCCATTGATTCCGCTTTTAACTTACACTCGTCGCCATGGCTTCCTCTTTCTCGTAGGGACGTGGAGCAGGAGCAGGAGGTCGTCCTTCCCAACGGAATACGGTAAGCACCCGCATCGCGTCTGCTCGATCTCCAAGCACTACTTGGTCACTCTATGGGGCTCTGACGTGGTGTTCGTGCAGGTACTACGAGATGCGAGTAGGCGGCGGCGACGTTCCGCGGCCGGGGGACCTGGTGGTGATCGACCTGCAGGGGAGGGTGGCCGGCGGCGGCGGCGGCGAGACGTTCGTGGACACGTTCGGCGACGGCAAGCGGCCGCTGGCGCTGGTGATGGGGTCGAGGCCGTACACGAGGGGGATGTGCGAGGGCGTGGAGTACGTGCTGCGGTCCATGAGGGCCGGCGGCAAGCGGCGGGTGGTCGTGCCCCCGGCGCTCGGCTTCGGCGACGACGGCGCCGACTTCGGCGACGCCGGCGCGCAGGTCCCGCCCGGGGCGACGCTCGAGTACGTCGTGGAGGTCGACAAGGTGTCCATCGCGCCGGCGTGATCGACGCGACGTAGACTCTGTACGTAGCTGCCTGGAGACAACCCTGCAGCAAAATCTCTCGAAAGTGTTTAAAACTTGCACAGCGATTTCGTATTTTGTTTGAAAGAGATTTTGATTTTGGCCCTAGTTTAAGCAAGTTCTATTGTCTCTTCAGCTATTTGGCCGTCGTATATCTAGTGCGAGGATGGTCTCTTTGTTCCATTTTCAGTTAAAACTGCAGAGATTAACATATACTTTCTGATGTTTTTTTTCAAAGATAAAATGCCCGTTGGCCTTTAAATATAGTAGTACAAATAATTGTCAAAATGTGTAGGAGTACAAACTTAGTTGAGTGCTGACCCCATTGTCAATCATATCAGGTGGTGTTTTGCTCAGACAAATAACCACAGTCAATGGCTGTTGGCTGTTGATATCATGGAAATTTTAAAAGGCGACCAAAAGGATAACTTAGAAACAGAGCTGAAGGGAACGTAATGTTTACATGTGGGTACAATTTCACTGCCCTAAGAACCAAAGCGAAAAGAAATCACTTATCGACAATAACAAAGTATCTTAGACTACACACATCGTACACAACAATCGCTAGAGATCTCTGAGATCATCAGCTGACAGGATCACGTTGCGGCACACGATTGTAGAGCGGGAGCTCGAAGAGGAAGCCCATCTTGAACCATGCAGGCAGGGCTCCATACACAGCTGGTGGTAGTGGGATAAGAGGGCTGCAGAGAAAAAACAATGCATAAGCTTAGTCACCATTTGCTGTTGAAATCTGCAAAGCAGTGCTGGAGCCTTGGAGTGGGGATATGAAAAAGGGCCAATTTGCTCAACACAATTGGAAAAATCACGGAGTTGGAAAATACCATCGTATGTGTCATTGACATATGGGTCCAGGCCCCACATGTCATTCTCACGTGAGATGGTATTTTGTAACTCACGTATCTTTGCGATGGTATTTCCCAAATTTACCCCATGAAAAATGTCATGTCTAGGAATTCTTCCTTACCTTGTAGTGTTCTTGTACATGCGGTATTCTTCATTCTGTCCAAAGCGCTTATCAGCAGAAGCCTTCAAAATAGGAGCATAAATGGTGTGATGTGTCAGCATTTTGCAAGTAACAAAGTATAGAATTTCAACGCACAAGAGCAGCTAACCTCCAGAAGTGGGATTCCACTGACGAAGAGAAGCAAGAGTGTCAGGAATATAGGTCCGAGGATTACGAGCCATTCAGCTCCTGAGAGAACTGGAGTAGATGCTACAAATATTCCCCACCAAAGGAATATCTGTGTCGAATTAAATTGTCAAACAAGTGTCAGTATCTGTTCAAAACTCTGTATATGTAAATAGATTATATCATATAAGGTGTATGCAGAATATGATGTAGTGCGCTTGGGATTCATAGTGAATTAGAACATATAACCAGCAGTGCACATCAAAATATCTGGAATTGGTAGAAACAGATAGCTATGCAAGATGTATCAATGACAAATGATGAGAAGGTCAAAGTCTTCAACAGTGATTTTTTTTAGGTTATAGCAAACTATTGACCTACGTTTTACTTTAGTTTTTCAAGGTTGTCCAACTGCATAGGCAAATACTTTTCGCTTAAAGGTTACTGAAAACCAAGCTTTTCCGTGCAAAGTACTCTGACTAACCTCGCCAAAGTAATTTGGATGGCGGGTATAACTCCAAAGACCCACATTACACCATCTTCCACGATTGCTCGGAGAATTCTTGAACGTAAGCTTCTGCTGATCAGCTATTGCTTCCATACCTGCCCCGATCAGCCACATGATCCAACCAATGATATCACGGGCTTCAATGGAGGGATTTCTGTCACTTGCATTCACAATTGTAACAGGCAAGCTGACAGTCCAAACCCAAACAGCCTGCCCAAATCAAGACAGGTAAGACTCTCTTAAGACAAGATCAAATTAAGCAAGCAGAACAAAAGTTACAAAAGGCTACCTGGAAAATCCAGAAAACTGCTAGTTTTCCCAAGTTATCGCGCATATCATCAAACCGTTTGTCCTCTCCCCATTGGAGAATCCTAGACAAATTTAGGCAAAACAAGCATTAGTGACTCATTTTGGATAACATCAAATGTTCTGGCTCAAGATAAGGATAAGCAGTGAAGCAAGTAAGGAAGTTACATAAAGTATATATAGGCCATGTAACAGCCCTACAGCATCATCATGAATAATAACGTCCAAATAAAGTTGATTTCCTTGAAAATCAGGTTTGTTTCCTGAGAACTGAGAAACTGCTAGAATTATCAAGACACCACATCAGTCCTGGACTCAAGTAGTAATAAGCATATTGTGCATCTGCACCTGCATCCATCTGCATAAGCATATTGTGAAGATGATAAATGTCTTCTCTTCACAGTATCCATCTGCATTTGTGATTTGGTGGTTCCATATTGTGCACGCTTATTAATCAAATTCAATAACCAGTTCATTAAGTAAAATGAATTATGTGATGGGCTGAGCAACAGCCTGCAGAGATAGTACCATAGTGAAATTCCGAAATGGAACTAATATTAATTATCAGGTTTGAATGATAAGATCCTTTTGTTGCTCATTAAAAAAACGATAACCTACATCAGACCAACTGCACAGAATGTGCGCATGAAAGCATGAAGCATTTAAGATAGTAGAAAGTTTAGTAATTCATTTCATATTTGAACAAAGTTTGCTGTTTTAGGACAGTATATACCTCATTAATAAAAACAGTCCTAAGCGAAGACCCCAAATCACAATGAGCACAGTCAATACAACCTGATAAAGGGACAGAAGTTAAGAAATCCACAAAATTAAAAATAGCATAATATTATTAAAATTATAAAAAAATATACAACAAATGAACTATAGAGTTGACTAATGCTACTATCCTTTGGTAGATTTCCTTGTAAAAATGAGCAAGGTTATCTTTAACTCTTTGATGCAACATCACTTCGAAGAAAATCACTTGAAAGGAATTTTTTCAGGTTACTTTGCGGTATCTTTCACAACCTGGAAATATTAGATTTTATTGGAACAAACACATGCATGCCACGAATTTTCCTACTAATCTACTCTTCTTTTCATCCTTTTTTTATAGGCATGTTACCATTTGCAGGATTGTAATTTTGTTATAAGTGGTGAGGCGATTCTTCCTGTTTCATGAACACTATTACTCAATAATAGAAACTGAAGAGATAAACAGGTAACATTGCTGCAGATTCTACAGAATCTGCCAACAGAAACATCCCCTCCCAACCATTTCATCTGCATATTAGTAATGGTATGTCATCCTAAACCGAACAAGCAACAAAATCATGGCAAGTCCAAATAATGAATAACCCGAAGGTAGAACGAGAGTTCATTTTCAAATGAACAGGTTGCTGGCATTTTTGCGGTGACTGAGATGACATTGATACCATGTTTACAACAAGAAAGTAACAAGGTGAGCACGTTTTACTTCAGAGTTCAGACAACTATTTTACCTGACGGAAATGCCATGCTCCCTTCAAAGCTAGCGTTAGGATCGCGAGTATGATGAAATTCGTACTTCCTGTAAGACAGCAAGAGAGTAACATAAATTATCGAAAATTAAAAAGGCAATTTCCTTGTTGAGGAGAACTTATTCAAGAATGATATAAGCAGTGTCTCATGAAAAGTTGTACACCAACAATCTTATCTTATCACACGGCAGATGATCAAAATTACCTGCGAAATCAGTGACTTTATCGAACCGCAGGAGCGCAGTGATGATGAAGAACACCAGCTGATATCCCACCTACCACCATCACCACCACAAAAATTGGAACAAGAAATTACCAAAAAAAAAATCCCAAGAACACAAATCACGTCTCCTGGAACATCCAACCAGCCATGAGCGCCGGGCTGGAGCGAGAGAGAGAGAGAGAAAAGACGAGGGATTGCTCACAGTGACGATGGCCGTGAGCGCCAGGAAGTGGGAGTCCAGCACGGTTCCCATCGCGCCCTCCGCCGTTTATCCTCCTCCTCTCACCTGTCTGCTCCTGCTGCTGGTGCCAATCGGGCTTCTTCTCCTCGTTTTACTAAGCACGGGAAGGGGGTTTTTAACGGGTTGGATTGGATTAGTTGGATACTTGGATTCGGTCGACGGCGGGGTCAACCTGCTGATCCGGCGCGGCGGGGCGCGGCCCAAGCAAAAGGTGAGCGGCTGGAGTTCGGCCAGCGAGGCTGTCGTGAACCAATCCTTTGGCCCGGAGGGGAAAGGAACCGAATGGGAGAATGGTGTGGACCACCCGGCCAACTGGCTGCGCGGCCGTGAGCCCATCAAAGCTTTCCCTAGTGAACACTGAACAGAGAAGTTATCCCCAAGACTTTCGGGGGGAATCTTGGGTGCTTTCTGATTATTTGGATAACTTGGATCACGCAAGACTATTATTCTGACTTGAATTGTCAACGTGACTGGTCAATCTGGACATCGACGGCTCTATTAATCACCTTGCTGTAGCTTGCACTAAGATACGGCTAGTAAAAGAGAATCTTACGACTGTATAAAAGAGAAATTTGTTGGTTCATTTGGGATGAACGACACAATCGCCAGGGACTCAAAAGTTGCTCACATTTGGGATGAACCTTCATATGACTCCCCTATAATCTAGTACTCCTAGTACTAATCTGCTTTACACAAAGCAGAGAACCTCCTGAATTCCTGATAATCTACCACTCCATTATGATCCGACAAGAGATAAAAATACTCGAGGCTGAAGAACACTAGACATGCAAGAACTCAAGATCGTAAGAACGCTAGACATGCAACCATGCAAGAATTCCACACTGTTAAGAAGAGAGACAATTCTCTGAGTACTTCTGGCTAGATCCAACTCGCAGCGTCCAAAGGCGTCGTGGTCGCCATCAAACTCAAGCGCCACGGTGGGCCGGTGGCACACGGTCACGGTGTGTAGACCGGCGCGAACCAGAAGCAGGACGGCTTGTACCCCTCCGCCCTGGGGATCGACTCCACGACCTCGATCCTCTTGTGCTTGTCCTTGCCCCCCGCGAGGCTGTACGCGCACACGCGCGTCTCGCCGGCGAGGTCGACGGCGAAGTAAACGGTGCTCGGCCTCAGCCCGGGGCACTCCCGCGTGGACGCCGCCACCGCGCCGGACGCGTCCACGAGCACCGCCACGTCGCCGATGTCGTCCGCCTCCTCCCACGTTTCGCCGCACTCGTCCAGCACGCGCACCACGAACCCCTCCTCCTCCTCGCCGCCCCCGGCCGCGGCCACGGGCCGGAGCAGCTCCACCTGCATCAGCCCGCGGCGGCCGCCGGCAGAGCCGGGCGGGGACTCCACCAGGAAGCTGCGCTCCACGTACGCGTTCGGCCGCCGCGTCACGGAGGGGATGATCTCCGGCGAGGCGGAGCCCAGCCCGCGCAGCTCGGGGAACGCGTACACCATCCCGTACCGCGTGTTGGTGTAGAGCTGCCCGCGGTAGACGGCCACGTCGACCACGGCGGGGATGCTCGTCGGCTTCACGGACTTCCACGCGCGGTTGCCGGGCCGCGCCGTCGCCCACTGGTTGCGGTGGTGGACCTGCCGGTAGATCACGACCACGAGGAGCCCCCCGTCCGGTGCGGGCACCGGCACGGCCTTGTGGATCAGGCCGTCGATGCGGGAGACGGTGCCGCCGCCATGGCGGACGTTCAGCCCCGCTGGACCCGCTTCGACGCCGTCGACGAGCGGGAGCGAGAGGACGGGGGGAAGTGCCCTGCGCTTACCAGTGACGAGGTCGAGCAGGTGCATCTCGCCGCGGTCATCGGCGGCCACGATCACGCCACGGGAGTAGCCGAGGGGCACGAACCCTCGTCCCCCGTCGCGGCCGAGGCGCGTGGGGAGGGCGACGACGGGGACCTCCCGGTCGCGGGAGACGACGAAGCGGCAGCCATCATCCGGATCGGGTGCGTCAGCGGGGAGCAGGAGCCAGGGGCGGTCGGGACGCGGGCGGCCGCGGCCCTCGACGAAGATGGCGGCGGCGGCGCGCCAGGAGGCGCAGACGGCGCGGAAGCGGAGGAGGTCGAGGGCCGGTAGGCGGCCGACGACGAGGAGGAGCATGTCGTCGTGGAGTCCCAACCAGCCCGACATGGCTGCGTCGTGGGGGCGGCAGCAGGGGAGGTGGGGTTCGGCGGCGACGGCGGGGAGGCTCGTGTGTTTATACGGGAGGAATCGATCGGACGCGGCGGAGGCGGTTGCCGATTTTGGGGAGTTGCTTACGTCTCACGCGCGCCGTTTCTGGGGTGACCTTAGCGTTTTTCATAAGCGGTGGGTACGCGACGTTATCGGTGTTAAATATACTATCCAAATTAATTCCTATAACATAAATATTAGTTTCTTAATAAGATTTTAAGTCGTTTTCTATTATAAGTCTTTTCTTTTATCTTCTATATATATATTCTTGTAAGCTGTACGGAAAGGGAAAATGTGCTCATTGTTATTTCCCTACGTTTGTAATCAACTCCTCAGTAGTTATCATTATCGGTCGGCGCCTGTGGTTTTTTTCCTGTAAGGGTTTTTTTACGTAAAATTTGTGTCTCCGTTGTGCATCTATTTTCTTAGCAAGTGGTGTTAGAGCATTGGAGATTAATCCACGATTCCCAGCCACCGGTGTGTTCGTCGTCACCATCGAATCAATCTATTCGACACCCTACCCGTCGAGTCCGACGTCTTCCGCGCGAGAAAACAAGCAGGAAAAAATTCAGGATTAATTCCCATGGCGAGTTTGAAGTATGATCTACCGCTCCTGGACTGAGACACAAGATTCTCACTGTGGCAAGTGAAGATACGAGCCGATCTTACACGGTAAGATCTCGATGATGCGCTATCTGGATTTGACAAGAGGATTCAAGATTGGTCTAACGATGACAAGAAAAGAGATTGTAAGATTATGACATATATTCATCTTCATCTATCTAACAATACTTTGCAGGAGGTGCTTAAGGAGAAGACAGCCGCTGAGCTGTGGTTGAAGCTGCAACAAATTTACATGACAAAGGATCTGACCAGTAAGATGCATCTGAAGCAAAAGTTATTTTTGCACAAGTTGCAAGATAATGAGTGTGATGAATCATTTCTCCACTTTCAAGGAAATTGTTGCTGACCTTGAGTCTATGGAGGTAAAGTATGATGAGGAGGATTTAGGTCTTATTCTATTGTGTCCGTTGCCTAGCTCATATGTAAATTTCAAAGATACTATTCTTTATAGTCGTGATACTTTAACTTTGAAAGAAGTTTATGAAGCTTTGTATGCCAAATAAAAGATGAAGAAGATGGTACCCTCGGAAAGTTCAAGTTCACAAGCAGAAGGCTTGACAGTTCGGGGCAGGCAATAGGGGAAGAACACAAAGAATCAATCAAGAGATAAAAGTTCAAGTAGCTACCGTGGGAGATCAAAGTCTAAAGGCAGGTATAAGTCATGCAAATACTGTAAGAGAGATAGACATGATATCTCTGAGTGTTGAAAGCTACAAAACAAAGACAAGAGAACCGGAAGTTATAAACCAAAAGGTAATAAAGAAGAGGAAAGTAAAGCCGCAGTTGTTACTGATGATAAGTCTGGTGCAGAATTACTTGTTGCTTATGCTGGTTGTGCACAAATTAATGACCAGTGGATTCTTAATACTGCTTGCACCTATCACATGTGCCCGAACAGGGATTGGTTTGTCACCTATGAGTCTATGCAAGGTAGTACTGTCTTGATGAGTGATTATACGTCATGCAAGGTTACAGGTATTGGAACAATTTAGATCAAGATGTTTGATGGTTGTGTCAGAACATTGTCAGATGTGCAGCATATTCCAAATTTGAAGAGAAGTCTCATCTCTTTAAGTACTCTTGATTGCAAATGGTACAAATATTCCGGTGGAGACAAAATTTTAAAGGTAGCCAAGGGCTCTCTTTTTGTGATGAAAGCTGACATTAAAACTGCCGACCTGTACCATCTGTGAGGTACAACTATATTAGGCAATGTTGCTGCAGTTGCAGATTCATTATCTAATTCCGATGCTACTAATCTTTGGCATATGCGTCTTGGGCATATGAGTGAAATTGGTTTGGCAGAATTAAGCAAGGAAGGATTGCTAGATGGACAAGACATCGGAAAGCTCAAATTTTGTGAGTATTGCATCTTTGGCAAGCATAAGAGGGTGCAGTTCAACACATCTACACATACTACAGAAGGTATTCTTGATTATGTGCATTCTGATTTATGGGGGCCTGCTCGTAAGACATCCTTTGGAGGTACTCGTTATATGATGACTATCGTTGATGATTTTTTGCAAAAAGTTTGGCGTTATTTCTTGAAGCACAAATATCAAGCTTTTGATGCGTTTAAAGAGTGGAAGACTACGGTTGAAAGACAAACTGAAAGGAAGGTGAAAATACTTCATACTGACAATGAGATAGAGTTCTGTTATAAGATATTTAAATCATATTGCAAGTCTGAAGACATTGTGCGTCACTGAGGTTTGTACATGGCTATTTCTGAAACTTGTAAAGAAGCTATTTGACTTAGAGGTTTGTACACTGAGTTTTGTGGAGTTACGTCTTGTATTAATATATTTTGTGATAGTCAAAGTGCAATATGCCTTACAAAGGATCAGATGTTCCATGAGAGAACAAATCACATTGATGTGAGATATCATTTTATTCGAGGTGTGATTGTTGAAGGTGATGTCAAGGTATACAAGATAAGTACTCATGATAACACAGTTGATATGATGACAAAGTCAGTTTCTGCTACTAAGTTTGAGCTATGCTCAAACTTGGTTGGTGTTACAGTATAGTCCTAGAGACTATTTGGCGCGCGGTGATTTTACCTACATGAGGTTTTTCTTGGTGATTGATGTTTTTTATGCTACAACGAATTTAGGCCTACAACATATTCGAATTAGTTTCCTAGTAAGATTCCAAGTCGATTTCTATTAGGAGTCTTTCCTTTTATCTCCTATATATACTCTTGTAAGTCGTACGAGAAGAGAAGATGTTCCCATTGTTATTTCCCTATGTTTGTAATCAATTTCTCAATAGTGATCATTGTCGGTCGACGCCCATGGTTTTTTTTTCCCATAAGGGTTTTTCACGTAAAATTCGTGTCTCCGTTGTACATCTATTTTCTTAACAATCGGTACGGATTAAAGGTTGCCCCGATTTTGCTACATATTAGAATTTATTAAATTTAAATATAATATAGTTATATTATATTGTAATTTACATTTAACTATAATATAACGAGTATGTAACTTTCACATAATTTTAAACCATTAGATTTATTTCAAGATTCATGTAAATTGGGAAAAAATAGCGGGCATATAGTGGAGATTCAATCTCACGACTTTCACTTCGCAAAAATAGTGTATTACCTAAAAATTTTTGAAGATACATTCTATTGACATGAAATTCGTCGTGACACATGAAGACCTGAAAGATTTGCTTATCTTCAGTGCAGGTCCTATCAATCGGATTCAGGGTGTACTAGTTAGTTTGATCCTACAACTAACAAGATAGATGAATTGACCAAATAAAATCAAGAAGCCGATTGACCAATAGGCTGATGTGATGTAACAAGGTCAACCGATGCCAATAGAATTTTGATCAATCAGCTATAGACTCAATGTAGATTCAAATAATCAGATAAATAATAAGATTTATGCTATCATTGAATAGAACTAAGCTATGCATAATTATCAATAAAATCGTTCTTTATCAAAGACAATTTTGATATATCGGACCGAACTGAGACCGTATAAGACTAAAGTTGATAAATATAGATTTAACTAAATATTATATAAATTTGAGTATGAACCGATGTAACTCATAAATAGCAATGAGATAATATAATTTGAATCAATCGGTTAAAACTGATATAGTGTGATGGATGTGTATCTGACGGTTAAAGCATACATCGGCTAGAGATACAATGTAAGTAAATTAACATTTATATTGGCTAACCAACCGATACATCTGATAACTAAATCTCACAATAACAATGACTCATTGGCTAGAACTCCGATGAACGTTGCAGAAAAACCTATCGATTTACTAGAATTAAACTCATTAGCAACAATTTAATAAATCGGATCTAACCAAGACGGTATAAAACTAGAGATAATAAGAAAAATCTATTTAGTCGATAGATCTATACAAACATGATGGATATAACAAATCTATTTAAAACAGCAGTACGATTAAAAAAATATCAACTTAGTTAGAATTCAGACCTAACCGAGAAAGTCTAACTTAAGTAGATACGACTCTAGACAGCGATGCAGTTAAAGATAGAATTAATATATCTAATAGGCAACACTTGCATCAACTTGAATATAATACTAGACCTAATCAAAAAAGTTGTAGCCACGCCGATACAAGCGAAGTTGACGGAACTTACTTTCTCGCCGGAGATCAAAACCGATGCAACCCAACTTGAAACTCAGAACTCGCCGAAATAAAAGGTGACGACGCGTCGAAAGTAATTGTATTAATATGTGGAGATGTGTTACAAAGAACCCGGATGTACATATTTATCCCCTCGGATTGATACAAGTTCTGATCGGATACGAGATAAGACTCCGTAACAAGAAAAGAAAATTAACTAATCCTGCTTATTTAAGAGATATACTACAAATATGAAACTGCATTGTCGTGGTCTCATGATCCCTTCTTTGAATTCAGCTTAATCTAGATAAATTTTCATTTATTGATCGGCTTCTCCTTAACTGAATCCAATAGAGAATCCTACCAAATTTTGATGTTAACACATACAAATTATATCATAGTTACATACAAATTACAATATAATTATACTATTTATGTGAAAAAAATTATCAATAAATTTGCAGCTAGTCCTATTAGGCCCAGCTTCTTCGTAGGCCGCTTGGCCAGGCCTTCAAAACAAAAGCCCAAGACGCTCCCACCCCAAAAATCCGTTTTCCCTTCAAGAAAGCGCAAAAGTATGAAGCTGAAACGCTAAGCCCGCTTTTGCTTCAGGTAAACGTAAATTATGCTGTTCCGTGTAGTATCCTGTAGTCCACTTCTGCAATCCACCCGCTCCCTGTTTCCGTCAAATTTCTCCTCTCCCCTTCCGTCGCCGCCGCCCACCGCCATGCCGCCGGCCGGTAGCCTCACCGACGAGCAGCTCCGCTTCTTCGACGCAAATGGTAAGCTCGAGCCACCGCTCGTTCTCCTTTCCTTCTCCTCCTCCTCCGCCGCGACATCTGGTCCGTGTCGCTCCCAGCAATCGGAGGCAGCGAATTGCCCAGCTAGAACTATGTACGAGGAGACCTAAATCCTTGTCGCGCGTGGGGTGTCTCGTTGGTCGCAGGGTACATCGTGCTGGGGTCGTTCTCGAGCGCGGAGGAGGTGAAGGCGATGAGGGACCGCATGGCGGAGCTCGTCGACGGCTTCGACGGCGCTGGCGACGTCTTCTCCACAAAGGATCATGTATGTCTCGATGGGGAAAGATATTTTCATTTGTTTTCCCCTTTACTGAATAGCTATCTCTGTGTGCTTATCGTATGTACATTATCCAGAGGAGTAGTTTCTACTCTGCTAGGATTTGATTGCCAGTGGCACACGCATCACAGTTCGAACTTAGTGTTACATTGTTTCCCAATGCAGCGGCAGGTGAAGAATGACTTTTTCTTCAAGAGTGCGGAGAATATCTCTTTCTTCTTTGAGGGTAAGTGAATTTCATCCTCTTGGAGTTGCGGAGTTAATATTCAGTAACATTCATCAGTTATGCTATCTGAACAAGGAACTGATTGGTAGTTTGTTAACAAAAAACAAGAAGATAATGTGTAGTTACAGACCTATTATTGTCGAACTGTTCTTCTCGTTCTGTTGTTGCTTTACATCTTTTAGCATGTGGAGGTTTACTTGGATTTGGATAGTGATTTATATTTTATATATTTTCCTGTTTCTATTACTCACAGAAAAGGCATTTGGAGATGATGGATGCTTGAAACAGGCAAAGGAACTTTCAATCAATAAAGTTGGGCACGGTCAGTATGCCAAGTAGAAATTGGTTATACATGTGTGTAGTTTGTACCATGATTGATTGAATCTTGCAAGATTATTGTGCTGTTTATGTTGCATGGGTTGGAACCTGATGCCACTTGCTATACAAGTTGTAAATTGTCTAGCATGATGAATTCTTGTGAGAAACAGTCAGGGATTTTCCTACTTAAATATAGAAGTCGAAAATTGTAATAGACTTCTCTGATTGCCCAAACAAATATTTGCATTACATCTAGGCCGAAAGATAACAAAGTTACATCCTAAACAAGATTGCATTCGATCCAGAGGTGCTGGTGGAATAGTCTTATAACCAATCATGTAGTGCTTTTATGGGTAATACTGTTCTTGTTCTGAACATAAATTTTCTTGTTCAACCTTGCTATTTCTGCTGTTTGCATTTCCATTAATCTGGGTTAAGACAAATTTTCTTGAAATTCAGTTTGTTTTTCAAATTTGCCTGTTTGGTTGCTATTTTCTAGTTAACGTTAGTTAGTATTTTCCGTGCTTTGAAAAGCTTATATTGTTTGTATACTTGTATATTTATAACAATATATCTTGAGATATTGCCACTCACTGCTCAGTAATTTATGTAGCGTTACATGAACTTGACCCTGTGTTCAAAAAGTTCTCTTTTGGAGCGAATGTTTCCAGTCTGTTCTCTTCTTTATGCTACAAGAGACCTGCAGTTATTCAATCTATGTACATCTTTAAGGTACCTTGTGCAGTCTCTAGTTTCTTGTTGGCATTGACTATAACTTTTATTCCTTATTGGGTTAATTTCTCCACAACTCAGCAACCAGGCATTGGTGGCGAGGTGGTGCCACACCAGGATAATACATTCCTATATACAGACCCTCCATCATGCACAGGGTTGTGGCTTGCACTCGAAGATGCGACAAAAACGAATGGTTGCCTTTGGGCAATTCCTGGATCACATAAAAGTATATTTTCGCACCAAATTATTTTATGTCAAGAATCCTCTTGTGGTTATCTGAGCTTCTGGTTTGTTTATCATTTACAATGCTTTGCACCAGATGGTCTGAAAAGGCGAATGATCAGAGATGAAAATGATACTCATTTTGATCATCCTTCGCCAACCTATGATCTGAAAGAATTTGTGCCATTAGAAGTAAAGTCAGGTGATTTGGTGGTTATTCATGGAGATCTTATACACCAGAGGTGAAGTTACCCTGTTATATTGCGTATGCTTGCAATCAACTGCTTCATTTTTTACTAATATGTTTTAACTTTCTTTGACAGCTTTGAAAATCTTTCTCCGGTGTCAAGACATGCACTGAGCTTACATGTAATTGATACCGAAGGATGTGAATGGTCCAAGCAAAACTGGTTAGTTTATTTTAACACTTTTGGAGAATTCTAAAGTTAAAATTCTATCTTTCTTTTGTATTTGCTCTTGGAGGTCTTTGCATAACTTACTGTCCGCAGTAGAAGTCTAGAATAGCCTAGAAACAAGCTATTATACTTCCAAGCTTGTCCTAAACTGCTCAAACCAAGCTACTTGTTTAGACTGTATAATCTTATACTGCATAATCTTGTACTTGATATTGTATGATAGTTTTGCCGTAGCCTGTAACACAGGACACATATTGGTTACCTATACCTGTAAATATTGAAACAAGGTATTGTGTGCCGCTGTTTGTTTTTTTACTAATGGGAATGATGTTTTACTTTATCTTTCCTGTCAATCACTTAGAAACTCCGAAGACAGAAATTTATTAGTGTCCTTGTTTAAGTCACTGTTAGCAGAAATATTGTAGGTAATTTGGTCTTGTTTCTACATGATAAGTACTCCATCTTAAACTTACCTGCTTGCTTGCAATGCTGAAGTGCATACTACACCAGTACACCTCATACAACATCGTAAAATTATAGCTATCAATGTTTCATAAACTTTTCCACCTTTTTTTTAAATTTTGCTAACATGCTTTTTTTTTTTTGCTTGCTCAGGTTACAAAGGAAAATCCCACCTCAGCCACTTTATGAAAATTAGTTGAAGCAGTTACCTATATGTCAAATAAACGAGTGATGACCTAGAAGCAATGGTGATGATGCTGATTACCTATCCTCGTGGCAATAAATCTGCAGTACGATGTTGAGTAGCTGTGCTTTCTTCTCCCGTCTTCAGACAATGGAAATACCTTGCTACTCTGTTTTCATGGATGATTTTTATGGCAATAAATTTGCAGTACGATGTTAAGAAGCTGTGTTTTTTTTCCCCGTCTTCAGACACAAATACGTTGCTACTCTGTTTCCATGGGTGATATTTATGCCTAATAAAATCTATCTTCAGTTCTTATTGCAACCAATACCAAATGGCGACAGCAATGCTCGTCATATTTTCAAACAGATACTGATTGTCTGATTAGCCCACTGTTCGGTGAATCGTGGAAGCGGAGCAACATTTCTTTAGATTTGCTTCAACTGCTGTTCTTGCCTGATTTTTACCACGTCGTCTGTAGCTGATCCTAGGAGCAAGCGGTCCTACTCCGGGAGTATCTGCCGTGGTTGATACAGTTCAACGGGACTAATAAACAGTATTGCAAGTTAGGCTGTTAACTAGTCACATGGTCATAACATGTATTATTGCATTTTCCTTAATAAACACAGCTCTCAACGACTGTCTGTTTAAGAACACGGTTGCATCCTGCATATAGTGTAAATACTGTTCAGTACTCCCTTTTTCCCTCCGTTTCATTCGTTTCATATTATAAGTCGCTTTGATTTTTTTAAACAGACTTATTTAACTTTGACCAAGTTTATAAAAAAATATAATAACATTTTTAACACAAAACAAACATACTATTAAAGTATATTTAATATTATATTTAATGAAGTTAATTTTGTATCATAGATATTGTTAATTATTTCTATAAACTTAGTCAAACCTAAAAAAAATTGATTAGGAAACTAAGAAAGTAGTACTTTAAAGTTACGCAGATTCCTTTTATCCCATCATGGAGATAGACTCGTCAGCCGTCCAAGTAGCTTACAGACATCTATAGAAAATGAAAAGCTAAGGGCCCCAAGGATTTATGAAGGAATTTTATAAGATTAATATTCTATAGGAAATTTTTCTATTTGGTCCTTTCATTTAAAGGATTGGAGTTATTCAAATCCTATAAAATTCTTATGAAATGGCACATTGCATGTAGATTTTGAAGAAAATTTAGCAAGAGATTTAACCTTTTGAAAAAGTTTATTTGAGTCTTTTTTTTCAGTCCAATCAAACGATCATTTTTGTGTTTTTTCTATCTTTTGTAATTCTTTATTTTACATTTATATTTCTATCAGAATTCTGTGTTTTTTTATTTATCTATTTTTTTCATTCCTACTGTCAAAGGGCCCTAAGCTTACAAAGATCATGCCTTCTGCCATCACATAATCCAAACCGGCAGACGCATTGTCTTGTCATAATCCTACGTGGGGCATGTTAACTCGTTATCACACGAGATGTGCACGATAAATAAAGCAGCAAGTGGCACAAAACCGAAGTCCAAAACCATGTAATATTTGTGATCTGCATATATTTGTCGTAAGTCTTGGGCCCTGTCCGGGAGCCCCATGTGAACTGTGAAGTGAAGGCGACGCACGCAGCCGGTGCTAGCTAAGCGGCGCACACACCAAGCAAGCAAAACATGTACCACCCACCAAACGCACAAGTTGTTGTTTATCCTCTCGCGCCGCGGAAAAAGATCTTCCATAGTAGTACTGTCCTTTAATTTTTGACTGGCTGACATGTAGACCCCCACATCCAAAGGACCTACATGTCAGTGCCTCAAATTAGAGGGCAGTAGTACTGTAGAGGAAACTCATCCCTCGTGCCGGCCATGCCGTCCGCCGCCGGCAGTGCAGGGCAGCACGGCGGAGGCTATAAGCTAAGGCTTGTGCAGCAGCCTGCCGGCGACGACGGCGGCCTCGATGACGAGCGAGATGACGTCGATGACCTGGTCGATCATGCACTTGTTCCCCTGGAACGTCGACGAGCCCTCCCGCAGCCTCGCCAGGCACTCCAGCAACTCCTCATTGCACGCCGTGCTCAGGTAGTCATCTGATGATGAACGAAAGAGAAAAGAAAAACTAGAAAATTAAGCAGCATGCAAGTAGATCATTTCATACTAGCTTGTTAACTAATTGGTAATCATGATCGATTAATTCTGTAATTAGACGACGTACTCTTGGCCTGGACGCAGTTGTCGTGGTGCATGCAGCAGGCATCGAGGGCGTCGCACGGCGGCTCGCCGGGGCAGCCGCTGTACAGGATGCCGCAGTACTTGCCGTAGCGCAGCAACAGCGGCGCTGCACACGCACCCAATCGAGATCACCGTCAGAGCTCGATCGAGCGTGAGATCAATCAAATTACGATCGACGACAACAACGACGAAGAACAACTGAACAAGCCACTTACTCGTGCAGTGGTCGGACTCGCACGTGCGGCTGCACAACCCGGCCTTGCTCTGCGTGACGTCGCTCCCCAATAATAATTAATCAACTTTATTAGCCAACGAGTACGAGCAGATTAGGAGAGAGAGATCGAGTTGGTAGTGTACGTACCGCGCCGTCGCCGGCGGACTGGAGGCCGATGTTGAGCGCCGCGGCGGGCGGCGCGACGACGGCGAAGAGGAGCAGGGCGACGACGACGACCCGCGCGTGCAGCCACGAGAAGCTCCCGCCGTGCGCCATCCTCCTCGTCTCCAGATCTCACACTACACACAAACCCCACAGCTAGCCTCTAAGCCTCTCTCCTCCCTCTTCGTCGTCACCGCTGCCGCGCCAGCAACTGCAAAGCTAGCTAGTAGCAATATACTGCAATAGTATACTTTGCTGCCACTGCGCCACCGCCGCCGCTCTCGGCGAGATCCGAGAGATTTTCTAGGGAGAAGGGAGGGAAGGAAACGAGGCGGCGAAGTCTGCAGCTGCAGCGGCTACGTGAGCTAGCTGTAGTTGGGCCCTGGCAAATAGCAAATTCATTGAGGTAGGGAAGGGGAGGCGAACACGCTGAGATGGAGGAGGAGGTGGAGGCCGGCGCGGCGTTTGGTTGTATTCGGCTCGTGAGCGTTGTTGGCTAGCTCGCCCTCACGTCACGGGCTCTGCAGTGCCGTGCGTGCGTGCATGCACCAGCATCGTCCAGCAAGGCAATGTGCGCAGGCGGCCTTTTAGGTTATTTTTCGCACCGGGACACCGCTTGTAATTGTGGTGTATTTTTTAGTCCTGATCGAGGGAGCTTTCTGATAGGTGTAATTTCTCCTATAATTTTTAACTGTTAAAAACTCTTTCAAATAATTTAGACTGACATTCAGATTTTAAGAATATATAGTTGTAAAATTTAAAAAATAAATTAAAAGTTTAAAGGTAGAAAATTTAACCTTTTTAGATTCTCATTAGCTAATTTCTCACCCGCTGCTTTTTCATATCCTTATTAGTTAGCTTCTCATCGGCCGCTTTGATCAAAATCTTAAGCTCTATTTTCAATGTGTTTATCGCAGTTCATTGTTATGAGATAAACTTAAAATTTTTATTAAGTTTTATAAAATTTTATAAAGTTGGTGAGTCACGAGTTAGACACTATGTCAAAATTTTAGTTTAAAATTTTAATTTTAAAGTTAATTTTAAAATTTTTTTAATCGTAGTTTATTCGTTATATTTGTTTTTAAATTGTTAAGGATATATATACTCATAAATTATTTTGGATCGTTAATAAGCTATTATGGAGTATGATCAGCATATATGCTGAGGTAGAGGATGACGAACATTTCTGTTACGACAGAAGATATGCGCTTAGTAGTAGTAGTTTCCGGTTCTAAAAAGAGTAGTAGTATTTTCCGTAGAATTAGTGGATATACTAAGCAATTTCTAACGGAGCAGCGTTTAAAATCATAAATGAATTTGATATATAACTCCTATCTTCTATTTTTCTATGTCGGTCCAACCGGACCAACCTCTTCATCTAGGATATATCTGGCCACTTCAGTTTTTACCGTAAATATAATTCTATTTTGTGTATGATAGATCTTAAAAGTATAATTAGGTGTAATATATATAACTTGTTCACTTATATTTTCATATATTTCCAATTGCATTTGTATTTGGTGGGTTTTGAAAAGTACTAACTAGAAGTGATGCACAACTTAATTTTAATTTTAGTTTCTCTTTTCGTTTTATAGATACAGTTATATTTGGTATGCAACCATATCAATCGATCCACACCATTATTATAAAAATATTACAAAACTGCATATACTTTAAACAAACTATCACAAAACTATATATTTTAAAAAATGTATCTCAAAATTACGGATTTAGTGTCAAATTTATCACGAAATCATATATTAAGTTATCATATCATAAAACTACAATTTAACAATAATTTGATAAGAAACTACAGCTGTCGTATAGTGCTATGGATCTAAACTTTAAAATCTATAGTTATTTGATAACTTCATCACTATTGATTATGATACGATGCATTAAATCTATAGTTTCATGAAAAAATGACGCTAAATATGTAGTTTAGCGATAGTTTAGTCCAAGTATTTACAGTTTTATGAAATTTACTCTTATTATATAATTTGACTTACCATGATATAATAGTGTGAATCTTTCTTTTTCCTTACCATGATATATAACGAGCTAATTTATGTCTTAAGAGCAAACACTAACTTTTTTGATCTCTCTTCATAGCATAATAATAATCTGTAGATTGTCATCTTTCCTTGTAGGATCAAGAAATTGTTGAACTTGGTATCTTATATGAGTAATATATAATAGCTAAGAAAGTAAAAAAAAACATAATTTGAGTCAAAGAACTACTACATTTAACATGTTTTTAATTTAACATACTCCCACCGTTTTCTTTTAGTTGACGTCTCAAACATATTCGAAAAAATTAAGGATTGTGTGAAATGACTATTTTGTCCTTCGTTTCTTCCGCAATCTCTCTTGTCTCGCACTTGCTCGAGCGCTCCACGTTGTCTTCATCCATGCAGCGCATTGGCGGATCTACATGGTAGGACACAAAAATGAGCCGGCCTAGGGCCCAATTAGATAGGTATCCTGAAAATATGGAAAAAGAAACTTCGAAACGAAAGTCGAAGTGACGTCGTATCTTTTACGACCGCAAATATGCATCTCTCCGACTTCTCCCCACCTCGTGTGGCGTGGGCGCAATTGCCCACGATCGGTGATCGTAGTCGTAGTAGCCTTCGCTCGACAACTCCTTCTCCGCAATCACGTCCCCACGATCTCCGCCAGTCCAACGACTCTAGTCTGCCTCCTGCCCAAAGCCCCATGCCCCCACCTCGATCAACCGGGCACGGCAAGGGTGGAAAGGAAACTTGCATGGCAGCAAGCAGGTGTGGCGACGGACGGCGGCAACGGTGCGTGGGCATGTGGGCAAGCTGCAAGGATTAGGTTTGAAGAAGGCAAGTCCTAAAGGCTTGGTGATTTACTGATTAGCCAATCAGGTATTTAGGTCTTTTATATTTGTACTTCTCTTTTGAGTTTTTAGTTTTGAACATTATAATCTCAAAGTGTACTTTTATATGTGCATCGCTAATCACATTCATGTGGGATATTTTTGTCAAAGTAAATGAAGAAGACATAATGGATACTTTCATAGCTACCCATTAGAAAGTGTAGACCCGACAAAAAAGAATAGTATGGTAATCTTCTTCCAACTTGTAGTCGTATAAACTTCTTTAAGTCAAATTTTTTACTTCATTGTTCATTTTATTATGTGTCTAAGATGTTCTATTAATATACCATGATGCACTTTTAATATTATTCTATTGGCATTGTTACGTTTGCAATGTTTAAACTTTTTCATGTAGGTTGGATCACCCATACCTTAAATTTTAGATACGCCATTGACGCAATGTGCCAACGCCGGGGGCGCAAATGACCGGCGATGATAGCGGGCGGGCTGTGGAGGAGGGTGGGGACGGGCCGACATGGAGGAGGTTGGGGTAGGGGGATGTGGAGGAAGGCGGCACAAGTGGCCATGGAGGGAGGCGGCGGCGGATGCGGATGGTTGTCAAAAATTGGATATGTAGTACTCCATATGCTAGCAGCAGCAAACGCGGAAGTAGAAGGAAAGGAGAAGCCTTGCTTGGTCTCCAATTGAATGGAAAGAACAACGATGTCATCTGCAGATGCAATACTGCTTGGTCTCCAGCCGAGCACCAAGAAAACAATGACGGCAGCAGTAATGGCCCCGCCGCCTGGCTCCCTGCGCGTGTTGTTGCCCCTCCCATAGCATGCAGTGCCACATGGTTACTGCCCGCCAACTACTCGCTCCATGTGCGCCTCGCCACCCCACGCCGCCACTTTGGGCCCCCACTCTTGCTCACCCCACCACTCGGGGTGGGTTTCGAATCCCGTTGACCTCGACCCCTGGATTGGGCTACGATGGCTGTGTGCAGGAGGAATGAACGATAGTGGTGCTTGAGAGGCCGGGGCACGTGGGAGGAGGAGGAGGAGGCAACGGCGAGTCTGATTGCAAGGACGATGAGGCGGTGGCATGACAGTGGTGAGACGAAGGGCAAAGAGAAATTAGCCAATGAGAAGGTTTGAATTGGTAGCGTTAATTAAATAAAATGGTTTCAGGATGAACTAGAGCGTCAACTAAAAAAATGGAGGGAATTTTACAGTCAGCTATAACCTGTTCTCGGAAAAGGAACGGTAAGGATTGACCCCATTGGAGTTCACTGCACATTAACTATCTCAAAAAAAGATTCAAATTATTACTTCAGTACTTAGAGAGAATTCATTATATGCTATTGAGTTTACTCTAGTTCAACGACTTGCAATTGACTTTGTCTCTCTTTATAATACGTCACTGATTTTGTCAATTTTTTTTACAATATACCATTAGGATGGATACTTTTCAAAAAATACCCAAAATGTCCTTCAAAACATACAAGAAGTTATAATTGACCTACTAGAAATTTCAACAAATGAAAATTTTTGCGTATGTGTATATTTCAAGATTGTCGTTTTGCATGTATTAATTTTTAAAAAAAATATAATTTATGTTTTATATTCTAATAGAATGCCCTCCTTGTGTTAATGTTGTTTTATGTACATCATCATTCACATGATATATATTTTTTTCATGATGCGGCTATCTTTTGTATTGTGATTTCTC
This sequence comes from Oryza officinalis, assembly GCA_008326285.1. Classification (NCBI taxonomy): domain Eukaryota; kingdom Viridiplantae; phylum Streptophyta; class Magnoliopsida; order Poales; family Poaceae; genus Oryza; species Oryza officinalis. The sequence continues at coordinate 48,340,501 of BDMV01000003.1, read as the reverse complement.
TTTATATGCTATATAAAAACAATTTTTTAAAGAACATGAAAAAATCTTAAAATAAACACAAACTTCTATATTTTGTAAGAAGTCTAAGTACACAAGAACTTTTATATTTTTTAAAAACTTCTTGTGGGTTAAAGAGTTGTCAACTCTTGTATGAATTCAAGGATATTTTAGGTATTTTTAAAAAATATATCCACCTTGATGGCATATTATAGAAAAAAGCCCAAAATTAGTGACATATTATAAAGGGGTAAAGTCGATGACAAATCATTAAAATAAGGTAAAATCAATGACATAGAATAGATTCTTTCTATTACTTAATTATGAAAATATATACCACCTCTGTTTTTTAATAGATAACGTTGTTGACTTTTAAACACGCGTTTGATTATTCGTTTTATTTAAAAAATAAGTAATTATCATTTATTTTGTTGTGAGTTGTTTTAACACTAAAAGTATTTTAAGTATGATTTATACCTTATGCATTTGCATAAACTTTTTCAATAAATGAATGATGAAACATTTATTTAAAAGTTAACTGTGTCATGTATTAAAAAAAAAGAAGGGAGCAGTTCATAAATTTGATATAAGGGTACACGATGATAATTCCGTGATAGCCATCGTCGGCTGATTGCTCGTGTGACATGTCGTTTTTCGCCACTTCTCCATGTGCCATGTTAGCTAGCGTTCAGTTCCCTCTGAGACATGACACTGATGAACATGATTGAGTCATGGCTGAGATATCGAATGGCGTCTCTGTCTGATCGCTAAAAGCTTAGTTTGCTGAAAGACGCATGCGAGATTGCAGTTTGGGCTTTGGATGTGGAAACCATATGTAGCAAGGCATGCAGCCGGCTGAGTGGCTGTAGTGTTTGAGCGTTCATGTGACCTGGAAGATCAGATATAACAGTGCTCAGAAGAAACCATAACTAATATTGTGTTTGTAAAATCTAATAATTTTTCAAAACAGATCCGCGCATACGCTTTCTTTAACTGAGCACATGAGAAATTATTGGGGGTCATAGTTCTTAACAATTTGATCAAATTTTATCCTAAACATCAAATATCTATAATTAGAGGAGCAATTTCAGAAAATACAAAAATAGTGCAGGTAGATTTGTCTTAAAAAGTATCATCACAATATTATAAATTCTATTGGTTTTATAAATTTATTACAATGCAAAATTAATTGTCAAAGTTTTAAAATTTTGACTAAATCTTGTGCTAAAAATCAAATATTTTGACAAGAGGGCATATGAAATATATTATGATTAATTATGATTATGGTATTGGTACAACCGTACAAACCTCGATCTTATCATGTGTGTGCGATTTGGGTGAACTTATTGTTGGTCATTGTAATTGCTAATGCTGTCCTTTGATATCCCAAATCCATGATCATGTGGATAATATTTATAAAACTTTGGCCGAAAGGACTCCGGACGTACTGGTCTCACATCTAAATGGGGAAACGCAAAAACCGAAGGGTAAACAATTTAAAGTGATGATATCAATTCATTTGATCATAGAGAATAGATAGACGTACAGATGTTCAATTCATGGCCTCAAACTATAATGATGAAGATGAAAACTTGGTGATCACGCCGGTGAACTATTGGTGCAGACAAAGGGAAAAATCATTCGAGATAGCTAGAAGATTAACAAGCTAGGCTAGTACGTAATGATACAGCTTTTGTACGAAAAATTAGTCCTCATATTATGTTGCAGATGTTATGATTTTTGCCATTTACATTTTTAGGTGGAAATGGTGTTTCACCGAACTAAATGTGAGCCTGAAGAGACATTCTAAGGGCAACAATAGCTACATCCAGCATGGCCCAATTGTTGGTGAAACCAGATATGGTCCGTTCTTTATAGATTATTGGTGGCCGATTATTTGTAGATTATTTTCAAAAATATGATTTCTTCAAAAACTTCTTACACCAGTATAGCTTAGACCATTGTTCCAAGCTATATGGGTTAGGTTTATAATATGTAATATTTAAATCTTTCCTAAAAACAAGTATATCACTATCAACTTTCATCTGTTTAAAAGAGAATATGCAAGAGAATTATGCATCTTTGTATTAAGGGTGTATTTGGTTACGGCCATATTTTATCATAACTAAGGTTAGGAAAATTGTGTTAGGCAAATTATGACCACCACAAAAATGTGTCGAACAAATTGCTAGCCACAAAATATGACAAAGTTGTAAGAAAGTTGAGTCTATGACATGCGAAACATACTATTAAAAAGGTGTGACAAGTCACAACTATGACAATGAACCAAACACATGTCTAACAAATTGTGACAGTCAAAAGTGTGACATGGTAAAGTGTGGCCAGGAACAAACCGTCCTGATAGAAGGTTTTTAAGTACATGCCATGCCATCCCGGTGGCAAAGTAATCTTAGAGAAAGATTGCTAGGGGATAATCTCGTGGTATAGAAGAAACGCGACCTAAACAAGAAATAGACGCATCAGGATGCGGAGTCTGCCACTGCTATGTTGGTCCAGGCGTTGGCTCTCCTGGTCGCGCACCAAGGGGCAACTTCTTTTGCAATCTTGTCGACGATGACGACCAGCTACGAAAGGAGTTGATTGTTGAACAGGCCAATCATATTCAACGTTTGTTAGGTATAGCAATTTTTTTAAAAAATATTCTATGGTCAAAATCATAGAGTTCTTCTACTTCATATCTTCCAACCCTCATAAAGTCATCAAGTAAGCACAATGAACAACCATCGCAAGTAAATAAAAGGATTATATTACACATACGTGACTTGCTAGGGTTAAGGGTTATAGTGAGATTACAAATGTGTTGTTGGTTTTCGTCTCTATGATTGTTTGGTAAGAGGGTGCACTCACAAGTCACAAGTACATCTGTGGTGTGTCTAATAATCACTGTGGCAAAGATACCAAATTAAATGAGCATGCCTATGTAGTAACTCGGACATTTTGCCTAAATAGAAACTAGAAAGAAGAATTGCATGTTGATTAAGTGGTTCAGTTTTACTTACTAAGTGACTTTTTTTTAAAAAAAACTTCAATGCTTGAAATGCATATTTACAAGGTGGCCACAGAATACATTTATTTGAGAGGCCATGGTTATTACGAAACATTTGTTGGAGCCGAGAAAAATAAGTCCATTCTAGCTAAACCAGTGAAGAAGAAAGGGATAAGGAAAACCAGAAATATGTTAAAACATAATGACAATTACTTATTTGACCGTGTTTTGAAGCCTAACTATCAATCTGACCTCACCTTTTCAAGTTTGCATATTTTACCCTGTTTCCCCTACACGTTAGAAATGTTTAGTTTAGAAAAAACCCAAAAAATGTATTTATTAGACGAAATTACCAAAATATCACTGAGTACACAACAATCCTATCCCCGACTTTCTTTTCATCCCATTTCATATCAGGAGGCAAGCGTAGCAGACGAGCAGGGGCAGAGGGAGCGGCATCTGTTGGTATTTGTTACGCACACAGATAAATCCGCAAGTACACGAATATCGCTGTAGCACTTCACCTCAAAGTATTCCAACGGTATCGAATCACAGCGAACACGTGTATATTATCTAAGAACAGGATTCTATCTAAGAACAACAACTGATGATAAAGATAGGTTATAGAAGATTCCTATGTATTTAATTAGCTGATTTAAGTTAAAGGTAAAACTCTATCGAATGTTTCGGGCACCGGCCCTCCCCTGGTCTGCCAGGCTAAGTCCGGCCTTGAGCTCTATGATGTACCCAAACATGAAGGGATACAAAGGACGAACAGGGCTGCCACCATCTGTTGCGTACCTCATTTTCTATGGAACACACAACAAACGAAGATAATCGCCAACCTAGACACCACGTGTAAGCTATTGACTACTACTCTAGCCTTGCGCAGGAACTTTCTTCTTTATCCAGCACTTAATTATAAACTAAGTAACGAATCTGCACCAATGAGAATATATCTCACTTAAATAAACTAATTAAATAACATAAAGAAAATCTTGAACACTTGCTTTATAGAAGAAGGCCAACAATCCTGGTGCTTCTCCAGTACTCCAGTGGAAGAATGCCGACAAACCCAACACTCCTCCAGAATTTCTCGGAGAAAACTCCGATTATTCGGGGCACTCCTTCCTGAGTTTTCCCTCTCTCTCTTCCTAATCCCACATGCTAAAGTAAAGTCTAAAATATTAAAGTGAATTGTACTCTACTTTGTTGTGTATCTTTCAAGTGAATGAGTTTCTCCTTTTATAGTGTGCTATGACGGTTGAGAATGACGATTACTCCTCCACAATCGTCATTGGGAGAGCATCAGGGACCTACGCGTATAAGGTGGAGATGAGGTAAGCCAGGGGTCGTTCTGGCGACCCCTAGGTCCCACTAATCTCCACCGTCTTTCTCTAGAGGCTTATAGGTGGGCCCCTATGACAGTTGGGGATAGTCTGGCCTCACTTTAGGTCGGTTTTGGCTGACTTGTGGGCCCTCCAATCCTTGTGCTCGCGTGTGACTAGCCGGAGGTTCATTTTGTCGCATGGCGGGTATGTTTTCTCTCAAAAATCACCTGCATACTAATATTCACCAAAACTAGCGGAGAAGGTTAGTAAATAACTCCTACCACTAAGTTTGATATTATATTTTGTATTTTCTATGCAGGAGTTGACGGGTAAAGTTTGCACTTAACGACCGTCAACAGCATCGCTAGCGTGCGGAGGAAGAAGAAGTGCGGCGCACGCGGAAGGACGCTGGTGACGCGCCCGAAGGAAGAAGCAGCAACAGACAAGTTGGGAGACAAAGGGAGTGGCGTCATCGGCGCGCGGAGGGAGAAGCGGCGACGGTGAACAGAGAGAGCGGTAGTGGCGGAAATGTGCGCAAAAGGAGCAACGGTGATGATGGCGTGTGCGGAGGAAGAAGCATCAACGAACAAGCCAGAAAGCGAAGGGAGCAGCGTCGCCAGCGCGCGAAGGGAGAAGGGGTGGTGGCGGCGGCGTGTGTGGAGGGAGCGGCAGCGGTGCCAGTGCGCACAGAGGGAGCAAGGGTGGTGGCGCACGAAGGGAGTGGCAGCGGCGTACGGAGAGAGTATCAACAATGTTGGGTCGTGCCACCGCGCACAGATCCGCGCGACCTCGACGCATGATCGACAATCCCGACGGCAATGCTAGAATTTTGCTATATCTGTGTTTTTTCGTTGGATGCAATTTGGGATGGACAATAATGAGAAAATATGCTTGAAAATTTTGTGAAAATTCAGCCATAATTATGTCAAATTTTGTTGATTTTATTATATCAAATTAATGTCAAATTTGTTAATTCGAAGCTAAAATTCTAAAAGGTAGCCAAAATATATCAAACTTCTCAAATCTGTCAAAGCTATACTAAATTTATTTTACACAACAAGGTCAAATGAGCAAGGACAAAAAAAAGAAAGAAGACAATTTACCCTTTAGTTAGCGACTTCACAAAATAGGGTCAGCCTTGATTTTTGATTTTGAAAAGCATGATTAAATAAGTAAACTTAAAAAAATCGGATCAAATTAATAGTTGCATTTCAGAACAGGGTAAAAAAAAGCAATTGCCCCTAATACATATTGGCTTGGATTTAAATATTTAGGGGCCCTAATTTTTTAGACCCTTATGCAATCGTCCATTCTGCACATTCTTGTGTACTGCCTACATGTAGAAAATTATATGATAATAAAGTGACGGTATATTGAACAATTGATAGAATGGTAAAAAATAGTTGTCTACACAACTACACCATTGTTCGTGTTCTTATGTTTTCTTCCAGTATTTTGTATTGTTTATACTTTAATATAACGGCTTACGTACCTTGTACAAAAGCTGCTGAAGGCAGTTTTTGCTTTTTAATTCATTCTAGCTTTTTAAGTTTTAGTGTACCGACTTTTCAAGACATTACACACATACGTAAACACGATAAAGTATCGTAAGTTTTCGATTTGCACCAGCAGACAAATTATGTTTGCACTGCAAAAAAAAAAGACAAATTCCGTTTGATAGATTTGATAAAGTTCAGTTCCCTTTAATTTTCCCCATCTTGCATTCTTGTTTCCAAAGACGTATTTAAGTCCTCGAAGCCAGCGGCAAACCCCCCGTATTATCCAATCCTTCCGCCACGCCTCCGCCTCCGCCTCCGCCGCCTCGCCGTCCGCCTCCGCCGCCGCCGCCTCGCCGCAAAACCCTAACCCTCGAACTACCCTCCACCGGCCCCGCGCGGAGCGGGCGAGCGGCTACCCCGACCCCATGGCGTCCTCGACGGCAGCCAACCTGTGGGTGCTGCTCGGCCTCGGCATCGCCGGGGTCCTCCTGGCGGCGAAGCGGCTGCGGCGGCCCGCGCGGCCCGACAACGGCGCGTTCATCGCGCGCCTCGAGCTCCTGCCCCCGCCGCAGCCGCCGCCGCCCCAGGCGCGACACCCACTCACGGGGCTCTGCTTCGCCATCGCCGACGCGTAAGCTCTCTCCGCGCTCCCGACCTCGCTCGTGTTTTGGCGTGATTTGAAGTTGGTAGTCCCTGATTGGATTGGCAGGGTGCGTGCTAGCGCCGCTTTTAGAGTGGTAATTTGATCAGTTTGATCATACTATCAGGGTATCACTACTTCTCGTTGGGTATTGGTATCAGGTCAGTTAGGGAGGCACGATTTTACTCGAGATGGCACATTGAGTTTGCTGAATTATATCATGCTTTTGTTTACATGTATGGAAAGTTTTCAAAGCGCGAGTAGTTTGTAGCTAGGTGTGTTTGCATCACCCTATTTTGGTCCAAAAGATGCAGAGTGGAGATGGTCTTACAGTTCACTATAACGCCTTTTAAATGTGATATATTCATGTTTCACTTGCCAAATATTATTGGCTGACACTGAAATGGGAAACAATCCTATGTAATGTTTATTCGATTACTTAATGATCTACTGTAGTATTACATGGCTTAGTAACTGTACCATGGTTTTTGGTGAGGTGAATTTATTATGCAAGGAGGCATGGCATCCTGTGGCCGCTTTGCCTTTGGCAAGGCCATATATCATGCATGTATCTAAAGTGACATGAATGTATCATTGTTAGATACTGATAGCTTTTATTCATGAAACCTTCCGCCTTAGGTTTTGCATGACAAAGGGCTGTTTCCTAAAATTTAGCTTTGAAGTTGATATTACAGTTTTTTAGCATGTGGACTATAATTTGCTCCAAGACGCTGATTACTTATCCATTCAATGGACACCAGAATAGTTTTTTTCTCTTGCCAAAGAATTCTTGAACTATCATTGGGAGAGTATTCAAACCATCCATCCAAAGTATTTCCAGCTTTATGAATAGACGCTACTGTGTATAGAGGTACATGGTGCTACAAATTTGAAATAAGATGCTCTATGCTAGTTTTTTATACGATGAAGTGTATTTCCTATAATATAATTAATAGCAAGTAAATAAGAAAGCAAAAACAAATCGGGGGAAGGGGGGTGTTACTTTCGTCGCGTTTTGTTTAAAAATCTGTCTGCTGATTCATGGAATGCATAGTAGGTTTCAAATGGAAACGGTAGTATCTGAACAAATTATAGTATTTTCATTGTGCAATTTCAAAGCATAGGGGGAAAATGTCAACCTCATCATTCATCTTTACCGAACTACAAGCTCATTTATGTTAGCCAAATTGTGAGTTGCCCATCTAAAGCTGGACCTATTGGATAGTTACAATTCTGTTTCTGATATATGGATCTTGTAAAAATCTAGCAAAAGGGTTAAGGAGTGATGTATGGTGTGTGATGTGTCCATATGAAAAAGATATACTCAAATGACAAAACAGTCATGAAGTTGAGATGCAAATTTATAAACACTATGGTTAATTATCTTGTCCTAAAAATACCAGATATAATATCATAGTTTTAAACTTTTAAGGAGAGGCTCTCATCTGGCTCAACTCAAAGCCAGACTTTTTTTTGGGTACTTTTTTGTTTTTAACCTACTTAAGGTGTGTTTACGGTTTAGCGCATACTCTAACACTAAAAATGGAATAAGGTACTTGCTCTGGGTCAAGATGCCACTACTTCATCTGAAGTGAACTTAGTTGCTCCTCTGAGGCTCTTGTATCCTTCTAAATTTAATAGATACCAAATGAACTTAAGTACTTTAGGAATTCCTGAAAATTGTATTGTGGACATATCTATTTCATGGAGAATGCTATTTCCTGTAACCCAACTACTGGCGGAATTTTTAGGTTACACGGATTATCCAAATGGACATCTGATCCATAGCAGCTATGTATGTATTTATCTAAAACAAATGCCCTGTGCATGTCTGCATGACAATTCTGTTTAGTGCCAAAAATGTCAAAGTGTGTTTTTCTTAAATTTGTGCACTATTGGCCAAAAATGCCATTGCATCTTTCCTTTTTGATACCTAACTTGCAAACCCGTATTATCAATTTGGTGTTAACATTCGTCATGTACGTCATTTTATTTATCCTTGACCTCAAATGTTGTCTTGTTTTGATTATTTGCAGATTCCACATAAGTGGTTATATAACAAGTTTTGGCAGCTTAGAATGGGCAAAGACACATGATGCAGCAACACAAACATCTCTAGTCGTTTCATCTCTTGTAGATGGTGGTGCTATGTGTGTTGGGAAAACTGTTATTGATGAAATGGCATTTAGGTAAAACCATTTTTTTCTTTCTGCATATGGGTTCTGAAAAATGACTTTTAAGTTCACTAAACTCTTCCATGTTGTCCTATTTCATTTTATGAAATATCACAAAAGCAGAAATGTTCTCTACATTTTCTAAGATTAGTTTTCCATAATTCACTTGTGTAATGTGTGCTTACGGCTTACTTATTGTGCAATACATATGTGCAGTATCCATGGTGAGAATAAACATTTTGGCACACCAACAAATCCTACTGCTCCAGATCGAGTACCTGGAGGATGCTCAAGTGGGTCAGCTGTTTCTGTTGCTGCTGGCATTGTAGATTTTTCCTTAGGTGAGCTGACTATTTTATTTATTGGTTAGAGATTTATGCATGCAACATGCTGTCCTTATTTAAACAACATTATTGTTTAATGCCACTTTCTCCTCATCCTTTAGTATCAGAACTTAGTATAAAATCTGAATTTCCTGTACATTTGAATTACTGTTGTTTAATGCCACTTTCTCCTCATCCTTTAGTATCAGAACTAAGTATAAAATCTGAATTTCCTGTACATTTGAATTACTTCACTAGTTGTTTACGTGGAGTTCACTCTGGTAGTGATTATCTGGATTTCAGGATTGACAATTATGACCTATTGATGTATAATTTTTTCAATCCATGTTGCTGGTTTGCTATTATGTGCATCTCAAGAAAAGAAGTTGTTCTGATGTGACTGCCTTCCTTTACATTGCATCATTCTACCAAGTCATCACCATCTGACCTCCCTTCATTAGATTTTAACCTTCATTGTGACTGTTGAGGATCCAGAACATTTCTGTATTTAGGGGTCAGGCTATTCACTTGAAATTTCTTTGGTGCCTGTCCATGATTTCAGTGGTTTCCAAAATTATAAGAATACACCCTCTTTGTGACAGTTGTGGAACCATAAGGTCTTGTGTGCATGGGTCACACATACTTCAATGGATAAATAAAATAATGCTCTGAGAATGGGATGCTGCAGGTATTGATACCATTGGAGGAGTAAGGGTACCAGGTAGTTATTGTGGCGTCTTGGCATTCCGGCCTTCACATGCTGTTGTCCCCAACAATGGTGTTATTCCTGTCGCTCCTAGCCTGGATGCCATAGGTACCTTTGAAAATATATTTCTTTTAAACTACAAAATATGTATTGACTTGCAATCTCTTCCAGAATCACTCTTAATTCAAATTTCTAAACTCTCCGTGCCCCACTATTTTTAATTAATTTGTCTGTAGGTTGGTTTGCGAGGGATCCAAGTGTACTGCGTCGTGTTGGCCATCTCCTTCTGAGGCTACCTTACGCTGATATTCGACAACCCAGACATTTTTACATAGCAGATGATTGCTTTGAAATGTCAAAGGTGCATGCAAGAAGATTGACTCAGGTGGTGACGAAATCTGTGGAAAAGCTCTTTGGGAGTATGTATCTCCTCTTTACACTTGTCATTCTTATTTTAAAATTCCCTTGGTTTTTGTTGGCCTCCAACTTCCTCATGTTGATTTTTTTCCTTGCGTATTACATTAGGACAAGTCCTGGGTCATTTTAGTCTTGAAAATTATTTGGCTTCAAGAATACCCAGCCTGAGGAACAATTCAAACGGTCATGGTGACTCAAAGTTTTCTTTATTGCTGGCACTTTCTAGGGCTATGCAGTTTCTTCACAAGTATGTTCCTGCCCTACATGATCATGTTATTAAATAAATAAGTAACTACTGGTTACATCTAAAGTATGTAAATTTCCTCTGTGAGTTCTAGCCTGTATGGTTATTTATGTGGAAACAGGTTGTGTTCACAGGATTATGAAACAATGATGTTAGTTGAATACTTCCCTAGGGTTGCTTACATGAGATTATTTTCCCCCTATAAATCTATTTTCAGATCACGATAATTTATAATTGGAATAGCTGTATTTTTTTTCCTTAGCTACTGCAAGCTTTGGCATTTGCAAACAAAGAACACATTCCATGCTCTATTATGTGGTCTTACTTTGGCTTGGCTTAGGTTTAGAAATTCTAGAAGACATACCAGACAAACTCTGTTGTTTATATACATGACTTTCTTTTTTTATAATCAAACTGATATTTTTCTCGTGTCTGTTTGTTCTATTTGGTGTATTCTATTTAACTTGTGCCAAAATTTAATAGTGTCATGTTATTCCATCCAGACATGAATTCAAAGAGCAACATATGGAGTGGATAAACTCGGTTAAGCCTGCTGTTGATGCATGCATAGTTGGTAATTTGTCTGATGATGGTGAGTCGACTATCAATAACAGTCAAGACGCAAGGAAAGAAGTGCGTGCAGCTCTCGGTGCTCTTCTTAAGGTTGGTAAAGAATTGAATTTGGGATGAACTGGAATTTAGCAAGATTTCGGTAGCGACTCCCTACATTGTCAGTTACTGCTTGTTTGATCTTCGGACTGATTTCTTAACACACTTATTTGGCCATCACTTATAGCTTTGCTGGTTTGATTGGATAAATGTTATTGTAAAACATATTATTATTCCTCTGAACGATAGATGGAAAGCATATCTGATGCTTTGTAGGTTTTACAAATGTCATTTCCTTGAAATTTTTATATCGTGTACAAACAAGTGGATGAAATCTAGAATCAATTGAATATATGGACAAATTTAAATAGTTAACATATTTCTGCAACTGTGGACTTGGATATGTTATTTTCACCATTGATGTTTCATGTTGCTCTTGTTTTCTTCGCTATATTATTGTTTTGAACCAATTATTGAGCAGTTAACACAATGTTGGGCCCAGTTACAAAACCAATTGAATATATGGACAAATTTAAATAGTTAACATATTTCTGCAACTATGGACTTGGATATATTATTTTCACCATCGATGTTTCATGTTGCTCTTGTTTTCTTCGCTATATTATTGTTTTGAACGAATTACTGAGCAGTTAACACAATGTTGGGCCCAGTTACAAAGCTGCTTCTGCTGGAAATGAAAATAGTGGTTCATAGATTTTAGTACTGTACTGTTAACCTGAAGTATACATCTGAGAACTTTCTTTGTGAAACAGAAAGGCTTAGAATAAAAGTTTGTCTACCTGAGGATCCATGTTACGTAGTGATGGGTTTCCTAAACTGCTCTTGTTTCTGATTCATATCTTTACATGCCATTGGACGTGCTGTGATAATCTTATTTGGTGGTATTGTGCTATTTACTTTTTTTATGATGATGTTTTATTAACATGTCGTTGAATATGCTGTGATAATCTTATTTAGTGTTATCATACTGTTAATTTCTTTGTGATGATGTTTCGTTAATCCACAGGATGATGGAATTCTGGTCATTCCAACTGTTCTGGGATGCCCCCCAAAACTAAGTGCCAGGGAACTTTCATCTCAGGACTACAATGTTCAGACATCATGTCTTACATCTTTAGCTAGCATGTCAGGGTGTTGCCAGGTACAATATTATCATTATTATGCTATTCAAAGGTTATGTTGCTAACACATAAATCCTGTTATTTCTTTTTCCTCCAATGAATGTTGTGCTGCTTAATTTTGCAACTCTTTGGATCCACTTGGCATTTTGGACGGGTGAAACTTTCATGGAAGTTAACAAACAACAACATAAACTCTACAAAATTTACATGCCTCTTAAAGTCAGCAATGTTATTGCTTTTATTGGGCAACTTTAATTGCAATTTCTGTAAATCTGCTGGGCATCAAAACAATTGAGTTTCTAAAGCTCTGCATGTAAGTTTCATCATTAGTACAAGGGAAGTTCCAGTGAATTGACTAAACTTGCAAAAATAATTCCAAAATTGCTGCAGCCTACTGCAATACTAACATGGTTAAGACACATATGAATAACACAGAATGATAGCATCAATGCATAGTTAAGTTAACATTGCTGATAGCTAATCATGAAAGTTGAAAATGCTAGTTTTTATCTGAATTCTTCAATTGATTCTGAGGTGACATTTTGGTCCTGATTCTGGAGGAGCAAACTCTCTGTGGTTAGGTTTTGGCCTGAGATTCATGCAGGAATCTGATAAGGCTAGCTTTAGCTTAATTGCACATGGACTTGCATGCTTTTCTCAGTTTCTGGCAAGCCCTTATTGCATCTTAACTAATTCAATTATTTTGATGACCTTTTTCAGGTGACGGTTCCTCTGGGTACACATGATAAGTGTCCTGTTTCAGTTTCTTTGATTGCAAGGCATGGTGGTGATCGATTTTTATTGGACACCATTCAAACAATTTATGCTACCATCCAAGAGCAAGTTGACGTCCTAGCAAAGTCTAATGTCTCAAGCAAACAGGCAATGAGTGAAGAAGCCGCTGAAGCTGCTAAAGAGAAAGTCAGTTCCTTTCTTATTTTGATGATTTTTTTAGCATAGCTTTCGATTTTCTAACATCTGCTCAATATCAGCTTGCCATCTAGATGGAAATTGAAGAAAAAGGCTGATTATAATGCACTAGTCAGATACATGTCAGTTTTTAGGTCTTATAATTTGATGTGTTAAAGGAAAAAAAATGTTGTCTAATAGTAGTAACATACAAATCAATGTGTCAGAGTATACTCACTGGCACAGATCTAATAGTAATGTATACAGATCAGTACAAACCAGTAGGTCTAATAGTGCAGTAAAGCTATTTGTAATGGCCCAAAATTATGTTCAAGTTGTTTGTTTTGAACCACTGTTGAAGTCAAAACAAAGCCACCATTATGGATTCATTATATTATGTCTTCCCTTTATTGTGTCCTTACTGGGTTTTCTTTCTGTTGTTCCTTGACAGGGTAACATTGCATTTAAGGAGAAACAATGGCAAAAGGCAATAAATTTATATACTGAAGCTATCAAATTAAATAATAAAATGGCTACATACTACAGCAACAGAGCTGCTGCTTTTCTAGAGCTAGCTAGGTATGTTATTAACCTCTGTGGCATCTTCTTTCTCAAAGATTACCTTGATGAGCTGGCTTCTGTAACTTATTTTTTTTTCGTGCATCAATTATTTCATGGTTTGTCTTTTTGGTCCCCTTTCAGTTACCGCCAAGCTGAGGCAGATTGCACAAATGCCATCGATATTGATCCAAAGGTTAGGATATGCTTTCTTGGTTCTGACTTTTATACACACATTCAGATTTGCATATATTATTCTACTATTAAGATGTTATTATTGATAATGAAACAAAAAGGGAAGTACAAGATATAGGACAATTTTTCCAATTATTTTCTCGAAAGGCTATGTTTCCTACTTTGTGATGAGTTGGTTCTGTCATTGAATCAACCATCCAAAGAATTTTGGCCGTATTTCTGATTAATACACATCTCTTTATATGCTTTTTAGTAGGTGCTTTCACATCTAGTTGAGATTCTGATAAGTGTGATCCTTTTCGCAATTGATTGAGCAATGTTTTCTATACATTCTCATATCGACCTTTTTATTCTTTTAGATTGTAAAAGCTTATTTGCGGAGAGGCACTGCAAGGGAGATGCTGGGTTACTACAAGGAGGCTGTTGATGGTCTGTCTTACCTTTCTTCCTCTGTATACCTTACCTGAAATGAGTACAGTATTTCACAGTATTAACCATTAACAGATCTCCCTTGAAATCTGTATAACTTGTCCACTATTTTGTACAAGTTCTTATTGTGTATCCATTTTACTACATTTTGCAGATTTCAGCCATGCCCTTGTCCTAGAACCCATGAACAAGACAGCTGGTGTTGCCATCAATAGGTTAAAGAAGCTATTTCCGTAAATATTGAGCTGTTGGATTTTTTTCTGCATAAAGATACTCAAGTTCTGCATGCCTGGGGGGTGAAACAGAAGGTACCTGAGTGCCACCACCGATTGATGCTGCTGCACATCCTAAGTTCGTAAGGTACTAAACTACCGTTGCTACTGGTGATAGAGCTGTATATCATCTGTGTTGTCAATTAGTTGTTACCCCCCAAGTTTTGGAAAAGTGGAATCGAAAACAGAATTTTGGGAGTTGATCATAGTAAACAATGCCTTTAAATATATGCTCTAGTGCTGTTCTTGGCCCACTTCCATGTATAATATCGGTTTTGGCAATTATTTGTTGAGACACCCATATTTTTCCTGTTAAAAACTTTTTGCCATGATCACCTGTACGCTGTGCACATCTTTGCCACTCTGAACTGCAGCTTTCAGGGCTCGTACTGAACGGCTTCTTCTCGTGAGGTCACTCGCGGAGAGGCTGTTAGGCAGCCATGTGCTGACGCCCAATTGCTTAGCTGGCTAAACTAGTATATATCCAGCCGAACCTTTCGGACTTTTCTTTCGGTTTTGGTTGTTCGCGAGTTGCTGTCACTAGAACTTCCTGTGTTTGAAGATGTCTGCGTCAGTGATGTGTGCCTAATCTAGCGCCGGATTGCTTAAGCACGGGACCGGTCCTGTGCATGGACGTGCCACTGGGCCTGGGGCTATTTTCCGGCTCTAATAAATGGGTGTGATTCATTGATTGCTCAAGTTAGGCTCAGGTTTGTTGAGTCAGTTCTGGATCCAGTACAGGATTACTAGTTTTTAGGCTAGGCAGGCCATTGGCTATCAGAAAGCTATACTACTATACGCCTAAAGATTCTCCAATCTCCTCGATGCAAACCTGGCCATTCAGACGGACCCAGTGCAGAATTCACCACCCAGATCTTTGTTCTCTATAGTCTATATGACTCTATGACCTGCCTCAGGCAGTTTCAACAAGCGTGTGGTCAGGTGCATAATAATTCCGGGACCAAGTAGTAATAAAAATAGCAATAAATGGCGAGGAGAACAGCTGCTGGTTTGACCGGAACGGGGCGACACGGGCAAGGCTGCACGGCGGCGCCGGCGACGTGGCCGGCCGGAGCGGGTTGTGCCGCCGAGTGCGTCTCCCCATCATTGCAAGTGAAAGTCAAGCCGGCCGGCCCCAGCTGCACGGAGGAGCTCTCCCTTTGACCTGGCTTCCACTATGGCCTTCGGTGCGAACGTGCAACTCTAATCTAAAACCGAATTTCGCAGTGCTGGAGATGGAAAAGGGTCAGGGAAAAGGTAAAACATCCATTCGCGATTCGTGATCCATCCCCTCTTGCGCACGAGCAGGTTAAGGATAAAAAAAGTCGACAGGCATACACTTGCACGGGTGCATGCATGTTGCGAACGAAGCCACAGACTTTTTACTATCCCCATTCACCGCGACCATTTTAGGTCGCGTCGCGTTCTAAGTGAACAATTTGATAGATTTGGACAGAGAAAAAAAAGGATGAAGCAATTTTTTTAGATAATAAAAATGATTTACATCATTTATCTATGCCACGCCTAAAAGAAGATGGCACGAGGTTTCAAAGCTTGTTTGGTTTGGTACCGATTCTTGCCCTATCAATATTTTGTCACTACCAAATTTGATATAATACAATTTGTACTAGTAAGGATACAAATTGGTAGCAAATCAAACAACTTTACATGACACTATTAAAGTTATTACTAAAATTTTAATAGGATGTAATTTGGCATCATTTCAAACAAGCCCTTGGTTTTCCAGGACGACCGCGACGTGGTCTCGCGGAGACTGGAGGCCGCGGCGGCACGGCGCACGGGCGGGCGAGAGAAAGAAGGAAGATCACGCGAGATGAGCCGCCGCCGCGCGCCCGCCCGCCGGCCCGGTCGTTTCGTTGCCACGCATCATGACGGCACGAGACTAACCAACCAACAGCAACAGCAACAGATGCGTGTGTGTACCTACGTAGGCTCCGCGGTGGCGGTTAGGTACGGCTCTTCTTTTCAGCGCTTTAGCTTTCAATCCGATCGATCCCGGGCTCAGGCCGCAGATCGGGACCATTGCCGCGAAACAGAATCGCGTGCCACACCACACCACACAGCTCAGACGTGGCGCGAGAGAATGACAACCGCGTGAGTGACCCACCACCTCCTCGTCCCCATCGCCAACTTGCTCTGCTCGGCAGCTCGCGCCGCCGGCGAACGAGACGAACGGCAGCAGCAACGCAAGCCCATCGACGAACCGATCGATCTCTCTACTCGTAACCGCGAGAGCGTGCGTGTGATACGATGCTTCCTGCGTTTTCAGCCAGCATCTGTAATGTAACAGCCGACGCATCAATATTTTGCATTGGGTGGTTAGTATGGTGTGCCATTTGACTAATGACTAGTGTTTCCTGTCGATTAGGTTAGAGCGGCACTAATTAACAAGAGGGCTGGCTAGCGATTGGGTAGATCTTTTAATAATGCGAATTCTCCCCGTCTAATCTCTCCATCTCTACCCATGTGATGCGTATGGTTGTATTATTCATCCGTGTACCAGTAGGCTCCACGGGGGCTGTATTATTTTCGGGTCTACCACCTGCAGAGGGAGTCTCCATTATTATTATTATTATTGTTATTCATGTGACAATCGATCGATCGGATCCATCGATCCTGAACTGAACTTTCAAGAGGCAACCGATCCTGAACTCACTCCCCTGCCCTTTGCGCATCAACTACCTGCTCTGCAAAGCTTTCCCTCGGTGTGTGACCATCGCCATTAAGCCTTGGAAGTTGCGTTGCAGCCTTGCAGGAGAGAAGAGAGAGTAGCAGGAAGGAGGACCATCTTGCGACAAGCTTCGCGTTGCTCGCTCGCTGCTGCGTTGCCTTTCTGCTGCTAGATCTAAACAGGCTCATGTTTTGGGGTGCATGCATGCAATGCAACCAGTGTCACTCACTCGCTTGCTCACTAACACCAGCGCATGCATGTGGTGCTGGGTTTTCTTTTGCTTTGCAGAGACCGGGGGACCCTAGATCAAATGCATGGCTGTCCCTGCCTGCAACTTTTTTTTTTTTGGAAGAGATTAACCAGATCAGAGATGAGTTGCGTAACGGTGGGAGATAGACAGACCCGTTAGTACTAGTAGTACGTGCCTGGCATTTGTAACGGGGGTTCGATTACTTCTCTCGTTGAAATCCCACATTTCCATAGCTTCTTGCGCAATGTATTGACATTATATTTGTATACGATTTATGGAACGGTCGTACAGTGCCATTCGTTATCAGATGGTTGACTAAGCTGATGAGTTTTTATTTTCAAGCATACACCAATCAAGTTGAGTTGTCAACAGGTCAAGCTCACGCAATCTAGAATGCCTTCTAGATAAGCTCAATTTGGTGGGCTTCTTTACATGCATGAATTTTACAGAAATTGTTTATGTTCCTACAAAATCTCTCTAAATTTCTCTTGTTTCAAAGGAGACTATTTTGTCCTTTGCCACTCCTGAACTTTGTTAAGAAAATGAAAGTTGCATTTTTTTTGGTGTGTCTGCTGCCTCAATTCAATTAAGTCAAAATAATTTGGCAATTCGATCTAGTAAATAGATAGTCGTTGTTTCTCAAAAATAAAATAGATAGCAGTTATTTTTTTAGCTTCGCCATTTTTTTAAAGTTTGGTTGGGTTAATCTACAAAGCAAACATCCCCCCCCTTAATCTTGAGATTAGCTTCACAAAGAGGGATCTAGGTCTAGCCATATGAATAGGAGGGTCAGTGAAAACTTAGTGACATGTAAGCAATTTCCTAAAAGTATTTCGGAAGTTTTAGCGGAAATTGAGGTTAAGATGAGAAATGGTTGTGATTGTTCTAATGAGAAAGTAGATGAGAAAATTAAATAAGAGTTAACTAGTTGATTGGTTATTAGGAGAAACTCTCTTCATGATCATCTTGGAGCCTCACTCTACATACACTAGGCTGGCAACTTCCTGCCCTAAAGAGCAAAGCAAACGAAAAGCAGCTGTATGTATGGCTACTTGCCCGTCTCAATCAAAAGTTGCCTGCTACTGCTTCCTGCTCTCTCTCTCTCTCTCTCTCTCTCTCTCTCTCTCATCCTATCAGTCAGATTCATAATACTGTATCACCTTATTTATCTCCGTTTATAACAAAATAAATCGTTGATATGCTTAGCCGAAACAATGCACAAACAGTGCCGCGTTCTCCGTCAGGAGCTAGCATTAAACAGTGGCGAGTTAGTGCGAAGTGAGCCTCTCACGTCCAGATCCACAGTTTCGATTCCCTCTACTAGTCATGTAGCTATAGCTTAGTAGCTTAGCTGTAGCTGCTGGATAGAAGAGTCAATCAGATTAGACTTGTCTCAATATGACTTGTTGTTAATTATCACAAGCATGAAAAAAAGCTTGTGGTTCTCATGTTTTGTGTTGGTTGTGAGAGCTGGAATAATTGTATGCAACTTATACGTATATTAAAGTGATTTTTAAATTAAAAAAATAAACTACGTGTGATTAAGCTGCCCACGTTCCTATTAGCCAATAATTAACTGTTTGTTCGGTCTTAGTCCCTGTAAAATTAAGCATGCGAGCCTGTAGCCCCACGCGTCCTTGGGCCGACAACACCAAATACTATAATTAATTTACTCCGTACATAGATTGCTTTCGATGTGCCTTTTAATCTACTATAATTAGACCCTTCTTTACTACAATTGGACCCATTAGTTATCCTTTTTCATTGCTAGCTAGCACTTGACCTTCTCGTAATCTCCATACAACCAGAAGATCTTATCTTCATGCAGAAAGACGTTGACATACGGTTAATTACAAACGTGAATTCCAGTTTATAACGAGCGTACATGTGTAGTACTATAGTATATCTTCATATACATATCCGTACATGCGAAACAAATCCCTAAACTCACTAAAGTGCACTACATATATATGTGTGCAAATTATTTATAGACACTAGTAGAGTTCATAACACCGTTGGGGGCCAAACCCCGTGAGATGTCGATAACTAAAATTTTTCAATCGTTTTCAATTGAATCTACTGTATCAAATTTTAACTTGTGTAAAATAGTTGAAAAATACCCATCGGAATCATGAAATTTTGCCCAAAAAAAAACTAGTTTTCATCAGCATTCTAAACTATGGCCTATCAGAACTGTGACTATAAATGAAGTTATGCTTTCACGCTCCCCCCCCCCCCCCCCCCCCCCCCCCGCCACACACACACACACCCCATATCATTAGTCTTCGACTCAAAGGGTGCGTCGATGCCTTCAGCAACGCAGGATTTTTGATGTATTTATTTCAGATTTCTTCGTGACTGTCTGACTGATCATCCGTAGTACGTTTCAAAACGATCGATTTGATCGAACACCGGACCACCTAATGTAGACGAAGCGGCACACACAGGCACCGGACGACGATCGGTCTCAACCCCGACCCCAGTGGCGCACCGTGCAAACGTACGCCCTGGCCAACCGGGCCGTGCGCCTAGATCAGCTTAGGCCGAGGCGCACACGCACAGGCGCACAGCCACAGGCAAAGGCAGATCGCCGTCAACCGCAACAGCTCACACTACTCAACAGCCCTCGGCTGGGTCGGCTCCACCTACGCCCTTGCGCCCCCGCCCACGCCCCCTCGTCGCGACAGCGCCGCACATGGCCGCAACAACGACCAACGACCAACGACCAGGAGCTTCATCGGTTGGCTTAATAAATCAAAACAAAAGTTAAATTTTAAATTTTTGAATTTAATTTTAAAGTTGATTGTGAGATATTTTTCAACATAAAATTTTTTAGCGTTGGCTTTTAAGTCGCTACGAATAAATATATAAAAGTTTTACCTATAAATTAATTTCTATTCTCTAATAAACCATTTTGGCTTATTAGGAAATATGGGCAATCGATGAGGCTAGAGGTTTTTTATGCTTTTACCTTGCCACAACGTTTACATCACACGACGTCCAAGCGCGCGTCCACCTCGTCCGAATCGTGGTGCTCGCGACGCAAGACCGAATGCACAGCTACATACCCATCGTAGACGGTTAATGGAAAATAGAGATGTGTGTGAGGTGTAAAATATAATCGTACTCGAAATTGATATGTGGCGTTTGGATTCACACATCAACAAATGGTATTTTTAAACTCCGTGATTTTCACACGATGGTGTGGTGTTGGGATATTTAGGTCTTGTTTGAGAGGCTTTAAATTTTAAAAAGAAACTAGTTGATAGTCAGTTTTTAAGAATATGAAGAAGCTGATAAACCCATAATCTAATTTATATTTATTTTTTATTCTGTAACTATATTTTTTTAAAATCTGAATAAGAAACTAAATTATTAAAAAAAACTCTTAATTTAATTTTAAAAAAAAGCTACGGCTAACAGAAAACTCCTAGACAGGCCTTTTAGACGGCCTCCCTCGCTCACCCGCTGAAGCCAACAAAGCTGACGGGACCGAACGGATGATGCTTGCTGGGTGGTGGGTACTACGGTGTTAGTATGTGGAACCAACACTAAGCGAAGCCCGACCGGACAAGACATCACTTGCTATCCTCTGATTCTGTCAAAACAAAAGCCTTTTGATCTTGGCCCCCTTTTTCTTAAGCCTTTACTTGGCTCTTGGACGTGCTACTTTCGCACATGTAACACCAAACGCGAAAAACACCAAACGTGAAAAAAAAAATTTCACTCCAAACTTTAGTTAGAGCATCTCCAACAAAAATGCTATTTGACTCTCTAAATCAAAATTTGACAATTTTAATGAAAATATGATCTTCAACAGCCTTATCAACCAGATGGTCAAGCCATCCGGCTGGCTAAACTCGTCTGCTCGATGGCCAAACTTGACCAGCCAAATTCGGCTTGCCAAACGTGGGCTCACGGCGAGGAACCAGCAGGGCCGAAGCTCGGCGAGGATGCCGCCCTCCCGCGAGGCTAGTGGCGGGCGTGGCCTGTATTTGTAGAAGAGGACGTCGTCGTCACCACCGCCGCCGCCACCGCGCTCTCCAACCTCTGCCGCGAGGGAGGGAGGGAGGCTCGATGGCTTTGCTGGCCAAGCCCGTCTCGCGCGTACGGCCGTTGAGGAGGACGAGGCCGACGAGGAGCGGATCCGTCATCGCCGTCCCCTCGCGCGCTTGGATCCGCCATTGTCGTCGCCTCAAGCGCACGGATCCGCCGCTGCCGTTGCCTCCGGACGTCATCGCCGCAGCAGAGGGAGAGGACCGGGGAGGAGCTTGGGGATGGGGCACTGACGGGAAAAGAGAAAATGGGGAGAAAGAGAAGGAAGAAGAAGGGATAGTGACTACATATGGATCCCTTTGTCATTTTGGAGAAGTATAATAGAGAAACTGTTGAAGTGAGTATCTAGTTTGACTACTCAAATCAAATCAGTTGAAGAGTTGGCTATATAAGTATTTGCTCTTAGCTAGAAAAAGTAGGCCTACTCCACATATTCCAAAGCGTGCTTTTTTATGTCAAGTCGTCTCCAATTCAACACGATATACTTTATCACCAAAACTCCTGTGTGATCTGGGCGATAAGCAGAGCTGTCCGTAAGCCCGAAGCGAGACCATCTGAAACCGGGGTTTGGAATTGGATGCATATGCACGGTGGCACAGCCTCGCACGCACACGCGAGCGCTGGCAACAGAAGCAATTCTGCGACCAACTTTACCCCAACATGTTCTCAAAAAAAAAAAAACACCACAACAACACCACCACTTTACCCCAACACGATGACGACGAGGTCGCTCTCCCGTACAAGCGCCTCGCCTGCATGCTTTTTGTTGCGTCTTTCACCTTGCATCGAAGTGGGTAGTGGCCAGTAGTACGAAGATGGCAAGCTGGATGCGAAAGCTAAAGGCAAAGTCCCAATGGAATAGAAACAAGGAAAAAGGGCAGGGAAAGAATGCAGTAGTACTCGTAAAAAAGGGCACCAAAAGCGTTGCTGCTTCTGATCTCCGTTTGGCAACAAGCACCAGTAGAGGTCGATGATGTGTCAACGTGTGTAAAAAATCAAAGTGACATGTCACGGAGTTTTTACGGATTATTATTTTTAGAACGGTTTACATGAATCAATTCGTATCGTGTATGAATCAAGTCAAATTTGCCGATCATGATTAGAACGGAAACGTTATAGTATTTAGTACTGTATATCTCTTAATCAATGGGCATTATTTCTGCTGTGATGGTAACATGGCTTTGGAGAGACATGGATTGGCGAACCGATCAGACGACCAAGCCCTGTCGCGCTCGTTGCCATTACAATTTATGATGTCACGTTACACACACTAGAAATTATTAAGAAAACCCGACGTCCCGTAACTCTCCGAGACGGCCGGTCGAAGCCCGTTCCCTCGAAAACGACCGGACGAGCCAGAGCTTTGGACTCGAGACTCTGTACACCGATTGGCTCTCGCATAAGAACCGGACGCGTGATGACACAACCTACTGTGATTTTACAAACGGGAGAGGGTAGATCGATCGGCAAGTGTTCGGCGCATGTCCAAATGGGACTTGCCAAAGTGAAGACGTCACCTCACCCGGCGCAAAAAACAGTTCTCTGCTATGTTTTTCTAATGAGTTTCTTCTGGTGAAGTAGCTTTCGTGCCTATCAGAATGCCTGTACACAAGGAGTGAAAGAGTTTTTTTATTATTATTACGAGTGATTTTTTTTTATGATTTTCACCAGCTGCATCTGGTGACCAATGGTGGTCGTGCGTGTGTGGCGTGGTCCCTCGCCGACGCAGTGGCTACATTGCATTTGCATGTGTGTGTGCCTTGGGTTCAGAGAGAGAGGGAGGATGGTGAATGGTGTGAATGTCACAAGGGCACAACTGCTGAGATCTCTGCAAATGCTCGATCGGCAGAAAGTGGGGTCGGAGCGTTCACGTGAGGGGAGGGTATATATCGGGGGAAGACGAGAGAGAGAGAGAGACGATGCAAATCGCGGCTCCCAATAGTGGGCGCGCCACCATTCACTGGTGCACTGGTGGTGGTGGTAGTAGTACGCCGGTTTTCTGATCCTTTTGCACACAAATCAATGGCCAAAGCGGGGATCAGATCAGCTCTCACCTCAGCCCCAGATCAGATCAGAGATTGCCAGCCATTGGGAGCCAAAAGAGAGCCCAGATCTTCTACACCCAACTACAGCCAAAAGAGTATTTTTTTCGATGATAAAAGTTTGAAGGAATTGGACGTGACAACGGTGCCATTGCCACTACTACTACGTGACAGTACGATGCCAAATTTTTCGGTATATAGGCAAACATCTCTGATTGATGGTGGACGATAGGGGAGAATATCTGGTGGTAGCGTAGCGAGCAATGGCCTTTTTATCTTGCGGGTGATGACCCCCCACACTAGTGATGATCCGACGGCAAATGGCAATATTCCGTCCACTTGGGCAAATTGCCATCGATCGATAGGAAAGCATATGCGCGAGCGAGCGAGCGAGCAAATGCCATCCGTGGCAACGACGAGACGCAACGAGATGGATGGGTGTTGTCGAAGAAGAAAAAAGAAAAAAAGGCGTTGCACGCAGACGATTCCCATTCTCTTGGCTCGCAACGTGAAAGACAGGCGCACACTTGTTTGGAGAGTTTGGACGGAGGCGCCATACGAGTACTCTTGTCAATACTCCTACTATATCAGGATATCACCCTTTTGAATAGAAGTAGTAGTAGGAGTAGAATTTTGGGTCCATATCATTTTGAGTTATTATTATCCGCATGGTCTAACAAATACTATCTTCGTTCCAAAATATAAAAAAACTAGGATTGAATAAGACATATGATATCTTAAGTTTTTATATTTTAAGATGGGTGTAGTATTTTATAGGAAAGAAAGGACAATTGTGTCCTGCTATTTTAAATGAAAAGCCGAGTGCCCTTGTTCGGTCAAAACTGGCTAACGGTGTTAGATGGGCGATACAATGACGAGTATACCCTTGTGCAAATATGTGTCCACTTGTGTATTTGCCTTTCCTGAGTTCAGCTTTCAACTGAACTTTACAAATGTTTCGAAGTGAATTTTGCTGTACTTGAAATTTATAAAAATATTGACTAGATTTCAGCAATAGCTTGACAAATATCACAAAATTTCAACAGGATTCCAACATGATTTCAGCAATAATTAGACAAGATTTCATTTCACAAAATTTTAACATACTTTCAAGGAGATTTCACTGAATTTCAACACAATTTCAGCTATAGCAAGCATCACAAAGTCCAGCAGCGCCAGCCAACCACCCTTGCGTCTCCTCCAGCACCGCCAGCCCCCAACAGCCCTCGCGCTGGCCTTTCCCTTCACACCTCCCCTTCCCCAGCCACAGTCGCCCCTGAGCTCCCCTTTGCGCCGGACCGCTCTGCCTGCGGGTGCCGTCAGGCCTTCATTTGCGCGGCCCGGCCAAGGCCGCGCCTCCCCTTCGCGCCACCGTCGCACTAGCCCGCGGTTGAGCTTCATCGACCCACGGTTGCCGCCTCTCCTCCCTGCGCGTCGGCCAACGGGCGCCGCCGCCGCGCCGGCCCGCGATTGAGTCGCGCCGACCCACGTTTGTCGTCGCGCCCACCCCACTGGCTGCCTGGTCGTGCTGCTGCGCCACCGCCGCCACTCGCTAGACCATGCTGGATGGGGAAATACATGGCTTCAAACCGATTCACACAGTTGCTTAGTGATTTACTCACCAGGGGTATAACAATCATTGACAAATTGGAAAGTCATTTTTTATTTTCCTTTCCCTTTGTTTAACTCGAAAATTTCGGCCCCACCTAACTACCGTCAAAACAGGCAAAACAGCTGTTTCATTTTTAAAAAGTAGAAGAAAAACACAAACCCTAAAAAGTATGGGCAAAATCATAATTGAATCACAAAGAAGGGCAAGAACTCAATTGCCCCTTATGGGGGAGGAAAATATAGTAAATTTGAGAATTTCAACTATATAGGAGAAATTTATAATTTATAGGAAAGACTTTAAAACTAAGGCTTGAACACTATCATTTATTTTTAAAGTTTCTATGAAATGGCCAATTATATAGATATTTTGGAAGAAAGTTGTTGTGTTCACCAGGAAATTTCTTGAAAATTGACTTTCAATTGTGTTTTCATAATCTAAAAAACAAAATTAATAATTAGCAAGATGTAAATGATGTTTTTTAGACTAGTTGTAAATGATGTGGACTTTTCTTTTGACACAAGCATCTACTATTTCAAAGGTGGTTTTTAATATCTATACTATGGACCTACAATGTAATGGTTGGTGACCACTAGGATTTATCACATGGTAGTACTATAGCACATGGGACCAAATTTAGGCCGGGGTGTTTGGATGTGAGAGTTGGGAACTAATCTCTTCAGCACAGAAAACGGAGCGACTCATTAGCACATAATTAATTAAGTATTAATTTATTTTTTAAAAAAAATAGATTGATATGATTTTTTAAAACAACTTTAGTATATAAAACTTTTACAGAAAACACACCGTTTAGCAGTTTAAAAAGCATGCGCGTAAAAAAACGAAAGAGATGAGTTGGGAAAGACCGAAAAAATAACACAGCCTTAGCTAAGCTACCACCAAACTTAGTGGTGATGGTCAGTTGTTTCTTGCTTTTGGTCTATCTCCTACAAACAAGAAACTAAAGCTAATTTGAAACACGAAGGCTTTTCGAAAATATTTTGCAAATAAGATTTTTGTTTATCCAAAAGGGGGGGGGGGAGTCCGTCGAGACTGTGATGTTTCAAATTGGAAGTCCACTTGGACCTTATTGAGGTAGATGTTGAGAAGACAATGCACACAAGTATAAAGCAACTCATGGTGAAACACACAAGAAATTTAGTAGCAGTAATTTTAGAATTCTGTGAGAATTTCGAAGTAATTGATCTAATTTCTATTAAAATGTTCATAAAAACAATGCGAGCAAATTTATTAGGATAGTTATTTACCTGCAGGGTATACTCTATATATGTATTAAATGTTTTATTTTGTGCCAGCAACAAATAATGGAATATACTTTTTTTAACATATTTTTTGAACGTATATGGCCTTTTTATATAGTATAATAAAGTGATTATATATAATTAATTCTTATAAAGTTTTATTGTGTCAATTAAATATCATATTATTGTACTTTATGTGAAATATATTATTGTACTTTATGTGAAATATATTTGATGTACGACATGAATAGAATTAAACTTCAAATGCATGGATCATATAAAATTATTTTTTGCTAACATAAAATTTAAAGAATTATTAAAGACAAATAGAATTACACCGTAACGTTTAGCATGAGCATATTACTAGTTTATATATATGATAAAAGTAATTTACAACATATATAATTTCATTCGTCATAATATAATCATGTGAGATTTTGTTATAAAGATTTATTGTAACGAATATAACGGTGTAATCAGATCATAAAAATAAAAATAATACAGTGTTTAAAAGTTATATATTGTTGAATTTAACTGAAAAAATAAATTTAATTAAATTTAATTAAGACAAAACAATGCCTATGTAGTGTTAAGATTTTGCGCTTAAACATAGTACACCCTCCGTCCTAAAATAAACTTATTTTTTATTTATTCCACATATACCAATACAAAGTCAAGAAAAACTAAAATGCCCCTACTTTATCAAATCCTAATGCAACTATTTATCACTTTATCTACTTCCAATACAATTATTCTCTTCTTTTACAATCTTTGATGCACTGATTACTTTAGAAATAAACTTATTTTGGGACAAATGTAAAAGGACCTTGATGTCTCCTAGAGGAGGGTGCATAGACGTTTAAAACTTTTACAAAAAAGCGAAAGCTAGACTTTTCGAAAATTTTTGACTATTTTCGGATTTTTGAATTTTTCGGATATTTCAGATTTACAAGCAAAGTTGCAAACCAAGCAAAAAGAGATTGTGACACACGTATGAAAAGATTGCACAACCAACAACTAAGCTACTAGTGGCTCCAAATAGCAAGGCTAGATGAATGAGAGAGATATCACCGGGATTCTTACAAGAAGACGTGTTCCCAAAGTTCAAATCCTTGAGAAAATTCTATTCTCTGTTGAGGAGCTCACAATGAGTCAGGTCTATTCCAATCCTATCCTCGTGAGGTTGCACAAATGGACTCCTTCCATTAAGGGTATCTCTTTTCTTTTGGAGGTGAGATTCGACCTTCACAAACTCCCTCGGCATATCACAAAAGAATCGGTATCTCGAGGTTGACTCCTAGCCGTTTAGGTGTTCTCAATCACCAAGAGTAACAAATATAACAAAGATTTTTTAGGGATGAATAGAGTGCTCAAAAATCTTTACGAAGTCAACACCAAGCACTCAAACAAACTCAAATCAACCACTCTCACACATACAAAATTCAAGCTTGTAGATCGGTGGAGAGGAAGAAGCGAGAAGACAAGACTCAAAAGTGAATCTCAAGTAAAACAAGCCAAGGGCATAAGATATGCAATGGAGCCAGTAACCCTTGCTTGTGGATGGAGGTGACTATTTATAGTCATACCCTCAGATTTGCCCGTTGTGGGCAAAGATTCCATTTTTTAGAAAATTTTTGAAGTGTTTTCGAAAATATCAAAAAATCACCAAAGAGAAAAAAAACAACTTTCCGAACTTGATACAGTACCTTCGGAGTTTTTTATAGTACCTTTGGAATTTTTTGAACAATGCAAAATTTCAGCACAAGCACAATAGAAAACTGGGCAAAATAGCATTTTGAAATATTCTGAAAATTCCAAAAATCCATTTCAACACGGTTCAAAAATTTCCGAAACTCATTTGAAAACTTCCGAAAAAGACCTGTACCAATTTTTGCAAGTCACAGTGCTTCGAAAATATCCGAAAATCAGCAATATCGTTTTTCGAAGGCAAATGCACTTAGAAAAATTCCGAAGTTGATTTTATAGAACTCCGAAAAACACCAATACACAAATCCAAGAGAGATAACCACTTCAACAAAGATTTTGAGCACCAAACTCATTCCTAGACATTAAGACAACATCCTACTTAATAGTACGGTTTTTCTACCAACTCAAGAGCAAATAGAAAAGCTATATCAATACGAATACATTTATATCATCTTTTTTCTTTGCCTTGATCAATACTAATATGGAATTTAGCTTGATGTTCATCAATGAATCACATGCTCTTGATCTTCAATATTTCATCATCTTCTTCTTTACCAATGGTTGATCCTCAACAACTTGTGACATCCTATGGCCTCGATCGGTTCGTCGGTATCCAGCCAAGCACTTCCTCCTTCACCACTATGTCAGGTCCTTTGGCGCCAAGCCTCCGCTTGCCCTTCTCCCATGTATGGTCCATCGCATAGCCAAGTTTTGCTAATCCTTCACCGCATCTTGTCATCTTTCGTCACTCGTAGTTTTGCATCACAATAAAATCACAATGTATTACATCTTCTTCTTTCTCATTTTCATTGGCTATTCATCGGACTAATCACTTACTTATACACTCAATAAACACATTAGTTTCTTAATCGTTTGTCATAATTAACCAAAACTCATTGGAGACATAGATGTTCTTTTAAAATAAAAAGAGTTAAAGATGAACTTAATATGTATGGAGGGAGTACCAGGGATTAATAGCCGATTAGTATACAGCTGCTTTCACCGGCTATAGTGCAGCAAACAGTCCACAAACACTACGGTTGAACACAAATTCAGAAAATTTCATGGTCACAAGCAGAGACCGAACCCAAAGAGAAAAAAAAGGAGTAAATTGTATATTGGTCTATTTTTCACAGGCATGGGAGAAATGGATTCACTGGGGTTGGGGTGGCATGGCATTGAATCGGGCTCAGGGAAGACTGCTGAGGTAGAAAGTGTTTTTGTCAATGACATGTGGATCCACTGGTTTAAAGTGCAAAATTTGATAATAAAACCTAATCTAAAGTAAAAATAATTGACGTTGCCTTGTTCAATATGTAACTAGGATAATAAATACTGGTGCAAACTACAACTAACTAAAAAAAAAAAGCAACCGAATGCTAAATACTCCAGCAGCGAAGAAGTTCGGGCCTGTTCCAAGACATACACGCCGGTACGAAATGCTTCTTTTGCTCTCTGCATTTGCAACCATTGGCCACACAAGACCCCTCAAAGTGGCCATGCAAATGAAGACACTAACGCCAGGACAATCACTCACCTTTCCAAGGTGTACGTAGGCTCGCTTAAACAACTCCGATCTCAGGCTCCAACTAATTGCACTCTTAAGTTAATGTAACCCTTAAGTTAATTATGCATCCCAAGAGACAGAGAGGGAATCAAGGAATCCTCCCCCTCTGATTTGTACTCTACTCTGAATAGTGAATACTACTACAGAATTAATACAGAACTAGGAGGAGGAGTAGTAGCAGTAGTAGTACAACTATGAGCTCCGATTATTAAAGGGGAAGGAGAAAAAAAGGATACTCCTCTGCCAGACCATGTGTTTGCAGGAATGAAACGAGATGTTTACGAGCAGATTGACACGGCCGGTGTCGTTCTGACACCTCGGTGAGGAGCCGGAGGGGACCACGTGGCAGTCACCGATCTAAAGATTCTGTGCGAGTAAAAGGAAAAAAAAAAGGCAAAACAACTCTGATCTGCACACGCTAACACACACATAGCATCTCATGATCTCAAGCAGCAGCATTATTATTAGTAGCAGTATTAGATTAGTACTAGTACTATTATTATCCTTGGCGATGCGTAGCGTTGCAGTCCTCTCGCCTAGTCATAGCTCTCTCGTGCAACCACCGATCGATCGCCTCTTTGTTTAAGCAGCTATCTCTTCTCGAGGATCTCGAGATGTGCGTAGCTAGCGGCCGATCGATCGATCGACACGGTAGGTCCAAATGCCGGAATGATTAGCCCAAAGCGTTGGAGGTGACACCGGATGCAGTTTTTTCTAATCGTTTGGGGTTGTGAAGATAATGGGGATATTGGAGCCAGAGATTGAGGTTCATGAACCTATGCAAATGAAATATTCTGCCGGAAGAAGGATGATCTGATTGAGTTGTGTGGCGAGCTTTCGATTTTTTTTTTCATGTTGGAAACATGGTGATATTTGGTTCGTGGGGTATGCTGCAGGTGCTACAGGAAGTGGTAACATTTTTGCAAAGTTATCAATAGCTAGCTAGGACACTTTGTTGTGTTGAAAAATCCATAGATAAATATTCGTCCAACTCAATTGAACACTAATAAATTTTGAGATACTGCAAAGTCGTTAAAAAAGAAGTTCGACGATCAGCATTGGATCAAAATGCATTATCGCGTACAACATTTTTTCTTCAAAATGAATAAACACAAAGTACATAGCATGTGCATCCAATTGTTGTGGTATGTACACGGAATGTTTACTTAAAATAAGTCAAATCAAGTATTGTCACTACCACTTGATAAGGTACGGTTCTGATTTCAACCAAACCGGTCTATTTATGTTGTACACTAATTTAATCTTTTCTGTTCCTTCCCCCAAAAAACAAAGTATAAAGACTTCAAACACGTGAAATTATTGCTTTCCGTGACCTTATAATTCCACCTTTTTTTTCCTTCCGTAAGTAAGAAAAAAAAGAGAAAAGAATTAGGAGATAACATTACCCCCTATCTTGTCAACCTTACCCCACCATTTACGAGTTGACGGGCCCGGGCCCGTATTTCCCCCTCACGTTGGTTCGCCCGCAGCTAACCAACCTAGCTTATCACGATATCACCATCCTCCCTGACCCGCCACGACGCCGACCCAACCCATCTCGCCATCGGTGTGCACGCACCACATCTCGCGGGGACGCACCGAATCGTTATGCCTCCACGCGGACCGCTGCCAGCACACGCTGCCGGCTGGGGGAGGTCGCACCGGATGAAATTCCACGCGCGGACGCGCCGGCCGCCGCGGCGTGGGCGTGAGCGGGCGCCGCGGGGATGGGGCGGGTTGTGTAAAAACTTGTGTCGTGCTGATACTGGATAGGGACGAGCCGGCGCGCGCGAGGTCGCCGCGGGGTGGGTGTGAGTCTGTGACCGTGTGTGTGAGGGTGTCCGTGCCATCGGCAGCGGGGGGGGCATGTGGGTGAGAGCCGCAAAAGAGGAGCGGAAAACGTCGCGGCGGCTGCGGCGCGGCGCAACTGTTTCTGTACGGGCGTGGTACGCTCGGGCGCGCTCTTCTTTTTCGTTTTTTTCGCGCCCGCGACGGGAAGGCGGGCGAGGGGGGAGGAACGGAACGCGCGAGTGGGACGGCACGGCACGGGACGGCGCCACGGCGGGCGCGCGATCCCGTCGTGGTCACACCCGAATTGACCCCCCCTCGCGCAACGTCCACCTCCGCCAGTCCACCACCGGATCGGCCGGCGCCGGGGCCCCCCTTCGCGCGGTTCGCCGAGGGGAGTATTTTTCCTCCCCTTTTTCGTTTTTTCTTTATCTCGGTGGGCCCGCCCTGTCCCCAGCCCGAGCTAGAGAAGGGGTGTCCGAGTCAGAGACTCAGAGCTACTCCTACTACTACTACGGAGTAGTACTGCTATAGCTAGCTGTGTGACTCGGACGGGGGGTGAGAGAGAGAGAAGGACCGACGTGTGGGCCCCACCACCACGCAGCGCTCCATCATCTCCTGACATGAACCACCTGATCCCGATTGGACAGCTGTTGCTGCCGCCCGCCCCCTCTCCCGTTCCCGTCTCAACTTCTACCGCTATCCTCTCTTCCTCACCGTCACCCCATTGGCTGCCCAAAAAACCTCCGTAAAAATCACGCCGAAAACCCAGCTTTTACCGTGAGATTTGCTCCGCCCCCACGGGCGTTTTTCACTGGCGAGCTACAGCGTTTGCTGGGGTGAAAGACTAAAAAGGCGTGAAATGTTCTCTGTTCCGGCGCGCGCCGCGCGGTTAATTTCGAAAGCGAGCGGGCCGGGGGAGGAGGCCACGCTGCCGGGTGTGCCCCATGGGAGGACAAGACCTCAACAGAAGTGGCAATGTGCCGTACCGTGCTGTGCAGCAGCAGGCCAGTGGCCTCTCAGGTTGCCACTGCTCCTCCCTCTCTCCCTGCGCCAATCGGAGCCCAGCGAGCAGTAAAAGTTCCTGTACCAGACGTAGAATTGAACGACGGTGGTTATGTGGGGATTAATACGGTGTAGAGGGGACTACCGAAGCAGCTGTCTCCATTTGGTAAATGAGAGTACCAAGTGGAGCTACATGTGCTGTGCTTTGTGTGGTGTCCACACTACTTAGATCCAGTCCTTCCGCATGGACTTCGATTCTTTGCTAGTCTTCTAAACCGTAATTTTAGGTTCTACTACGCATGTTGTAGTTCTATGGTTATGTACCATTTTTATCTGGAGAATACGACACACTAATTAGAGGCTAATTAGAGAAGGTGCAGTGATGAACACTACTGATTTGTTTCAGCACTGATAGAGAGGAGAAAGATTTGTTGTTAGGCAGTTCTCATGGGGGAAAGCTCAAGTTCATATTTATTGTTAGATCGGAAACTACCAGCGTAGGACGGCCACGAGGGCGAAGGAGTACACTCGAGGAAACTTAACGAGATGTTTCCAATCCAGCAACCGTAAGATGCATCACTGGTTGCTTCTCTAAGATTGGGAAACCATTTATGGCAATGCACAAACATATGCAAGCTGGACTCGTGAATCTAAGGTATCCTAGGTCGGTAGATTTCACAAAACAAAGCCGCCGTTGTTGCAGCAACGCATTCGACATGTTCACAGAAGCATCAAGGGGCATTCTGTAACTCATGAACATAGCTCAGCTTTAGATCGGTGCCTTGTATACAAAATTCTCATTGGAGCTAATGAAATCCAGTTCGGTTCGTCCTTATTTAATATGAGCGATTGGAGAAATTACACATAATAATTGACATTTAATTTAAACATAATAGAGGGGCTAGGAGGACCAAGGAACGGGGTAATTGGGAAAGGAGAACGAACAAGCCGTCGGTCTGGTCGGAGTCCAGTCGTCGATCTCTTCACGCCGGCGAGAACCGTAGCCCGATCGGTCGCTGCAATTGAGCGTTCGTTGACGTCAAGCTTCAACTGTGCCGCCGGTGAGCCGGGGGGGAGAGGGGGTCGCGCCGTGATCGGCGGCAAACACGTGTGCAGACTGCAGCGTCCCAAAACTTTGCGATCACGCCTTGGCGACGTGCCATGCCGAGGTGGCGATGAGCGGGCGCGTGTGCCAGCCCAGCGTGAGGCAGCCCTCCTTCTCCTCCACCCGGTAGCCGTCGCCGCCGGCAAAGAGCGCGAGGAGCGTGCTCGCCTGCTTGTAGGCATTGGAGCCCAGGTGCACGGGTTCGAAGCCGGCGCGGCCGAGGCGGTTGCGCCACTGCCCCAGCGTCTCGTGGCGCTCCGTGCGCTCCGCGCCCTCGCACGCCACGACGTTGCAGATCTGCCGGCCGAGATACACCTCGGACATGACCTGGTCCGTGCCGCCGCCGCCGCCGCCCCCGGCAGCCGGCGGAGAGAGCTCGGCCTGGCCGGAGCTGCCGCCCTCGAGAGAATCGAACATAGTGGAGTAGTAGTGCAGCGACTCGGTGAACCGGTCGAGGAATGAGCCGGAGTTGTGGTTGGCCTCCTGCTCTACCACGGTGACGATCCTTGGCCGCACCGCGTGCACCGTGCCCAGGACCTTCTCCAGGGCGCCGGGCTGCGCGAGCAGCCGGTGCAGCTCGAACACCGAGTTGACGGCGATCACCTCAGGCTCCTCGTTCGCGTCCGCCTCACCCTCCGGCTGCAGCATGAACGGCTCCAAGTCCGCGAGAGTGGCGGCGACGAGTCCCCGGTACTGGAAGTCGACGCGAATGGTGTGCGCGAACTGGGCAAGCTTCCAACCCACCTGCTGCAAGGCGTCGGTCTCGTCCGGCTGCGGAGGGCCGACTCCGGTGAGGCGGAACGAAGGGGGGCCGCCGGGACGAAGGGCGAGGGCCTGGAGAAGAGCTGGCCATTGCATCCCCTGCTTGATGCCGAAGTCGACGACGTGGACGCGGCGGCAGCCGGCGAAAGCCTCGAGGATGGCTTGATTTGCCGTGAAGTGGGCGAACTTGAGGTAGGGGCAGGACTCGTAGAAATGCGCGTGGAGAAGGTCGGCGAAGGCGGCGTCGAGGAGGGTGCTATCCGCCGGGCGAAAGCGGTACACGCGGCGGGCGAGGGCCTCGCCGAAGTAGGCAGCGACCTTGCGCATGGCGCCTCCCTGGGACGCGGCCAGCGTGGGGATCTGCTTGACCAGCGCCTCCGCGGCCGCGAAGTTCTCCTGCTGCACGGCCTCCGCACACGCCAGCAGCGCGTGCACCAGTCGGATCCCAGCCTCCTGCGTATCAACCACCACAACCGGCACGGCGGGCGCATTCGCCGCTGCGGTCCCTTGCGTCGCCGGCGGAGCAGCCTCCACCACAGAGCCCCGCGACGCCCCACCGCCCAGAGAGGAAGACGACGATGTGGACGACGACGTGCTGCCGCCGCCAGTGCGCATCCGCTTAGAGTCCCTCGCCGAGTCAGCCGCCGACGGGTCAGCTGTCGCCACCACCGGCAAGGAGATCGGTCTGAGGGCGTAGGTGCTACTCGACGAGTTGGCAGCAGCGGGGAGTTCAAAGAAGCCGCTACCACCGCCACCGCTGACAGGGGACGAGGTGGAAGCATGCCGGGCAGCCGGCGGCGCTGGCGGGATAGGGGGCAGCGGCGCGTTGAGCTCGGAAAGCATGCTCTCGACCCAGGAGGAGAGGTCCGAGGGGTTGTAGTGCACGGTGTCCGTGGCCAGGTGCGACACGAACCCATCGTCCGCGGCGCCGGGGGCGCTCACGCCGCCCATCCCCATGGCCATCTCCAGCTGCTCCAGCTTCTGCGCAACGTCGGCCATGTCGGACGACCGCACCTTGTACCCGAGCGCCGCCAGCATCTCGTCCACGTCCTCCTCCCCCGCCATCACCTTGTCCTTGCACGACCCCATATCGGCGCTGCTCCCGCCGCCGCCGCCGCCGCTCCCGCCGGCGTCTTGGTACTCGCGCTTCATGATCTCGCCTCCCCCAACCTACCTAGCTATAGCTAATAATTGCGCGTAACCTTTTTCCTCTCCTCGGTTTCGGCTTTGGGATAGGTTGGGATTTGGATCCAGGGTTGGGAAGTGAGGATGGATGAGAAGGTGGGGGGGAGAAGGGGAAGAAGAGAAGGAAGAGGCGCTGCGAGATTGCAATGCGAGGTGAGGTGGGAAGAGGCAAGCAACTAGTAGTAGCAAGGGGGGAAGAGGAAG
Organism: Oryza officinalis; assembly: GCA_008326285.1. Taxonomy (NCBI): domain Eukaryota; kingdom Viridiplantae; phylum Streptophyta; class Magnoliopsida; order Poales; family Poaceae; genus Oryza; species Oryza officinalis. The sequence continues at coordinate 48,304,815 of BDMV01000003.1, read as the reverse complement.
GCATCAGGTGATCAGAGAGGAAGGCATCTATCTATAGTCTCTCACTGCGCGGTGGGCCCCACCGGCGCCTTCCCCCCTTCCCTCCCTTTCTCTCTCCAACACACCACAGGCACAGTGCTGGATCGATGGACGGATTCGTCGCGGCCATCCTTTTCACCAGACAGACTTCACCATCCAGTTACAAATCTTCGGCCCACCACCCCAAAAATCGCAGCAAATTAAAAAGGAGTGATGAGAAATGCGGCTCTACGCCTACGGCTCACTTCTCCATCTCGGAAGACAATGGCGAGCCGAATTCTTTCCCAGTCTGTGCCTGCAATCTGTGTAGCCCAAGGTGCGGCTTACATCCTGATATTCTCTCTGTACCCTTTTTAAGTTGTTGGACCTTTTATTAAAATAAAAGGTTGTTTTTTTATCAAGCTCGTAAGAGTTTAGAACAACTTCGTAAGTATTACTACTTTCGTCCAAAAATATAAGATGGTTAGATGAACAAAATCTCAGATATTCTCCAACGAAATTAATATGGTAAAAACAGAGTAAGATAACTAAGCCCGATATAATATCGATAAGTTCCTTTTGTGGTTTCTGACAACCTTATGTCAGTGCATCTTACAGGACTAGCATATAGAAATGTAGCCAAAAGTTTGGTTATAGAACTTTATATTATAGTTTAGTCTATGTAATGCGTGGATAACACCAAACTCTAGTTGATTTGATAGTAGGGAATATATTTTGTGCATGTAAGTTTCGTATACACACTAACTAACAAATGTCACAAAAAAAATTTTAAAAATATTGTAAATACATTTTTAATAGTGTTACAAATATGTGTAAAGTCTTAGCTATAAATTTATTATATTTTAGTTGTAACAAAACAACAAAAGTTCTTACAGTTTTAAAAATATAAATCTGTCATAATTTTTTTCCTCTCTATGTATGATGAATTTAGAGATGAGATTTTACACGTAGATGTAATAGTATTAAAAATATATTTATATTTTTTAATAATTTTTTATGATATTTATTAATTGATTTGTATACGTAAAGACTTGCGTGCGTAAGATATGTTCTGGATTCTAGCTTGACAAACAACAAATCCTAGGCTCTTTACAAAGCTTATCGTAGGCAATATTAAGTACAAAATGATTTAGTACATACCATAAGATTAATGAGATAATTGAGCACAGTACAAAGTGCAGTGTAACTTGAATATGGTCTAATATGGTCTGTTTGTTCCATCGTGAGCATATATTGGGGAAATCTTGTTAGGCCTCCTTTGAATGTTGGAATTTGTGAGATTTTCCTATGTTCCAAAAAAGGAGCCGTAACGTCATATAACGTGGTTCCTTAAAAAGGTGCATAATCTCAAAAGGTAAAAATAAATGTAGTTCCAAATTGGGCATAATCATGTCCACGGGTTCCTTACGAGAAACTTCAGAGGATTTTGTTTTGTTTTAATTCCCATAAAATTGAAAGAGGCAAGAATCATGCTATGAAACTTATGGGACATTCAATTTCTAATTGCTTACGTTGAAAAAATAAGAATTAGGGTATCTATTTCTCCATTATTTTAGGTAACATTTGCCACGTTAATACATTTTGCCTTAAGTATAATTCATTGCCAGGTCGAAAACGGGAAGCTAACAGCTGGCAGGGCATAAGAACTGGGGTCCGTTCCGATCTAGGCCCCGGGGCACCCATGCCTTTCATGGTTACACACTCCGTGTGTCAAGAAAAATATAAAGACCTACAAGATTTATATCTATAAGATGCGACGGGGCCTGCTCTGGCTAAAGCCCCGGGACATCCAACCTCTTATAGGTTACACACTTCATGTGTCAAGAGGAGTGTGGAGACCTACAAGATTTGTATCTATAAGGTGTGATGGGGCCCGCTCCGGCCGAAGCCCCAGGGCACCCAACCTCTTGTAGGTTACACATTCTGTGTGTCAAGAGGAGTATGGAGACCTACAAGATTTATATCTATAAGGTGTGATGGAGCCCGGTCCGGTCGAGGCCTTGGGGTATCTAACCTATTATAAGTTACACACTCCGTGTGTCAAGATGAGTGTAGAGACCTACAAGATTTATATATATGAGTTGCAACGGGGCCCGTTCCAGCTGAGTCCCCGAGGCACCCAACTTCTTGTAGTTTACACACTTCGTGTATCAAAAAGAGTATGGAGACCTACAAGATTTATATTTATGATATGCGACAGGCCCGCTTCGGCTGAGGCCCCGAGGCACTCAACTTTACACACTCCATGTGTCAAGAGAAGTGTGAAGACCTACAAGATTTATATCTACAAGGTACGACGGGACCCACTCCGGCCGAGGCCCCGAGGCATCCAACCTCTTGTAGGTTACACACTTCGTGTGTCAAGAGAAGTGTGAAGACCTATAAGATTTATATTTATGAGTACGATGGGATCCGCTTCGGTGAGGCCTCGGGGCACCCAACCTCTCATAGCTTACATACTCCGTGTGTCAGGAATAGTGTGGGGACCTACAAGATTTATATCTATGAGGTGTGACGGGGCTCGCTCTGGTCGAGGACCGGGGCACCCAATAAGACTACTCTCCCTATCATTTGAATGTCTACTTGCACCTCATTTGCCATTATACTCTTGGTTCGCCATCAGATGCCCCAATTAGATAAAGATGTATACAAAGTTTGGGATCTCTGATCACATATGCAGATTGAGGTAAGGTGATATTGTTAAGTAACAACAGAATTGACTTCCTTCTCTCATCATATTTCGGTAAAATCTCATTAATTTGTGTCAATTTGACTAATACGGTAGAGATAATTGTTCGAAAACATAGGCCCCGTTCGATTCTCATACAAGGAAACGATAAAATTCCAGATTATCGTGACATATTTTTCAAATTGCTAAATTGTACGTTTCGTGTGAAATTTTTTTATATAAAAGTTGTTCTAAAATATTAAATAAATCAATTTTTCAAGTTTGTAATAATTAAAACTCAATTAGTTACACGTTAATGTCACCTCGTTTTACGTGAAATACTTAATCTTCATCTTTATCTTTATCTTTAGGAGATTCAAATACCACCATAGTATGGCTATAAACACCCGCTAATTCTAGAGTTGATCATACCACTTCCATAGTCCAAATTTTGATGAAAAGTGACAATCAAATCACAACCGATCACATAAATTTTGCACGTTGGTCGACGGTTAAGTTCAAGAAAAAAGCAAACCTTTAGAATTATTCAATAGACGGCATAAGCAAATTTATAACCAAAATATCCAAGATCTCATTTGCAACGTGAGATTCTAAAAAGATTAGAATAGAAAAAAAAACGCAGGAGCTCTACAACTAGAGCAAACATCAAACAGGTCTTTAAGAAGTTCCACATGATTCAATTAGACTCTATTTTTGTTTCACAAATTTATCTATGGTTGAAATATCCGCGCTATCATTATGCTCCTCATGAATGAGACTGCTCTGCGTATCATTCATACGCCTACTTACACCTTGTTTACCAACGTACTCTTAACTCGTCATCAAATGCCCTGATTAGAAAAAGATGTATCTAAAGTTTGGGATCTCTGATCACGTATGTAAACTGAGGCAAGGTTATAATGGAAGTAAAATCATACTCCCTAATCAATTCTACTTGTGAAGTAGCGATCATTCCTTATGGAAAGAAAATATTGTACGGGTGTAGCAACTTGCTAATACTAAAGTTGACTATACGCATCCAATTAGCTAAATTTTGATGAAAAGGGACAATCAAAGCACGACTGATCACATAAATCATGCATGTGGCCATGTGGGGACATCGACGGTTAAGTCGAAGAAAAAAAGGAAATTATTGTTGCTGTACATATTTCCCCGAAAGCCACAGGTGTGCACACACGACGCGACGGCGCAGAAGCGGCTACCCCGACGGGTGTGGGCTGTTGTTGGACCCCAACTTCCACTTATTTTTGTTTATTCTTCGGGCATCCATTATTTCTGCTGCAATACAGTTAACTGGCAACCCAATCAGGGACGGCTTCGCTGCCGTGGGCCACGAACGGTTTCCGTGGGGGATTCCCCGTCCCGTCCCGTCCCACGCACGCCTTTGCGATTCGTGCGCGCGCATCCGCTCGGTCACAGGGGCGCCGGCCGGTACGGGTCTCGATGGCAATAGGTTCACGAGGGCTAATCCTTATCGCGAAGAGTGCGAGCGAGCGAGCGGGCTCCTGCCACGTGCCAGGCAGCGCCATGTGCTGCTCCCTGGTGGATCGCTGTGAAAGCACCGGGTCTTCGTGGACCAGACAGAGACCGTGGCGGGGGTGGACGGGTGGGTGGTGGGGCTGCCCCGCCCGGGAGATCGGTGCACCGTGGACCGCGGTCACCGGCGCGGGAATTTTTATCGTACAGCGATGAACTGGTGAACCTGTTTTTTTTTTCCTTCTCCTTCTGGTGGCGCGTCTCGTGCGGCAGGACCGGGAGAAATCGCTACGTCTACCCGGCAATCCGGTCGGTTGGAGCAGATGGTACGCCCGAACAAGTCGTGACTTGTGATGGTTCATTGGTGTTCATGTGAAGTACTACATGCCACATGCTGATACTTGAATTTTTTTAAAAGAAATATGTACCTTTGTTTCATTGTTGAAATTAAAGGATACACGCACGCATGCGGCCACGTTCATCAATAAACCTAGAAAATGCATCTATTGAACTACAAAATTTGACTAATGAGATATAAACAAGCAACAAAAAAAAAGCAGTTTCGTTAAAAAAAACAAAATAAGCAGCAGTGTCTTTTTAAAAAGACCTACTAGATTCTTTCGCAATGTATTTATGTTGATTTTACAGTCTAGTGAAACACATCACTCGGTTTAGAAAAATTATCGTTCATGCAAAAATTTGTCATTTGTCTGTTGTCACAAAACATAGTAGATATATGCAGGTAACATTTTCTCTAAGTGGGTTTCATTTAAAAAGAATACAGTTGCCAATTTGCTTAATGCTAGTTCACTATCGAAGCAAGTTTGTTCCTATCCAAATTTCTGTTTATTTGATTAATTGTTTTTTTCAAACTTGCTTTGATTATACACTGGCTACGTCTATGATTGTTTTTCGATGAACAACATTCTTCTCTTCCACGGGGTAGTGTTCTTGTTTAGCCCCGTGAATATTTCTTTTTGCAAGAGAAGATTCACTATTTAAATGGAGTACTAGCATACTACTTCTTGAAACATTTTGCTGTTATGTTAGATCATTCAGACAACCATAAACTACAAAGAAATTGGTCCCTCAATAATACTAACACTAATTTCTTTTGACCCCATGTACTACGTCACTTCTCAAGCTTGTGATCAAAACAATTGCCCATACATCAACGGAATCCTCTATGGTAGACAGCCCAACCTTAGGTAGGAGTACAACGAAAGCTGCTTTGTGCTTGTACTAGGGTTCACTCGTTACCCGTCTTTCCTAGGGTACCAAAAATCACATCTGAGGAGCTCCCATCCATCCCAGCGCTTACTACACCACTTTCTCAATCTCTCGCTCATCGGGACATTAGCAGCTGCTAATTAAAACTGGCAGGTGTAAGGAACCGCAGTGTACGTAGTAGTGCAGGGCGCTCCCCCAATCCCCCAATTCCCATGCACGCAGGTGGAGGACCAACCGAGGGGGTGGATGGGCCCGCCTCGGCCCACCCCCGAGCCGGGCCCCTCCTCACTGCCAGCCGGGCCCCATCGCCCATACGACGCAGCAGAGCCACCCCCCGGCCCCCGCAACAGCGTGGCCTCTACCTCGCGAAAAAGCTCGCGCACGTTCCCGTCGCGCTCGCCTCGCCCCCACCACCCACACGGCCACACCACAGCGCCCCGTGTCGCGGTCACGGGCTCACGATGCGCTGCGCCTGCGTGAGATCGGGGGCGGGCGGACGATGCGGGTCGGGGTGACGGCATGGCGAACCGTGGAGCCACGGCGTACTGCGGCGCCCGCGCGAGGCCAGCGACAACGTCACATGGGTTTGCCACGATCCGGCGCGCGGGACGGACGGCTGCAACGCACCCCGCGGCGCGCGCTACGGGGAGACGGTTACATGCATGGTCCGCGGGGGGGGACGTGTCCCGCTTGCATGCTGGCGCCGCGGCTCGCGGGTAGCGTGGACACCAACCACGCCCGCCCTTTGCCTTGCCTGCCTGCGAGATCTCGGTATCGTTCCCATTCATCGCATTACTCTCTGTATGCTATTGCTACTCTACTCCTGCAGGCTGCAGCTTCTATTTCTTCCAGAACAATTATAGTTGTACTAGTATTAGCACACTATATTAGGTTAGGGTGCATTAGCTGCTTCAAAATCTCCCAATCGTAGAATGCTAGGAGATCTGTTGTCAGCGTGCAATTTATTCTAGGATTCTCTAAACAACAACCTTTTTGAGCGGCTGTGGCTACGGTAGCACAATTCAGATTCGCTATATGTACATCAGTAGACCGTGGCGAGCTCTACCAATCTTAGCTAGAGTGACCACTGACCACACTACCATACGTGAGTGCACGACAGGCTAGGAGCTGCTGGAGGGGGGTACATGCTCGACTCAAACGTTCTACCCCTGGCGCTGCCCACATCACATTGCTTTGTCCCAGCGATTATTTCCGATCACTGCATAGGTCGCCCACGCTACACTACAAAGGCCCAGCATGTTGGCCCTCCTGGCACGATCGACGACGCCCCAGCCTTTGTTACTCCCATTTCTGGCTTAGCAGAAGTGGGACGAGTGTACGTCGTGGTGTGTATTGTTTTATATATAAAAAATTGTTGACATGTATTTAATTTTATGTTTTTCACGGTTTACTTTTAAGCTTATCAGCCGTAACTAAATTTCTTTTAAGTTATTCCCTAGAACTTTCTTTTAAGTTGTTTTTCATCTTTTTCTCTCATAGTTTATTTTTTAGTATTGGATTGGCTGTATTCTTTGGTGTGAGTTCTCACTTTCACGTTTCTTGTTTTTCACGCGCATGTTTCTCAAACTATTAAACGGTGTATTTTAAAAAAATTTTATATAGAAAAGTTGCTTTAAAAAATTATACTAATTCAACTTTCAAATTATTTTAGCTGATACTTAATTAATCATGTGTTAATCCGTCTCTTCGTTTTTCGCGCATGGAGAAAAAGTTGGGAACTTCTCTGTTTTCCATGCGCATAAGGATAAGTTGCTAAGAAAACAAAAAAAAACTTACAAATTATTTTATATCGCTAATAAGTGTGACGGTTTATAATTAACTATAGACACCAAAACGATTGGTTGTTTCCGGTGTTCATCTTAAATACTTCATCCGTCCTAAAATATAAGAGATTTTATGCAGATGTGACGTATCCTACTACTACGAATCAGGACAGAATATTAGGATATATTATATCTATCTAAAATTTTTTATATTTTGAAACGGAGGGAAATATGTTACTTACAATGAAAAAAAATAGTTTGACAAGAAAGGATCTGTAGAACTGTTACCGGTATCTTTTCGGAGTAAAAGTATCACAATAGATGCATGTTTACGAAGCCGGGCATAGTGTCTGAAGCAATTGTTACAGCAACCGGGACTGTGATATTTCAGATGGCGTTTATTGCTGGTGTGTTCTGCTCACTGTTGTAAGGGCATCTCTATCGTTTCCGGAATTTCGAGGCTGATGCTCATCAGGATAAGAAGAAGAACAGTAGTACTACTCAGGCTTGGCCGATCGACTATCCAATGTTCATCCTCACTAGCACCCTGTAGGCATGCTGTCAGTGCCAAGCTTTTTTTTTTTGTAATGCTGAACTCAAAAGTTAGTTACACGGTGTTGAAAAGCACAGCAAAGAATAATGGCCATGGCCCCCTCCTTAAATCACATCAAGAATACACAGTGGTGTGGCTATTTTGCTTTCCTATACGAGAGCCAGCTCCAAAACATCAATCATATTAAAGACGTGTTTATTAGAGCATCCCAGCTTTACCTCTCCTATCTTTTTCAGCAACACCAGTCTGATCGGTTTGGCACCTTATTTTTGATACTCTCTTAGTTTTTTCTTTCTTTCCTCTGTTTGGATAGGCTCCTTTGCAGCTGTACCGGGTCACTTTGCTCTTTTCATTGTCAATTCAGCATTCCTCTTTTGTTGGGGGTGAAATTCCTGTGTCTAATTAAAGGGTTCTATTTGTCCGTAAGACATCACGGTCACATTTAGAATGTGGGAATCCACATAATTTTTGTAGTAAGTTAGTTCGACTTCTACTAAAACTTTCTTCATGATGGAGGTTTTTCCAAAGAATTTAAAACAACCTATGCTTGTGAAAATTCTATAAAATCTACGTATTCCAAAGAAATCCTGAAAAGAGAATTTCCTATGTGCCAAACAGGACCAAACAAGTACAATTGCTTTATGGAAACTCTATACTTGTTAAGAGGATCTTAAAAACATTAAACATACATATATTCATATAATGTTTTAAACTCCCAGGTCTATTCTCATTGGTTTAGATTAGGCCTTGTTTGAATCTTCTGAAGATAAAGATAAAGATAAAAATAAAAATAAAGTGTTTCACGTAAAACGAGGTGACATTAACGTACGATTAAGTGAGTTTTAATTATTACAAACTTGAAAAATGGATTAATCTGACATTTTAGAGTAACTTTCATATTAAAAATTTTCCCACGAAACGCACCGTTTAAAAGTTTGAAAAACGTGTCATGATAATTTTTATTTTTTATCCAAAGTTTTATGAGTTTAGAACCGGGTCTGCGTGCTCGTTGATACTCCCCCGATCAAGGAAGGACAGATGCAACAACCACAATTTAACAAATTCCACACGCTTGGTTAGCTAAACATATCACCAACTTTCGGTAGATCAGACCTGCGCAACTTGCAGGCTGTTGATCACCGGAAAACAAATTAATTTTGTAGAAGTCGCCGTTCCTAAATAGTCAATAGGCCCTGAGATTCTTCAAACCACGGGGAAACTAATTAATAACGAGCAGCACCAGAAATGTACGTGTGGTTTATGTTGTTTTGTTTTACTCTAGCAAATCTTCCCGTTTCATCATCAAGAGGATTTCTGAACCTAACTACGTACGTACACATGGCACTACTGTAGTACTGTCACCGAATGATTTAGACAAGTAAACGTGCTGGTCGCTATTAGCATTAAGGACTAAGCGTTGGTCCTTAAATTGCACTCTACGGTTACGAAGACTGCAGATTTGTTGAGTGATTAATCAGGAGACCAAATGAGTTATTTACTTGATATTGTAGCAGATCGATCACTTGCAGATCAAAACTCGCTAACTCATGTATCTTTCAGGAACAGCAAGCGAGATCTATAACAAATATGTATAACGATAATCCACATATTTCAGAGTAGGAAAAGTAATTTCACTAACTCACTCTGACTTCATAACTCAAATGACTTTGTTATCTGTCAGTTTTACTCGGTATTGAAAAAGACAAGACATTTAGTTGCGAGAGGGACAATATTAATTTTAGGTATAAAAAATGTACAAAAGCTACGGAGGCGATCAACATTTGAAGTCGAAGAAAATTAAATCAGCCTAGTGTTCTACTAGAAAATAAATGAACTCCCATATTCAAGAGGAGATGTATATAACCGATCGAGCTGAGCGTAGGCGTAAGTTTTGAAACGGACGTTTGATGATTAATTGATGCCAACGTGGGACGTGAGCTCGCTCTGATTAAACAAAGTCAGCTGGGATGATTTGTTTAAGTACGTTGTTAAACAAATTTGAGGTGGCTTTGTACATGTAGCAATCAAAATCAGCTGAGGGCACTTGCACCAAGTTGACCGCCTCCAACCTCATCGCGTACCGTATCTGCACGCACCGGACGTCTCCAAGCTAGCCCCGCCGGCCGGCGGCCGGCCGATTGATGTTAGCTTGGCTCGTGCTTGTTTATTGCAACTGGACGTCAGATTTGTTGGTAGTACGTACGTGTTGCATAATAATTTTTTGCTCCTGCACTGTAGCGTGAGAATTGTTGGATGTCAAGTTGGCACCACAATGGACTGCATTTGATCCTATGTAAAAACAGAGTACGCCTAGTAGTATGTGTGTATGCACGTGTACTCCTGCGGTCCTGCCCTCCAAAAGAAGTCCTGACTGGACTCTCTCCTTCAGGTGTCTCCATTGAGTATGTATCCAATAATCCAACATCAAACGTGATCGTTTGGTGCCTTCATTGAGTATACACGCAAGATTTGGCTCAATTCATTTTGTTCTAGCACACGTACGTTGTTCATAGATTAGAAAAACCGGTGGAAAGCTAGCACAATAAGTCCACACGCCCGGTTGCTCCGCCCCAGGGGCGACGCGGGTAGCGAAACAAGCCGCGCCGTCCCCTTCCTTCTCCTCCTCTCCCCCACCTTGCCGTCGCCCGAGCAGCCGCCAGCAAAGCCAGTCGGCTGCAAGGACGGCGGTGGCAGGGCTCCCCCTCTTCCTCACTCGTGGTCAAGGTGTTTGGGGGCGTCGACAAGATCGGAGGACAGGAGCAAGGCGCCGGCGCCGACGAGACCAGAGGACAGGAGCAAGGCACCGGCATCGATGTCTAGATCCGACGCTACCGAGATCAGATCCGAGCCTCCCATGGCCGGATCTGGTGCTCCCACCGGCAGTGAGTCGGGTTGGACACACCGGCAGCGGCGACGGTCTAGAATGGACCGGGACACGCAGAGACGGCGACGACTCTCAAGTCTGGTGCTGGGGATGACCGGATCCGACGCCCCTTGGCCAGATCCGCCGTCCTCCTGACCGGCAGCGACAACGGCGACCTTGGCGAATGGTGACGCAGTGGCGCACTGTGGAGGCCAAGGCGAGGCCGCGTGGAGGAGACGGGGGCAGAGCGAGGGCAGCGGCCGCCGACGGCGACCGCCGGCTGTTGCGGGAGGCCAACAACGGTGGTGAGAGGCCAGCGCGGATGGTGGCCGCCGGTGGTAGGAGGAGGCCGATGCGGGCGGCAACGAGAGACCGGCGCGGGTGGCGCTGACAGTTGCGGGAGGCCGTCCCGCTAACGGCGCGAGTCGACGCGGCGATAGCTGGGAGGCTAGCAGTGGGTGTGCCACGATGAGGCATGAGGAGGTTGGACGGCGGGGGGCGCTGGTGCAGCGGTGACCACGCGCAGACAAAGGATGGCTGGCGGTGGAGCAATGGAGCGATAGTTGAGGATCATCGAGGGGTAGGAGGCAGGTGTAAACCTCGCCCGGTGTTACTGGCCGACAACGGTGGCGTCGCAGGTATCGTTTTCTCTCTTGAGGGCGTTGCCGAGTCGTCCCTCTACCTCTGGTGGGGCTACCGGGTGAAAACCTTGTCTTGGCTCTCCTTGAGACCTTGACGAACGGCAGCGACGGTGCTCCTCGTCACTCTTCTCCCTGGAGACGTCGTCTAGAAGGCTCCCTTGACAAATCTTCTCCTTGACAGCTTATGCGTGCTATCTCTAGAAATTGTCCTCTTGCAGCGGTGCCCTAGCTAATGCAAGTTGGCCATGTCAGAGGGTCTTGTGGGGAGAGTGGTTCCATCCTTCTCTCTCACCCTCTCCTCTCTAATCCCAAAGGCGTGGATAGAGTTGAGTACGGTTCTAGGCTGTTAGGGTTTAGTTTTGGGCGGTTCGCCTGTAGCTTCTTTGTTGGCCTAGTAGTGGTCGGTCACGCTTAGCGATGGCTGGTCCGATGCTAGCCTTCTCCTAGGTTTGTGTTTGGTGCTGTCGGTGTGTGGTGGTGGTCTTTTCTTTTTCCTGGCTACTGCCTTCCAGAGCGCTAGCTTTGTAATTTTTTCTTATTCTATTCAATAAATCATCACACCGTCTGGTATTGGTTGTTTGAGAAAAGAAAAACCAGTGGAGCACCAAAATGGCCTTGCGCAACTAGGCGACCCCGCCACCACCCACCCAATTCCTTCACCGGCCTCGGCGCTGCCCGAACATGCCACCGGAAACCCGCATGGCACAAGGACGACGGTGGCAAGACTCCCTTTTCTCTACATTTTCCTAGGAAAAGATGGCGGTGGCGAAGACAATGATCGCCGAGGTGACAACAGTGTTGATCTAACGACTCTTCAGCTGGATCGGGGAGCGCTGATGACCATGATGGTAGTGGTTTTTGTGTATCAACCGTATCCTCCTTGCTATTAGTGGAAAGGTTGTAGCTGGATCTTGTGCCTCTCTGCTCAGATCAAGGCGAAATGTTGCCACTGGGCTTGCTCGGGCCACCACTACAACAACGCGACGGCTCGGTAGGGCTGCGATAAAGATGGCATGGTAGCGGCTAGCAGCATCGCCGGTGCAACCGGTGGCTCGATAGGGCCACATCGACAATGGTGCAGTAGCCTAAGATGGTAGCAAGCGAAGGAAGCCAACATTGGCAAGGCAGCAATGGTGAGTTGTAGAGGAGGCAAGTGTGGTGCCCATGTGAGGGCAAGCTGTCAAGGTAGGCATGATAGAAGATATGGGCACCCCTCTTGCAGAAGTGATCCCACAACGAGGATGGCGTGGCAGATGAAGTGGGGCATAAAAATATGATCCCGATGTGCAAAGGAGCGAAGTCTAACCAGTGGAAGGGCGTCACTGCAATGAAGGCACCGACAGAGGGGTGACGGCACATTATGGTGGTAGGAGTGAAAGGCCATTGTGCTGTCCCGAGACGAATGGGGGCTAGCTGGTAGATGGGCGCCGATGTGGCGATGTACGATTGCTAGCGGAGGTTGCTTTGGTGGGATGAGACGGGACAACAACGCCAAGGGAAATGGAGGTTGTGGGTGAAAGTGTAGCCAAGAGTCTTCTATGCCGGCAATGACGACACCTTTAGGTGTCGTGATCCCTCCTTGGGGCATTGTCGAGACTCCTTCCTCTTCCTTCCCGATGGATCTCTCTGGGTGAAAATTATATCTAGGATTTATTGGACGGGCGATGCTTCCAAGCTTCGTCTAAGAGGTTTCATTTTTCCACCTTCAATCAGTTTGTGCTTCGTCGATGCTCTTGAAAGTCGCTATTAGGTTAGCATGAGGAACGAGTGGTCTCGCCTTCTTCCTTGACAACTCCTATGTGAGGATAGTTATCAGTTCGCGTGTGGTTCTCTGCTTGGAGATGTTGTAAGACAGTGTATTTGTGCTCTTTGAGGGTTGACTGCAACCAAAATTTGGTGCTGACTCTTTTCTTCTATTTGTGTAGGAGTCGTTAATACATAATAGTGTTTTTTTAATTTTTCTGGTTATAGCTACCTAGGGTTGTAATTTTATATTCTTTTTCCTACCATATCACATCAAATCTTGTATTATCTTACTCGTTCGTTTAAAAATAGTTTAGAAAAACCCTAGCTGAATTTTGCTCGATGCCTCCATGGCAACCGGTTCACGCCATAAATCTCACTTTATCGATCACTAGTTCACTACTCGGTAAACCCCCACATGAACATACGTATGCAATGACTATTCCAGTGGGCCGCACGCACACAAATTGAATTTTTGTTCCTTGTCGCCGGCCATGCGCTGCTGTGCATCATTGTCGATCTATCGACGTCTCCACCACAGAAAGAATGAAATCTGGTCAGGAGAAAAACACCATGGGTGCAGGGAGCTGACCGGGAGGAGTCTATCTACCTTGCCTAATGACCAGTTTTAAGGCCGTGTTTGGTGAGATTGAAAACTGGCCTCCTCCTGTGCACGCAAAACAGAGTGACTCATTAGCCCATAATTAATTAAGCATTTGTTATTTTTTAAAAATAAATTAATATAATTTTTTAAAACAACATTCATATAAAAACTTTTTATAAAAAACACATTATTTATCAGTTTGAAAAACATGCGTGCGAACTCTCAAAATAACACAGCCTAAAAGTGTTATGTCGCTCTCTCTCTCTACCTCGCTGCTGCCTCTCCGCTCCAAATAGCTAGCTATAGCTAGTGCTTGTAGAAGCGATGACTATGGTTTTTTAATCTGCTGGTTGATGTGGATGGCTATGATTTTAAAGATTTAATAGTCCCTTGGCTGAGCTGGGTTGCAAAGGTTTTTTTCTTTATTCTCCTTTCATCACCCACGTTATGGCCTAATGATTTTTTTACTGTACTAGCAGTTTAATGCAACTTGGGAGACCACCATGTACACGATTTATAGGACAATGTGAGTCAGATATTCATGGTTATAGTTGTGTATTGTATGGCCTAAGGTAAAAACTTTTTTAAGGTTATCTTGGTTACACATAACAAATATGATATCTTAGAAACATAGAAAGTGTGTTACAGCGACGATAGATTTAATTGGGTTATACCATTTTCCGAAGCTCCAAAATTGTACATTGAAAAACAAAAAAATTGACAACCTTTTTCTATTAATGAATAGTCAGTCTTGAGCGATTATGTTAGTATGTTACTACTCTATACAATATAGTATGTGCAAGGGAATGTTATTTGCCCATGGTGATTTTGCAGCTAAGCTCTAAATGCTCGTACGGTTTATCTATAGGAAGTATCATTAATCCTAATTTTGTTGATACCACTACTAGATTTTTTTCTGCAAACAGAGGCAATTAAAATTGATTTTTTTATCCAATTATCGTTTGGGTCTGATCTTTGAGTTGTGAATTGTAACACCAGCAGTAGCAGTCCACCACACAAGCAAAAAAAAAAAACGTAACGAGCTGTAGTCACATGCGTTCGTTGGAGTTGGAGTCCAGCAAAATTTGCTGCATTTTCCAAATCCACTTGTCTCAATGAATCGCCTTTCCGGGACGACAGGGAGAAGAGGACCACGCTACTTTTTTCAAACGCGCTCCGTTTCTTTTTTTTTGTTTTTGTTTATGAACAGCATGCTCGAGAGGGAGTAAACTAAACTAAAAAATAAAGAGGCAATCAAGTTGTAGAATCAAGTTGCCTCTTACATAATTCGGAATAATCTTTGCGGAGATCTATTCAAACGCAAGCCCCTCCTCCCGTAACATCGACGACCTCCGTAGTTTCATGTGTGGCATCGATCTCCACTCTCCAGCTTCCTTGCCTTGCAACTGATTGATTGCCCGTTTCTTTTTGTTTCTGAATTTCTTGCCCTGAAATCTGAATCGCTGCGCCTTCGCCTCACGTGTTTCTCATGGTTTGCACCTGCGAATTGCGATTGGCCCCATTTGGAATATGAAAATTTTGCTTCGGTTCTTGTGAGAAATGACCTGAAATTTCCTTTAAAATCCTGAGTTCTAAAAATGCCTAAAAAATTGTAAATTTTCTGTTACCTAAAATCACACGCTGCTAAAATTAAATTTACAACGCTATGCAATGTGTAATTTTACTTTATTTTAATTGCAGTTGCTGTTATATATATGGTTTGACTTTATTTTTTTTGTCTAAGTTTGAATTTTACATGTAATTTTGTATTTCTTATGAGTTCTAACTATATTTTTTTTTGGGTAGAATACCGTGTAACCACTTTACTTTGTTTTAAAAAGTAATTGAAAAGTGATAATATAGCCTTTTTCAAAATCTCCAGCTGTAGGTTACAAGCAGAAAATTTTAGCTTTTCTATATCGATCTTGCTAAGGAACTATAGACAAATAATAGGGAAATAAACTTTCAATTTTTTTGACCGTCAGATATGCATCAACATTTGTGCTATCAGAAAAGTGGAAAAAATCACGTGTTTTTTTCACGCGTGCCTGTGGCGAGGATCGAACTCGTGACTCGAATGGTAGAGCAGCTAGTTATTTCAACTGGTGAGTTTTTTTTACGGTTATATACCAGTTACATATAAATTATATTAAATTATATTGTATTTTCTTTATTTCATATTATAAGTCGTTTTGATTTTTTTCTAGTAAAATCATTTTTATATTAAATCATGTTTCTGAAAGTTTTTAGTAACATCTATAACACAAAATTACAAATTTAGTTTCATTAAATATTACATTGAATATGCTTTGATAATATGTTTATTTTGTGTTGAAAATATTGCTATATTTTTCTATAAATTTGGTCAAACTTATAAAGGTTTGACTAGAGTAAAAATCAAAACGACTTATAATATGAAACGGAGAGAATAGTTATATTCTAATTATAATATAATTATAATGCAATATAATTATAATTATAATGCAAAGTGAGCATAGATCAATTAGCTATGTTCCTTGTGATGGAACCAACTCACCCGAGTTTAAGTTTTAGACTTGACATGGTGTTCGTATTTATGACTAATTATTTTTTCAGTAGTAAGTGACGTAATCCTCGATAACGAGACGTTTATGGTGACTTTGTCAAACTTAAAATATGTCGACCAAGTCTTTCGAAGATGCTCATATGACCCAGTCTTTCGAAAATACTTATAGAGGTAGGGTGTGTATTTTGAGACTCGGTCTTTCAAAGATACTTATAGAGATAGGGTGTGCACTTTTAGGACATGCAAGATATGTAGTACTCAAGATATACCAACTAAGTTTTTCAAAAATCTTTATTGGACCCAATCTTTTGAAGATACTTATAGAGATAGGGTGTGCATTTTTAAGGATGTAGAAGATATGCAGTCTTTCGAAGATACTTGTAAAGGTAAGATGTGTATTTATAGGGACATGTACGCGCGCGTGTTGTGAGTGTCTGTATTTAAAATGTGTTTCTAAGAAAATATCGTTATATCATAATGTTATATAGAATGTTATACAGGTACTCTATTCTATATTCTCGACCGCTGGCTAATTTACCCGCCGCTTAGAGTGTCGAGCACTTGAGCTAAAAACGACCCCTGAACTGTGTATTGTTCGGTTGGGTCTCGCATCGGATGTTTCCGGCCCAGCCCACCAGCTGTCACAGAGGGGAATCGATCATTCGATCTCCGCGTCCCCTGGCCTCCTCCCTCGACACGCCCCTCTCTCCCCCTCCCGTCGTCTCCTTCGCCCGCCGCCTGCGCTGCGCCGCGCCGTCGCGGCGATCCCCACCACGGCGAGCCGCGTCGCCGGCGTGACCCGCTGCTTCCCCGGCGTACTCTCTCGCCGGTGACTCTTCTTCGCCCAAGTCGACCTCCCCCGCCCCCGGCCCCCGCCCCCTCCGCCTCCCGCTCCAGACTCCTCCCGAGTTCGCCTCGCCCTCCCGCCCTCCCGCCCGCCCGCCGCCTGCGCCGATCTCCATCCATCCGTCCCGCGAACGGCGGCCCCGTCGTCCTGCTGCTTCCGCCTCCGGTGAGCACCCGTGCCTATGAACAGCCTCTTCCTTTCTCGTCTCACCCCCTCTCGGTTCTAGCCACACCTTCTCGCTTTGCCTTAACCGTATCTTCTCTTCTAGATCTGGAAGCTAGGTTTTTCTTTGTCTTAATATTAGTAATAGTAATAGTTTTTCCCCCAAAAGAAATTTGGGGTTCGAACTGAACCCGCATGCCCCACGACCCACGTTAGGTCTGCCAATGGTGGGAGATATTGTGTATTGTGATGTATTTCCTCTCTTTGATTGACCCGTTCGTGGACGCTGCCATTAGTTTTGTTGGATTCATCCTTGTGTAGAACATAAGCGAATGCAACACAAGCGATCGGCCTAAACCAACTACTAACTTATAGTATTATTAATGATCAAACTAGGTAAGCTAATATCCTTGTGCTGTGTTTTTGTTATGCTGCCATGTGCTTGATCAGCTAACTCCTACCTTCTACAGGGGAAGAACATGCGTGATCCATTCAATGCCCCAGTCGATTTCAATAACGAGAATCACCGTGCTGGAAATGAGCTTACCAGGACTAACGTGACGTTGTCTGCTGGGGACTATGATTTGCAAAATGGTGACGCTACAACCTTTGCTGTAAACACCGACACTCTAGTGAGGTCCTTCATTCTTGTGAGAAATACAACTATTGTGGGCATACTCTTAGACTGTACCCACTTCTTTGTTTATCGAGAAATGAGGCTATACCTTGTGCTCACAGGCATCAACTCCAGGGTGCATCTCTCCAGAATGACTTGACTGCAGAAGATTCTATTACTCGTTTGATGGATCCAGAAACTAAGGTAACTCTGCAGGAATTGCACTGACAACTGGTTCTTTCAGTTTGTACTCCGCTTTCCTCCTTCCAAGACCCTCTGATGTTTTGTTGCAGGGGTTATACTTTAGATCACGGTCACAAGAGGAAGAGATCTTATTGCTTCGCAAGCAAATTGCAGATGCTTCTGTAAAAGTATGAGCTAGCCAGTGTGACTTTTTAAAGTTATTTTACAGACAAATGCTTTTAACGTTTTCTCTTACCACTTCTGCTTAATTCCAATATAGTTACTTCTTATGTTGCTAGGAGCTACAGTTGCTGAGCGAAAAACATATTCTGGAGAGGAAGCTTTTTGACTTGAGGATGGTCTGAATGAATGATTCAATTTCATTTTACTGCATGGCCAAATTGTGAGGCATTATATTGACATATTAACCCAAATCTTACTGTGGTAGGCTGTTGATGAGAAGCAGGAAGATGCTATATCTGGTGCTTTGAAGCAACTAAGCCAGAAAAAAGGCCATCTAGAGGAAAATATGAGATTAGCAAATGATCTGAAAGTATGGTGCTACTGTGCATTAGAATAATGTTGGCTCAAGATAAAAAAAAGTTCTTTGTTTGATTGTCAAAACTGAAAAAAAAGACTATTTCTTTAGGTTGATTATTTATAGATTATGTTTTTATTTAATAGAATATGTTTCATGCGCAATGATAAATTGGCTTAGACGAATACCAGTGATGCCAAATTTATGTCTAAATTGTAATATGCTACGACAATATATTTGCTACTGAAATTCCAAATTGACAGACAATGTTGCTTCCACATTTGCTTTGAGGGGCTAGAAATTCTTAGATTGGTCAGATAAATAAAAAGGTCGATGTCAAGTTGTTTTATGGTCCCAAATTATAACTGTGAAATCTCCCTAGGAGCCTAGAAATTCTTGCATTAATCACAAAAAGACGGAAGATCTATGTTGCTTCTTTTGGTGGACGGTGGACCTTTATTGTAAAGGCTCAAATTAATCACAAATAGGTAGAAGTAGATCATTTTTAGAGTTCTATGACCTATAGACTGTTACAGATATATTACACTTGGTTGCCTGCGCACTGTCATATTAGGAACATAAAAAATGCCTCATTTTCTTTAGAATTTCAACTCCTATAGTCACATTGCTTCATTCATGGGATTTTTCAGTTTCATGCTACTCCAAAGCTTGTAATTTTAAGAAGAAATGGCAACTGCTGTGAGTATAGCGATCACATCATTAGTTCTGAGCCCACATGTGCTGTTAGTGTAAGAATGATTAACATTTTACTGAACAAAGTTCAGGGTGGTATGCTTATAGTTATACAGCTGTTGTCCTTGTTTTCTGTTTTGCATTTGGGCTGTTCAACCTCTGTTCGTTACTGCCGACCGCTTTATAAGTTCATTACATGCCATTGTCTTTTTAACAATTTAGATACTTACTTTTGACTATTCATCTAGGGTGAGGAAGAAGAGCTATACTTCTTCACTTCTTCATTGCTTAGTATGTTAGCAGAATACAATGTTCGCCCACCTCAAATAAATGCTTCAGCCATTACAGCTGGTACAAAGGTAACTCTTTCTTGGTCATTATCAGTTGAATTTTCCATAATCTGGGAATATTTATCATAGTATTATCTCAACTTATACCCTTTGGATGCTCGTATGGTAATAGTGGTGAGTTTTTCCATAGACTGTTGTGTATGAGCTCGCAATTTGTTTAGCTATGTTTTGCTAACCGCCTAACATAAAGTATAATCAATAATGCAGACTGAAAGTGAGGGGAAATAAGACTTACTGATTTAACTTCCGCTTAACAGCCACCTTTGCACAATGTTACTATGATCTCCATGTCACTCCTTATCAATAAGCTACAGACTAGTCTAATATATGTTGCCTTCTATGTTGTTTACAAAAAGATTATTACATGGTTTTCACTTAGCATGTTTGTTGCTTGGTCACCCAACTGTTTATGCAGTTAAGTTAGGCTTAAAAAGCTGCAAAATAAACTAACATGTTATATGTCTTGATACAAATAATTTTAATAGAATCATAATACCTATTTTACTTATTTTTGCTACTATAGCTATCATGCCAATTATTTTGCCATTCTTTTCTTGAAATCTCTGGTGGTAGAGTTGGTTCATTTACTTACCTAGATTAATATTTAAAACTGGACGTGTTTAGTAAATTCTTTTTGCCCTGTCTGACATGAGGAAGTAATACATTTCTCTTGGCCATAATTTTCAGCGCTTGTACCACCAAATGCAATGGAAGATCAAATATTTAAATGTAAGTGACCATAGTTATGTGAACTCTAGATATTGAAAGTATTGAATGCTGCACTCTTTGTTTGCTTTTATGGGTGGTCATCAGGGCATCTGTCAGGATTCTGTGACTTAAAAATGATCACATGATGACAGTGTGTTTGGATGAAAGTAATCATAGAGGCTCATATTTTGGGTGACTGCAGCACAGTGAATGTTGTTTCTAGAAGTAAATATTGACCGCAAGAAATAGAGATATGAAACTTTCATGCTGTTATTCAATATCTCTGAAATTCCTGTGTGTCCAATCAGGATAAGCATGTTGTTGCCTTGTTGGCTGTGTGCATCAGTGTGTGTTTGTGGTGGTGAATTCATGTAAAATATGTTCACACTTGCTTTTACATTTTATATAATGGAAAAATAATACTCCAGTCTTGCATGCAAGTAATCCAATACAATGAGATATGGGGTGCTGTTGGACTCCATATTTATGTGCTGGAGACATTAGTGTAAGTGGATTTT
Source organism: Oryza officinalis (assembly GCA_008326285.1). Classification (NCBI taxonomy): domain Eukaryota; kingdom Viridiplantae; phylum Streptophyta; class Magnoliopsida; order Poales; family Poaceae; genus Oryza; species Oryza officinalis. The sequence continues at coordinate 48,284,054 of BDMV01000003.1, read as the reverse complement.
GTATATCTGTTGGCATGGCTGCTCATTGACATTGTACACACCCTGTTTTAAACAGCCGTAGTAGGCAGCTAGGCCACATACAAGGAACCGTCCCTTGTTCTTGTTAAATTGGCTGGTTTGGTCATATAATCAGTTTTAGATGGGGTGATTGAACAATAATAATCGTTCGTTGTTCTTTAAAATGAGTGATGAATATGCATGCCCCAAGAGTGATAGACTCATACACAGTTTCACATATTTTAGAGTTACGTCAAAGCAATGCCATTTAAACTTGGTGTAGAAGGGCACAAGCTCACAGCACAATTATGACAGTTTCGAATATTTGCTTATGGAAGGTCAAATGTCAATTGAATAACTCGAATATCATATAGTCGATCATGCCCTCTGCATGTTTGCATGTAGTTGTTGCTTTTAGTTGCATGTTACACCAGCCATTTTACCTGTTATATTGTAAGATACTGTCGCTAATGAATTGATATTTCAAAAGATTTGTTTTAGACACTCAGTTTATTTTACTGATTCAGGACAGTTTAGGTGAGATAACTCAGCCTGGACACATATATAATAATCCCAATCATCAACAAGTAACTCCGGCAACTCCGTTGAGGCATGAACCTTCCTCATCTTACAATACGGTATAGAATACGTGGCCCTCTAGCTAGCTTGTGTAATAATGTAGCACCATGCATGACCTGATCATATCTGCAGGATGCAACTAGGAACAATTTTCATCAGTATGCTCAAGATCCAAATGACCGAAATACTGGACAGATGTACCATGGATCCAATTTTCATCAGTATGCCAAAGTTTTGTTTAAGAGATACTTTTACGAATTACAGTTATTAGCTGTCCAATTAATCTGTCATCTGATTGAAAAGATCCTTCATCTGATGTTTGACTGGCCTTCCTTTCAGGGAAATAATAGCTGCTACCCCCTCTAATTATTTTGAAGAAAATAATGGTCCTAGAGAAGTAAGATTAGACGACTCACAGTTCTATAGGCAGGATAATCAAGAGTATTCAGCTGATGGTAAATAAAGAGCAAATCAAGCAACTAGAAAAGATTCCACATCATATCTATTAAATTTTTTGTATTTATTATCTAGATGATCCTTTGCCTGGTATTGAGTTGTTTCAAATTGTTGGGGAGCCTAGACCAGGATTTACATTAACAGCATGTGGTTTCCCTACCAATGGTACTACCCTTTGTAATTTCCAGGTATGTTGTGTTCTGAGTTCTGATTCCAGATTGCAATTACTTATCTTCTCTATTAATTGTTAACTTCTGCAAATAAAACCTCTCATTATGAAATGTTATTGTTTTAGTGGGTTAGATATCTTGAGAATGGCACCAGGCAGTCTATTGAAGGTAAATAAGAGATTATTGCTCATTCTATTTTGCAATTATTTGATTGTATTGATTAGCTCTCTATATTTTGCAATTCAGGTGCTACAATGTATGACTACGTGGTTACTGCTGATGATGTTGACACTCTTCTGGCTGTAGACTGCACGCCTATGGATGATAATACCCGTCAGGTTATTCACTTATCTGCTGTAAACTGCAGTACAATGTGGCTATTTCATGTGGTCAATCATATAATAGTGGCTAAGTCTAACGAGTTTGGCAACATGCATTTTGAAACTTATCTCTCTGCTAACTGGAGGGAGTGTAAACTTTTAGACATAAAGCTGGGATCCCATGGAAGGAAATCCATCACCTGACTTGGGAGCCATCTCTCCTTCAGAGGGGTTAAAACTTTTTTCTGTGCCTAGCTGTTCAAATTTTGATCTTGTGTCCTGTACATGGTATTGCATATTAACCCCATTAACTGCTTTAGTCTGAATGTGTTCTTTTACTGGGAATGTGCCATCCTCAATTTTTTGTGAGGCTTTCAGTGGCTTCTCATTATTGGTATTCTGTAGAGGCTTATATCCATTTTGTCTCTTCAACTACATGTTAACTATATGATTTGCATTATTATTTTGGGTATTGGAATCTTCTTGGCATTCTGATAGGATGATCTTGTTCTGTTGTATCTTTTTCATCCTTTACTGCATCAATTGGGTAGCTTACAGAGTACAACCCATTCTTGGAAGCTATTTCTTTATTGCATCAGCCAGAAAAAAAACTGAGTCATAAATAACTGTCCCTTTGTGTGTTTGTTGGTATTCCTTTTTATATAAATCTGATATATGCAATAAGTGTACATAAAGGTTGGCACATCGATTTTCCTTTTTGAGCAAAGACGTGCTTGTGCACTGATAATATGAGTGTGCTTGAAATCTGTTGTTAATTCATGGGCTTGACCTTCTAAACAGAATTATCCACACCACTGACACATGGTTATTTTACTATGGCAGTAAGTACACCTAGGAACTATGCATGCTAATTTGATGAGTTGCTCTTCTTTATTGCAGGGTGAATTGGTTACAGAGTATGCTAACAACGGGAGCAAGATAACTTGCGGTGAGTTTATGATGCATGCGTTGCTGGCTTACTGCCATTTTTGGACCATTGATTGCATGGATTATGATATTGCCAGTCTCTGCTTCAATTTTGTTTATCAACATATGGGAACTGTTATACTTTCAGTGGCACATTTTTTTAAATTTATTGAAACAATGGTTGTATTTTAATACAAAGTAGACAAAGGCATCCTGTTGGTAAAAGGGCAGGTTCACCTTCACAAGTTGAATCTTTATGTTTTTGTAGGTTTCACTGATTAACCTTTGACATTATTTAATTGAAATTTGACCAAAGTGGAAATACTCCCTCCGTTCCAAAATGATCATCATATAATTTTTTTGAAGTTATTCCTAAATGATCATCATATTTGTGTTCATTCATTAAGTCTATTCGTTATTTGTGCATTGGAGTAAATGGACATTGATGTATGCATCCATGCACAAAGTATTTATAACCAACATACAATATCTTGATTTGCTATTGGCTAGGAAATAGTGGGGATGGTGCATGCATCGAGTTTGTTGCCAGAGTAAATATAGTATGAGAGAGTTATTAGCTTTTCTTGGTCTTGGTGTATCTATGTAATATGATGATCATTTTGGAACGGAGGGAGTATAATTTTTTGGGGCATATTTACCTTCTTTGCATTAACTTTCTTGATGTAAGGCTTGTCATATTGTAGCAAAAACAACATTTTAATATAGAAAGCATCTGGATTTCTTTTTGCATTGCTCATTACTTTCAGGACTTTATTTGAAAAAACATAAATGGTTGTATCATTGTTTCAAGCACAGTTTGTGGAAAAATATATGTTTGCTTAGAGCAATAACCATACTTACTGACACTGGACTGGAGCTTGCTGGCTCAGCCCTCAGTTCATCCGTCGAACGGCCGGTTTATATACTAAAATTTTAGCATGTGGATATTACTTTTTTTCTCTGAAATTGTATTCTGCTTATTGAAACCAGACTGTAGATTGCTGGCCTAGCCCTCAGTCCACTGGTCAAACGTCTGGTATTAAAAGTTTAGTATGTGGATATTATTTTCTCTGAAATCGTATTATGTGGTGGAAGAAGTACCCAATTCATAGAGCCTAAAATGTCAAATGACGACACATGAAATTTATGAAAACCTATCAGTTGTGCCTTGCTCTTATTTTTAACTCAAGGCATTACTTGCTCTTATTTTTTACTCAAGGCATTACTTGCTCTTAGGTAAACATATTAGTTGTACCAGGATAATAGATCCAGGGGCCTTGCAGCTTTGTAGTGGAGTAGCTATAAAGTGAAGGACGAAGCACAACAGTTAACCTAGACAAGTCTCACTCTTGGGTCCAAGCTCCAAAAGGACAATATGTGCATGCCTTTACTTCCAACTGGCTGTAGACTTTGCTGACAAATGCTCCACCTGCTGTGATGTGCCACGGCTCTAAAACTCTTCCAGCATAATGAAACAATGGATCAAGCACAGAACAATGTTGCTTTGCTTGATATGGAACTCATATTCATTGGAAGAAGAAACAGGATAGATAGAAAGATTCGGTGAGACTGATAGGAGAAGATGGCGTATTTAATGAGAGCCTGGAGCGATGGCTCCACACACGATCACTCAGACCGGCTGGGCCAGTTCAGCCCAAGTCTTGGCCACACCATGTAAATAGAAATTTCTCAACTGATCGGTCTTAGATTGTCAGATGCACTGGCGTCCTTATAAAACCGCTGATTCACTCTTTTTTTAGGTCAAAGTTCATAAATGGTCTTCAAAGCAAAGCCATCACACTCAATTGCTAATCCAGTCCAGTTCTAATGACTATGGCTGAAAGAACTAGGATAGGATAACTCTATTTGCTGACCCATCACTAGAACCATTGGATACAGACATCATGAATAATTTACCTGAAAATGAATAAGCTTTCCATAACTAACAAGAGTTTTTGTTTCTTTGGTCCCTAGGTAAGCATAATCTATATAATCAGTTCTTAAGCCATCATGGTACTATTGCCACATTTTATAGGTTTCCTAAAACTATTCATGTTTCTGCAGATTCGGAGATGCAGAACAGTATTGATATGTATATATCGAATGGGAGAGCTCAGTTTAATCTTCTTGTGCTGGTATGCGTTTTAGTTTTTAAAATATGTACTTACCATCAATCTTATCTTTACTATTACCTCTGTCCCAAAATATAGTGACTTTTAGCTACGTATCTGGAGAAACAGTTGTATTGATATATAGCCAAAAGTTATATTTTGGGGCGGGGGTATTAGTAAGGTATACTGCCCCATGATCAGAAAACATGTTTCTATTGTTTCTTCTTCAAGATGCCCTGTATCATATTTTGAAAGCTTCAAATTGTTGCTACCGTGGTAGTGTTGTGCAAAAAACATGTTTCAATTGTTTCTTCTTCAAGATGCCGTATTGTTACCATTTCCACTATGTTGTGCAGAGTTTTTTACTCACGTCACAAAAAGAAAAATCAAACAATACCCCAGAATGGAGGCTGATTTGCACCATTTTGTTTGTGATGCAGGGATATTCTTCTGATGAGTGGGAACCAGCCATCTTGACGCTTAAACGAACTGGGTACCATATTAGGGTCAAGGATGAAGTTCTAACCGAAGAGAAATATTCATCAAATCTACAGGTATGTTCTCTTATGTATCCATTGATCTTTTTTGTGTTAATTTATAAATGCTCAAGCATGTTGACTATTTTGATTCACCTGATATGTTTTATTTGATTTTGCTATGCTTCATGTTTTGGCAGACAAAAATTCCGAATGGACGCACTACTCAATTTGTTTTAGTTAGTTCTGGAGGTGTAAATATACCATTTAACACACAGGGAATATCAGAGCCAAATAACGAGGATAGCGATGTTAGGTGCCAACTGCCTCCTTAACTCTGTTGCTTTGCCTCCTTCTTAGTGCATTTTTTTGGTTGATGATGGGAATAAAATTTGCACTTCTGATACAATCGTACTTCTGTAGGTTACGTGATCTAATTGTATTGGTCTTGAGAACTTTCCAGAGTAAGGTATCTCCTATATAGTGCATCTTTTTAGATATGTGGCTGTATGTTAAATCCTTATTTAGTCTCATGACAGGTTGAATCTAATGCAGGCATTAGATGCTAAAAGGAAAGGAAAGGTTTAGATCCCATGTAGATGACTTGGATTCTATGTAGAAGAATTTTGCTCATTGTTTTGTGCAGTCTTCACTTTTTGGTTTTTGAGATGAAAGAACACATTTTAAGACTTAAATGGTGGTGTGTAGGCAAAAAAAAAGTTTGGCCACTTGGATCAAATCAGTGTTAAAAATGTATAGTATGTGTTGTTCTGCTTTTCGCACTTCTTTTCTTTCCCCATGTTTTTCCCCTCTGCTAGGTTATTTAATTTTAGAGATACTATTGTATTTAGTTAAGTCTGAGAAAAATCCAATGCTGTAATTAAAATTCAGAGGTATTCTCTGCAGCCATCTAATTTTGAGTTATTAGTGCGACTGCAATTTTTTTTAATCTCGTCACTGATGTTGTATTTAATTTTGTTCAATGGAGGAGGTCCCAGATCATTTGTAATTTTGTATTACTTTGGATTCCCAATGAATTCCGCTGCTGTTTGTTTTCGCCCAGGTAATTGCCGCCCGTGCCTCAAGTTGGTGAGATTGCGGCTTGCCTTTTACTTTGGTGCGTTCCTGTTTGTTCTTTGAATCTATGTTTCTCAAGCAATATCATCGAGCTTGTGTGCTAATCCATTCTCTGATCAGTAGTATCTGTGGTCATTTGGGACTATTTGTGAGATACGGGTGTACGGCTCCAGAATATTGTGTTTGATTTGGTTTATAGCCGATGTAAACCTTAACAAAATATTGGCAAGCCGGAATATGGGCATTTTGCCAAAGTTTTGGTAAAATTAGGGTGTGGTTTATTGCCAAAACTTTGCGAGTGTTAGCATTCCAAATTAGTAGCTAAAGTTAGGCCTACTAGAGACAAACCAATATACTCCAAATATTTGGCATTGGCATGTTTTAGCATTCCAAATTTTTGGCAACAAACCAAAATAGTAACCAAATTATATTGCCCTTGCCAAAATTTTGGTATGCTTGTGAATGGAAGCAAACCAAACAAACCCTTTTTTGCTGCGCAACATTGTAATTGTTTTAGACTTTGATGTTCACTGCCTGACAAAATCCACTGTAGTAGCTGTTTCATACTTCAATATTTTCTCGGCATGAGAAAATCCACTTCACATCTTGCTTATGCTTACGAGGGCCAGACCAAGATGAAACCGCCCGCTCTGAAAGTGGATTCATGTCGAATTTCATGGCAACATGTCTATGATTTCATGGGAGTAAGATGTCCCACCAAAGGTATGATTGTCTGTACACAATAATCTACTACTCCTAGTTGTGTATACATGCATATCTATTTTGTCTACTAACGCTACGGTGTATACCCCCCATAATTTACAAGCGTACCACTAATCTACCTTGATCTCCTTGTCCCCAAACCCAGTCAGTGATGCCTCGTTTCTAATATATATGAGGCATTCTCCTCTCTCTCTATATATATAACACACGATGCCCCAGAAGGCAAAATGCAGGTATGGGAGTAGGAAGCTTTCTGCGTCCAGATGAACCCAGCAACGATTTTTACAACATGAGAGCTGACCCTGTCTTCTGATGATGCCTTTTTGCCTTGGCGTTGGGCTACAACGTCTTGTCCTTCCTACCATAAGAATTGAGTACAGTAAGTAATATGAGCCAAGCAAGACAAAAGACTACAACAGAAGAGGAGAGAAAGGTGACATGATTTAACAGCCCAAGATACAAGAATTACCTCTCTAATCGGCTCCCTGTATTCTTCCCTGAATCGACTGGGATAGCAGACAACGAGAGGTAATCCTGTCGTTTCAGCGGGGTTTTTAAATTGCGCGTCTTGACTTTCTTGGATTTTTCAGGAGCTGACCCAAATAATTGAACAGTTAAGCTGCCACCTGACGAGAAAGGGTGATAAGAATGAACCTGATTAGATTGATGAACTATTTACATTCAGGTTAATCGTTTAATTTAATGTCTGTAAGAACAGACATCGAACAAGGCAAACGCCAATTTTGGATCAAGGTATTGCATGTCTGAATGTCATAGTGCAAATGTAAAGGGCAAAGCAAAACAAGCAGCACAATCTTACATAATACAAGAGCGGCTCCAAGCCATGCAGCATTATCCCATCTTTCACCTAGGAGGAACCAAGCAAATGCAGCTCCCCAAACTGGCTCAAGCCCGTAAACAATTGCGGTTTCACTTGCTGAGACGTCACCCATCGCTACCATCTGTACCAAGAGATGCATATAGGTACAGATGGATTCATAAAATAAAGCCACTTATTTAAAGCCATTAAGCTCTAAGAAGTAGGTAGACAAACCTCTGCCCACATGCATAACACCGTCGAGAAAACTCCGGTGTACAATGCCGGTATCCAAGGAAATGAAGTAGCTGTATCCAAAAACATACCAAATGTCCATGATTCAAAGCTGGTATCATTGACATCGACATAGCTATCTTTGAACAAAAACCAGAGCACAGAAGAGAAAGCCACAACAAGGACCTGATCAAAGGATTAGTGAAGTTATTCTCCCATAAAATAAGGTGATAAGTGGTATGATGGATATGGGATACTGCAGTAGTGCAGGTACTGAGATACAGATTCAGCTTACCAACCTCAAAGCTAAGGAGAGCTAAAAACTTCTTCTTATCCGTACTTCTTGAGATTTGCTCTGTTCTGAGCATATGGATCCCAAAGAACACCGCGGCTAAGAAGTTCAGCACGTCTCCAACCTTTTAAAAAATAACAAGAGGGGACCATATAAAATCAAAAATACATATCATATCAAGTCACATAATAAACAATTTGTATGCACATCACAAAATTCATATAGAATATAAGTGCTCTCTTATTTTTGAAGAAAATTTTGATCTCCTATAACTCTATAAGTTGATCATTGTGACTACAAGAAGATTCACCGAGGGTAAGACTATTGATAACAGCAGCTAGTGGAAAATTGAAAATTTATAGATGTTTATTATGATGTTCAGTGCCAATTGCCAAAGTGGAAATTGTGAATTTGCGATGCTACTTACGCAAGGAGGAGAGCCGCCACATTCCAGCAGGCCAATTCCGAGCAGTGATACTATTGCACCAAACCAAGTCAGCTTGGGGATCGAGGCGCCAAAGATGCCATCAATTAGAGGCACGACTATCACCTGCTCACAAAACTCATCAGATCATTTATTCATTTTTTTCCAATCCAAAAACAATCCATCATTACAGCGAAATCCAAATTAGCGCGCAAAACAGCATACCGTGAAGGCTGTAAGGAAGGATGCTCGGCCAGCATCAGACGAGATCAATCCTAGTGCTTGAGAAAGGTACGCTAAACTAACCCACAGCCCCAGCTCCAACCCTGAATTCCGTACATGGCGATCTCCGAATGCTCGGATCGCAAACGGTATGAAGGGGATGGCTGAGACTACGAATCGCACCATGTTGAAGACTGCAGGATCCGTCAGGGCTTCGACCTCTTTCAGAACCGGAATATCACTCGCTGCATATCATCCCAAATGGTGAAATGGAGATCGGGAGAGAATTGTTAGCGGTGAATTGTGTGGATTCGCATCGATCGATCAGGAAGAGAAGTTGCAGCAGTGAGTGGCATCAAGAAGAGATCAAGATTCAAGACGAAGATGTGTGCGCTTGCATAGCATACCGTAGATGACGGTGAGGGCATTGAGGATGATGATGCTGCGGGTCTTCTTGGAGGCGAACAAGATCCGGCTCCACACCGGCCGCCGGCGGCGGCGGCGGCGGCGGCGGGTCTGCTCGTTCCTCTTCACCTCCTCCTCCCCCTCCTCCGTCACCCTGCCGTTTCCCTCCCCGCCGGCGCTGGGGCCGGGATCCTCGAGCGCCGAGCACCGCGGCGGCGCGAGAGGCCCCACCACCCGCCGCCGCGTCGACCCGGACCACAGCGGCGTGTAGGCTAGCAGCACGCGGCATGACGGCCCCTCCGCCGCGGCCGCCGCAGCAGCAACCCGAGCCTGCACCGGCGGCAGCACCACCCACGACGCGGACGCCAGCGAGGAAGCCATGCCGTCGCTGCTGCTACTACGACTGCTCACTGCTCCCGTGCTCCGACGAGCGACCAGGTGGTGGTGGTGGTGATATACTCCAGTATGAAATTTTTACAACTCGCAGGAGGAGGAAGCGTCCAACGGATCAGTCACCTCAGTGTGGAACTCGTGGGTGGTGGTGGTGGAGAAGGCGCAAGGCGCGGAAGCGGAGGCGGCAGCAGCAGCGGAGATTATTTTCTGTGGAGAGCGCGCGCGGTGGGGTTGGGTGGTGGTGGTGGGCCGGGGGGGCGAGGGGGGAAAATCTCGGGGGTTTTGCAGCGTTTTCGCATCGTTTTGTAGCGGAAACGGCTGCGTCGCGTCGCGTGGGTGAAAAAAACTCAGGCGCGGGCCGTGCGGTAGCGTCGATCGGTTGAAAGGTCGCTCAACCTGTTTCCCACGAGGGAATTTCCCGTCTTCCATGTGTGTGGAACGTGGAGTGGAGGCACTGTTGACACTTGGCAGCACATGTTGTATAACTCTCGGTCAGATCAACGATTTTTAGGGACGGAAATGACATGTGCTCTACTGCTTCCTCAAAAATAGCGCCATGTGGTACACAGTTTTTTCAAAAAATATATATAAAAAACGAGGGTTTAGGATTTAGGGTTTATACTAAATAGCTATGTCATAATGACACGATACATAATTATTAAGATCTGGTATCTATGATGTATTATGTCTGGTACTCTTGATACTAAATCTAATACCTATGAAATCATGTTGACGTTTTCATGGTATCTAGATATTATAAGTATCATGTATGGTATCATAGGTACTAGATTCGATACCTACGATAACGTATTGACAACATATACTAACATTAGCATATATAAATTATTTCGTTGGAACGTTATAGTCTATACCGTGTAGTAGCTTGAAATAACATATTTAGATCACTATAAAGGATCACCCATGCATAGGAACAAACCATGCCTGTGGAAATTATGGGTACCAGATACCCTCATGGCTGACTTATCCGAATAGTAACAGGGGATAGATTATGACTCGTGATTATGTAAACCGGCTCGAGACTTGGGTATTACGTTACCATTGAGATAAGATAACGACTTATAGTCCAAAGTTAGTAAGATTGAGAAGTCCGACATAGAGTATGATTAGGTCTCCGACTTGTAAGCCTACCCTTCAAGACTATATAAGGAGGGTAGGACGTCCCTTGAGGGATAAAGAACAACATAGACAATTAGAGAATCGCATAGCGAAAATACACAAACTCACGAGAGCACAGATTGAAAGAGATCAAGAGATCAATAAATCACTCGGCGGATTGAATCCCTGAAACAGAAGTAGGGTATTACCTCTCGTTGAGAGGGCCTGAACCTGTCTAAATCCCTTTTGCATACTAACCCATCATGTTTGGCGCTTGACTGTTACCCCCAGATTCTTATTGTTGAAACCAAAATTTGACAATGTCATATGTTAGAAATAGTATGGATGCGAAACAGAGCCAGATCCCTAAACAATTATTAATCATTAGATAGTAATCATTAATCATTAGAGAAAAATAAGGAAAGCAGCAACAACTGCAGTTTTTACAGAGAGAGAACAGCAGCAGCTAGCACTAGCACTCTAGCAGCACAAGCAAGCAGTAACAGCAGCCACCAGCCAGCAACGCAAAGTCGCAAACAATAGCAGCAGGCCAGCAGCGGTAAGTATGACTGTAGCAGCTACAACGCCCGAACAGTAGCCAGCGGCCTAGCAAGAACAGGCCACGTGGTGGTTATGTCCTGATGGGCCTGATGTCATGTGAAGATGGCCCAATTTCCAAGCCTGTTTTCTATCTGAATACTTACTGGATTTTATTTTTTTGTTATATAGAAAAAGAAAAGGTACGAATTACTTCCTGAACTGTCGCGGTCAATCGAATTACACCCTTAAATTGAAATACCAGACATTTATACCCTCAACTATTCATACCGGACAAATAATCCCCCTTAACACTGTTTTGAGCGGTTTTGACTTGAACTTGCACACATGACCCACCTATCATACCTCTCCCTCAACCCAATTCATCCCCGATTGCTCTCTCTCTCGTGCGCGCGCATGCGCTCGGGCGGCTGAGGTGGAGCTCTCCTGGGAGGCAGGAGGCGAAGGGCTCGTCCTCCTCACCACGACCTTCTTCGTCCGGTCCGCCTTCGTCGTCGGTAGCCTGTGATCCTGCATACGGCGCTGTCGTCGAACACCACGTTGACAGTGACGCACACCTCGACGATGCAGGCGAGCCACTGCCTGTCGAAGCTGGACACGACGTAGTCGCCGAGGATGAACTTCGTGATGCGGCGGGGGGAGGGGAGAGGCGGGAGGTGGAGGTCTGAGGTGGCCTCCGCGGCAGAGGAGGATGGGGGCGTGGGCTTGGAGAGGCAAAGGCGGTGGAGTCGCTCGGGCGTCAGTGGTGGAGGTGGAGGTGCGTCGCCATCCTTGGCTACAACACCCCTAGTTGGCTCTGCCCCCGCCGGTCGCTGTCCTTGGCTCCCTCTCCATCGCCCAACTGCCTCCGCCTGCCGCCGTTCTCTGATGGAGATGAGGGGAGGGAGAAGAGATAGAGGGGATTGGGAAAGAGATAGAGAGGGGTGAGAAACTGATAGGTGGGGCCCACCTATTTTTTTTAAGAATTGCTGACTGGACTGCCACGCGTATGCCATGTAGGACCAAAACCACCACGGATTGAGTCGGGGGGGTTATTTGTTCGGTTTGTATAGTTAGGGGTGAACAATATCTGGTTTTCGAGTTTTGGGGTAATTCGGTCGACTGCGATAGTTCAAGGTGTAATTTGTACTTTTTCCTATAGAAACACACATGCATGCGTAAAGACGAAGATCAACGACACATTACTAGTGAATGTGTCCAACACATACTTAAAGAAGAAGACCATCGGCAAATTACCAGCCTCACTAAAAATCTTGTGCATCTGTGTGCATACGTAATATTTGTAGGCAACACGATTTAAACCCTTGGATTATATTCTCATATATCGAATAATTTGTATCATCAAATTTTTTTAAATTCAGTATTAAATATATACCCAATAAAGAAAAAAAGTCCATTTTACTCCCCCGAGCTTTTTTACCAGAGCATAGGCTTTGTTCTTTTGTTGTTGGTGCTTCCAACACAGACAAAGCGCACGAAAAACGGAACGATCCATTAGCACGTGATTAATTAAGTATTAGCTAATTTTTTTTCAAAAATGGATTAATTTGATTTTTTAAAATAATTTTCGTATAGAAACTTTTTATAAAAAATAGCAGTTTGAAAAACGTGCGCGTGAAAAAAAGAAAGATGTGAGTTGGGATAGTCGGGTAAAAAACTCACCCTTAACCCTCTAAACAATTTCCGGACACCGGCTGCACCCCGGCGCGTGGGGGCGAGAGCGGAGACCGCGTCGCGGCGCTGGGGTGGTCGACTGGTCGTCCTCGCCTCGCTCCGTGCGGGTGGGTGTGCCGTGCAAGCGACGCCGAAACGGGGACGGATCCACCAACGCGCACAGCGAGCGAATCCGCGGCAAAAAAAACCAACAAAACGGCGGCCACGACGGGTGCCGGGCCAACAAAAATATCCGGCTCGTCGGCTTCCGCTCCCACAACCGAGAGATTACGAGACAGACACCCCCCCCATCCGTGAACCCAATTCCACTCCTCCCCCATGAGCAGCCAGCCAGCAACACAGCCTGAGAAACACACAAGTTCTACGACTAAAATACAGTGAGTAAAACGCAACGCAGAGAGGAGAGAGAAGGATAGAATCATCTAATCACACTCCATCTCCAAAAGACTAAAGAAAGGGAAGAGAGAGAGAGGGTGAGGAGAGGAAGGAACCCTTCGTCCTCGTCGCCTCACTTTTGTCTCCCACTCCTCGTCGGCGGCTCGGCGCAGGCGCAGCGGGGAGAAGACCAAGGAGGGAGGCGGACGCGAGAGCGGAAGAGATTTTTCCAGGGGGGGTTTGGAGCGGTGAGGTGAGGGATGCAGCGGCGGCGGGCGCAGACGTGGGCGGGGGTGGGGAAGACGGCGCAGGCGGCGGCGGCGCACGCGGCGCTCTTCTGCTTCACGCTCCTCCTCGCGCTCAAGGTCGACGGCCGCACGGCCTACTCCTGGTGGTAACGTTCCCTGCTCTAAACCCTAGCTAGCAGTAGCACCCCCTCCTCCTCACCTCCCCCGCCACGGGCCTCCGCGTCGATCTGGCTGATTGGGCTTGGCTAGTGGCTTAGTGGTTCCCGCGAGATTGCAAGTTGGGGGTGGAATTAGTGGCTGGCGTAGTGGTTATTTTTGGGGGGTTTCCCTCGGATGCAGATGCAGTTTGAGGGGGGAATCGGGCGAGTCCTGTGCTCACTTTGCCTGCTGTTGAGAGTCGTCGCCTGCTTGTGGTGGACTAATTTTCTCCACCGGAACGATTCAGCTCTTTCGTTTTGGTGTGTTTGGACATCGATGAGTTGATGTAGGCATTTGCTTACGCTGGGTTTGTGCTTTGGTTAGTCTTTAGCTGATGCCGGCCGCTGTTCCAGGTTTATGATTGTTCTGGAGGTGTGCTGTTATAGATTTTCTACTGAATGCTGCACTTTGAGAACTCCTTATTTGGTTATGTATTTGTTTGAGTAACCCAGTGCTCTTGTCACTATAATGAGGGTAGCAGATTCAGAAGGCATTGTTGACCGGTTTGCCTGTGGCAGTGGCGAAGTAATTAGCATTGAATGTTAATTCTGCTATTTCCATCATGCAGGATTATATTCATTCCTCTATGGCTATTTCATGGCATCGTTGCACGCGGAAGGTTTTCTATGCCAGCCCCTTCACTTCCTCATGGCCGTCATGTAAGAATTGATAACAATTTCTCTAGTTAACATTCACGTCCTTACCCACATTTTGATCTGATGGGTTTCTATCTGTATATAGTGGGCTCCTTGCCATTCAATTGTTGCAGCACCGTTGCTTATTGCGTTTGAGCTGCTGCTTTGCATATATCTCGAAAGTTTGAGAGGTAGGTTCTTAGGTTATCTAGATCTCGGGGACCATACATGAATTTCCTGGAAGTGCTTACACCCCTTATCTTTCTTTGCTTTTCTGCAGTTAAAACTAAGCCAACTGTTGATTTGAAGATTGTTTTCCTTCCTCTTCTGGCCTTTGAAGTGATTATTCTCATTGACAATTTTAGGTAATGAATCGGAACAATTATTTTGGATGCCTTTAATAGTGTATCAGTAAATGCACAAATGCACTACCAATTGGCACGATTGGATGTGCCTTACTGTTTTATCTGCTTATGTATTCTGCAAGTCTTAAGTGCTGAATATAACTAGTTTTTTTTCCAAGATTGTTTTTCTGACTAAGCAGTTAGCACTTATAAACTGTGCCACCAACTCGTAATATGTCCTAACCTATTTTTGGTTACATCTGGGATTGTAGTAAGATGACCTGACCTATTGTCAAATATGGTATGCACCTACAAGAGCAGCTAACACATTTTAGATTATAAATTATTTGCAACCAAAAGAATTCAATTATCTGGTGTTCTGTTCTCAATGGCCGGTTCTTGGTGTCTGTCTTTTTCTCTCCTGGAAAGAATACTGAAATTATTTTTGCAAACTGTTTAGTCTGGTTCAATGATATCATATGGTTTCTGTCGGTTGCAAAATAAATTAATAATGATCATTATACTCATATGGTTTCTGTTGGTTGCAAAATAAATTAATAATTTTCATTATACTTGACAACTTGGTATGTAGAGGGTAGCACTAAGTGCTTGTTTATCATTGCTTATTTGATAGCAGGTTGAATTATCTCAATAACAAATACACTCAAGTCTACTGTTGATATTATTCTTTGTTTTGTTATTCCGTACAACATTTTATTTGCTACATAATAATAAAATGGTGGCATTCTATCCAAAATTTACAAATGGTGTTTTTTAAAGGTAAATTTTGCAATACTGCACTACCATTTGCAAAACTATCGCAAAATACACATGTTTATTCACAATTTTTGGAGAACTACACTTTTTAATTGCAAAATGTGCGGCAAAACTACCTCCTATCAGAGACAACAGGTCTGACAGGCTGGGCCCTCTCATCAGTCACCAGTATTTCATCCGGGTTGTTTCTGTTTCTGATGCATGGTGTTGGTTTCAAAGAAACAGTCTACACATGTAACGCTGACTAGTGGACCTAGCCTGTCAGGTTCATTGGCATTTCGGGAATTTAGTTTTGTGAAACTTTTCGCAACCAAAGGTATTCCTCAAAAGTGTGGTTGTGATAGTTTTAGCGATGACTGTTGTCTGGTTTAATGAAATTGAATCATTGTTAAAATTTAGCTTGTCACACGATCAGTACTCTTGTTGGTTGCAATGCGTAAATCCATATGCAATTCATAAAGATATGTGCTGACCAAATCATGAACCTTAATTTGGCAAAAAATACCTAGAGATATTAGTTGTTAATACAATAGTAGCGCTAAAGTTAATTTGGATGTTAACCTTTAATTTTTTCCCTTACATTGGTTTCACTGTTCAGAATGTGTAGAGCTTTAATGCCAGGAGATGAAGAAAGTATGAGCGATGAAGCTATTTGGGAGACACTTCCTGTGAGTATAAGTACTAGCAACTAGTGGTTCTTTTCAAGAAATTATCTCCATTAGCTTCAATTTGAGCTTAACTTTTATTTGCTATAAGTAACCATACTTCTACCAAATCATCTTCCATTTTGTTATAAAAGTAAATTAGAAACTTTTAAATTCGATGATAACTAACTATAGAGCTGAATATCATGCAACAAAATGCATTATTTTTCAGTCCATTTTTAGTGGAATACTGGATTGGAATAAATTTTAGGGTTAATTAGATTCATGCCATTATAACTTTCGCAGTTTTGAAATTTACCATTACTATTCACTTATTTGAAACCATACCACTACAACTTCATAATATTTGATATATGCCACTACTTACCCCTTCATTGCATTTTTTAAAATTCTTGGACCAACTTGCCCCTGTCTTCTTCCTTCATCCATACTTTCTCCTGTTCATCTTCTCCATGGAGCTGCTGCCCGAAGGAAGAAATCAAGCTGACCGATGCACGTGAACGCCATCAGGAATGCTCACCTCCTTAGCCACGCAGAGTCGCCTCATCTCAGTGAGCGCGGCGGCAGGCGGCGGCCATGGCAACGATGGACAGCACCAGCCTGATGCTGCCGATCCTGTCCCGTCCCTCACTGCCTCACATCGAGATCCCCACTCCGGCCTATCCTGTTCACATCCTCACTCCAGTAGGCAATGGCCCATTCCACCGTCGTTCCCCTCCCTGTCCCCATCCTTGTGTCCTGGATGGCGGAGTTGGCCAGCGGGAGGTGTGCGGCGTTGTTGAGGTGGTCGTGGTCTCCAGATCCAAAGGGCCTGAACCCCACTGCCGCCGGGACCTGCTGCCCGGGTGACTCACCGCAGTCGGAGCTTCTCGTCCACCGCCTCGCCCTGCACCCAGCGCCGCTGCCGGTGACCCAACCACCCTGCTGCCATGGCTTGATTTGTTGCTTTGAGGAGGATACGAGTGAGGAGAGAATGGGAGAGAGGAAGAAGACGGGCACTTTGGTCAAAATATTTTAGAAACTACACTGAATGGGTAAGTAGTGGCATATATCCAAAAATTATAAGATCATAATTGCATGACTCTAAATAGTTGAATAGTAATGGTATATATCAAAATTGTGAAAGTTATAATGGCATGGATCCAATTAACCCATAATTTTATTGATAAGAACAAATCAGCTGCAAGGATGAAAGTAGAATCTCATGAATAGTCAATTGACGATGCTGTATTTTCACATTATGGAGCCTATATGTTGGACTTGGCCAGATTGATATGGGTTGATGATTTATTAAGTTTAACACAGCAAAACATATACAGTGAACAAATATCCATTAAACATAATGAAGTAAATTCTGTTCAAAGTTTAAGAAAATTAAACCTTGATGGGCTTATGTTTATAGAATTATGGTTTGATCATCTCATTCTATCCGATATTCTATTTGGCACAGCAGAATGTACCAATTTACATTGTAATATTTCACACCCATGTAAAGTCCATGAATGAATAACATTGTGTGTGGCTCTTTTATAAGCTATCTATGATATCATATTTCTTATTTTGTGCTGACTTCTGAGTTCTAGAATAGTGTGGACTATACTGTTCTTTTCATCTTATATGACATGGCTTATATTTGTTATCAGCACTTTTGGGTTGCAATTTCTATGGTGTTTCTTATAGCTGCTACAACCTTCACACTTTTGAAGCTGTCTGGTAAAGTTTCCTGAATCTCCTTTTTGTTTTTTTGACCTTCATTATGGCATGTCGTATTTGTTATGTGTTTTGAATCACTGTAGACTTAGAGTTAAAAAGCTTGCTTCCTTGCACATGACTAATATTGTTTGTTTGTCTGCTAAGCCTCTCTAGTTGGTAAGATATGGCTAGGCTTTCTCAAAAGTCACTTCATTGTTTACTAGAATGGTCATCACAATGACATTCTTCTAAGACTGATTAGGTAGTTGCAAATGAGACAATAGTTACTAAAACAAGATTAGATTGTTGATTAACCATAAAATCTGGAACCATTACATTCAGCAGCTTGGTTTTGAAAACCAGGCAGTTTTCTACTATTTGGAAATGGCTGGTGGTTTCACTTGAACTGGCCGGGTTTCTATTTTTGGCAGTTTAAAGCATAAATTCATGCAAGTTAAAACTATCTTTAGTATAAGCAAATACAATGTTGGGCAGAGAGCAAAATGATATTTCTAGGGTTCCTGTGATGTGAAGACCCACCAACTGCTTTCCCATCGACATGCATATATGCCACATTTTTCCATGGTTTCTCTCTCTGAAGAGTGCAATCTTCCAATTCCCAACACAAAATCAAAGTCAGCTTCTCCACTGAACCAGCCCTAAGCGGCCCTAAAAATGGTGCGGTAGCTCTTCCTGTAAAGTCAAATGGCATTTCATGTGGTCGATTTTTTTCCATGATGCTTTCAATTTGGTGATCCATTACAATTCTTTCTTTTTTTGGTATACACAAAAGACCTGCGTATCATTATTGCATTAAGGAGTTTGAATGTACATCCCCTGCCTAGCTCCATATAGCCGGGCAACTACCTAATGAGTATACAAGATTGATTCTCGTGATACAATTGTGCGACCTATGTGCCAGAGGGATGTTAGACCACAGGTTGAGCCATCTTTGCTCCTGCAACGATCCAGTCTTGCCTCTGCGGTGATTGCTGCAATCATGGCATCCAGTTCCTACTTTCTTGATTGAAAATCCGGTTGTTGCGCTCGTTCAAGATTATCCAAGCGACCAAGATCCATTACGGTTCTGAGTTGTTCTAGTTACTAGGGGCTACTTTGTCTGCCTCCTCCGTGAGCTTTTAAGTGCTATTTTTTAAATAAAATCATTTTTTAGTTCAATGTGATAAGAACCACATAATTAGCAAACTATCTTAGATTGTACAGTATTCAGTTTTTTTATTTATCTTGGGCCTCATTTTCCTCTACTCTGAAATGTTTTGTGATATTTTCTTATTGCATGACAGGTGATGTTGGTGCTTTGGGATGGTGGGATTTGTTTATAAATTATGGGTGAGACTAGTCCCAATAGCATTCTTTTCTATTAATGAGATCTGTTATAATATAATCCAGCACCTTCTTTTTTTTGTACAGAATTGCAGAGTGTTTTGCATTTCTTGTTTGTACTCGATGGTTTAATCCCATGATTCATAAATCTCCTAATCCTGGGGAGGCTAGCTCATCATCAGCGGCAATTAGATACCGTGATTGGGAGAGTGGTCTTCTCCTCCCATCACTAGAAGATCATGAACAAGAGAGGCTCTGTGGTCTTCCTGACATAGGAGGTCACGTAATGAAAATACCACTGGTGGTTTTCCAAGTTTTGCTTTGTATGCACTTGGAGGTACGTGTCATTCATATATTTCTATTGGATTACATATGGTTGATAAACTGGTAGATGCACTTTGTATACATAGGCATTGGATGGATGGGGATTGGGGAGCTTCCAGGAATTGTTTTTTAATTATGTTATGTAACGGAACACAGTAACACACTATTTGGAAAAATTGCAAAACAAGAACTTTGTCCATTTTCTGAGTTCATCTAGGGGGTCAACCTTGTTAATGGCGCCTTTCATGAGCTGGATCAACAATAATCTTCAAAACATCATTTGCTTTTGTTTTTTCAGGGTACGCCTCCTAGTGCTCAGTATATTCCGATATTTGCACTGTTCTCCCCACTGTTTATTTTACAAGGCGCTGGTGTCCTTTTCTCTCTAGCAAGATTGGTGGAGAAGGTTGTTCTGCTATTACGAAATGGACCAGTTAGCCCTAATTACCTTACAATCTCATCAAAAGTCCGTGATTGCTTTGCTTTTCTTCATCGTGGTTCAAGGTAATATTTGATAACTATTATGAGTTACTTCTCTGTATGTTTGTTTTCTTGTTGGCTTATCTTTCGTTTCACATGAACATACAGTAATATTTCACCGTTGTGCGGGCTTATAATGATTTGGCCTTTTTACTTTGAATCATACAGGCTTCTTGGTTGGTGGTCTATTGATGAAGGCAGCAAAGAAGAGCAAGCCCGGTTATTCTATACCGAATCTACTGGGTACATGATAGTTGACTTCAGCCTGTTCATATTGTTAATTTAGATCCTATTAAGTTGGTCGAGTTGTTTCTTTTCCTCATGTTTGCAGTTGTTTTTGCACATTCACATCTACTTTCTATACTGATTTCCTGCCTGGTTGCCTTTTGGTTTTAAGGTACAACACATTTTGTGGCTATCCACCTGAGGTAGTCAGGAAAATGCCAAAGAGGGATCTTGCAGAAGAGGTTACATCTTCTCTCTTTTCATTTTATTATTGTTTACCTCATAAATGTTATGTGCACTCTATTTTATCATAATATAACTATTTTCCTACTTATCTTTCAGGTATGGAGGCTTCAAGCAGCTTTGGGAGAGCAATCAGAAATTACCAAATGTACCAAGCAGGAATTTGAAAGGCTTCAAAATGTACCATCTCCTTGTGACTTTTGAAGGCTCATCATTTTACATTATAGTAAATTGGTGCAATACATACTTGGACATGATTGAGTCCATTAACTTGAGGACATGACATTTAGGTCGCTCAGCTTACACTATGGATCACGTATATCTGAGCTGTTCATGTTTAAGGAGACTTATGTGATATAGCCTTGAAATTTTTAGTAAACTACAATTTTAGGTACTGAGAAATATTGAATTATCAAGTTTGTGGATTCAAGTGGGACATCCATACAACTATAAGAAACTCATTGCATTTTAACCTTTTCTGTTGTTTTATTTTAAGAACCTAAGTCATTACAGCTCTATGCGACAAACTGAACCTTCCAGAGAGGCAGAGAGCACTGATAATGATCTGTTGGTTGTCTGACCGTCTCTTTTTCCTTTGTTGACTAAGCACTTCCTTTTCCATTTCAGGAGAAGGTTCTTTGTAGGATTTGCTACGAGGGGGAGATATGCATGGTCTTACTTCCTTGTCGGCACAGAACATTATGCAAGTATGTTTTCAGTCACTTGTTTAGCCACTTTGGATGCTCTTCTCAACTGGCATTAGCAGTGAGCCTGTGATCATATCTTACATATTGATTTGGAACTGACTTTTTTGTTGATGGTTTTGTGATAGGACTTGTTCTGACAAGTGCAAGAAATGTCCAATCTGCCGTGTGCCCATTGAAGAACGCATGCCCGTATATGATGTTTAAACTTCGCTAACTCAGATGAACATTACAAATTTGTACATGTTGGTTGTGCAATGTCGCGCCATGTAGTCTCAATCACAACTTTAAGCTGATTGAGGTTTGCACAAGTTCAGAAAGGTTTACCAAATATGGAGAAAATATAAAGCATATCATGTCTAACCAAAAGCATGGAAAGGTAGTTGATGATCATTTTGCCGGTTACAATTATCTACTGTAAGTATGTCATCGGTGGTTTTAACTTTTTTTTTTGGGTGATCGATAGATGCTCCAGTTTGATTGTGTAGCATCTTCTCAAGTTTATGCATTGTCTGAATGTAAATAAGAATATTGTCTTGTTTGAGTGTTGTAGTGCTCTTTGGTTGAGAAGAGGAGAAAAGAAAAGAAAAATGTAAATCTCTCTCCCCTGTTTACCCGGTTAGCCCTCTTTCGGGCCCGGCTTGTAGTTGCGTGACTTGCGTCCGATAGAACAAAACATTTCATCGAGCACACGTTATCCAATTATAATTCGTCCTCTCGGCGAGGGGCCATGTGGCTTGTCAGGTTATGAAGGGTTCCTTTTGTGCATGCGTTGAATCTATGGTGGTGTCTTGCATAATTGCATATGGTCTTGACTCAGCAGGTAAATGCTCCTATATGTTACTCTTTTAGTCTTATGAAAATTAAACCTAAGACTGGACAGAATGTGACAAAGACAAAACGTGACATATTCTAGTACTATAAATTTAAATTGTTTTTCATTTAGATTCGTACTACTAAAATATGTCATCATGTTTTAAGTTTGTTTTTTATGTATTATGTTTTAAGTTTATTTTTTAGGGACAAAGAGAACATGGTTATTCATTTATTCTGATTAGTTTACAACATGCCGTTATGTAACCTAAGGTTAGGTACTCCTAAAATGTGGATGTACTGGAAAGAGGTATCCGGCACAGCTCTCATCAAAGTCTGCGCACTTCGATCTCGGTGGGCTTATGGTGGTCCTATCCAAATACACTATCCAACTACAGCGTCGGCGTGTACAACAGAAGCCATCTTATCACCAAGTTTGCAGTACTGAGTAAATAAAACCTTCGATTAACACTCCCTAAATGAGATGGAAGAACTCTGCGAAATAGTAAAAAAACATTTGATTAACACTCCTAAATGATCTTCTATTAACAGGGCTCCTACCACGCGCGTGGTGGATTAGGGAGGAATCGGTGGGGTCCACATCACGACAAAAAAACCCACGCACGTTTTCCTTTTTTTCTTTTTTTCTTTCAAGATAAAAATTCGTCATACACGTGTTTTTTCCTTTTTTAGTTGACTAAAACAAACTTTCAAGTCAAATTTATTCAAGATTTGAAAACTTTTCGCCTTAGATTTGAAAACTTTTAAGTCAAGATTTTTTAAAAACTTTTAACTCAGATTTAAAAATTTTCAAGTTAAGATTTGAAAACTTGTAACTAGATTTAAAAAATTTCAACTCAGATTTAAAAATTTTTAAATCCAGATTTGAAACTTTAAACTTAAATTTAAAAACTTTCAACTCAGATTTGAAAAATTCAAGTCAAGATTTAAAAACTTTTAACTGAAGATTTAAAACTTTTAACTCAAATTTAAAAATTTTCATCTTAAAATTGAAGATATTCAACTTAAATTTAAAAACTTTCAAAATCAAAATTTAAAATTTTTAACTAAAATTTTAAAATCTTTTGACTCAACATTCGCATGTGATTAACAAAATTCACAAAAAGAATCATGCAAAAATATAAAAAAAATCGCCACCATCTGTGGGCCTATGCCATGTTGGACGTGGAGACGCGCGCGCTCGCGCGTACGCGCTAATTAGCTTTTCCGTGATTAACACTCGAGAACGTAAGAACCCTTGAGATTCCCATAAATAATTGGATTCCAAATATTTACATATTTTCATATGAAAACTTTATAGATAATTTTGCACGTGCAAATTTGATAGATAGATAATAGGTGTAGATATGGTGTTATTTTACTGTTAGTGCAAAAGAATGGAAGTGCTCACATAGTGCTTGATCGATGCTAGGGATAAAATGGTCTTGTTAGAAGAACAAACGGAGATCTACGGATGGAAAGGAAACCTAACTACAGTGTTAGAATAAAAAGGACAAACATCCCAGTGACTAATGAAGTTTTGAAACTTTTTTTTAATATTCGCTGAAAATTTGTGTGTTTCTGCTTGATCTATATGAGGTAAAATTCTCATATATTTCTCAGATGAAAACGCCTATACAATAGTAGCTTGTACCGTTCATATTTGGTGATGGCAATTTGTAGAACTGGTTGGTTATCAATTCCAAAGCGTAGAATTTTTTTAGAAAAAAATGGCCAACAAAGTAAAAAAACGTAAAGCTTATCATAAAATAAAATTCAAAAATATAAAATTATGTTCATTTTAGCCTGCACCAAAGCCACTGATCTACTAATAAAGCTTGTGATTCCGGTCACCAGGAAAGTACTTGTTATGTTGACAAATATAAGTATTTCTTGGTTGTTTACCTGAGATTAAGGTTAAGGGAGAAAAACTTTAGCGCTCATTAAAGGGATGATTAATTAATGTCCTTAGAAATACTTGTATTTATGGACAAATGTTAAATGGTATGTTTATATTTATACACGGATCGGGAGTAGATTTGATGACCTGAAGCATCCACATATCGACATCGCCGATGGATCACACACACACCTTCACATTTTCCAACGTGGTTATTTGGATTTGAAAAGTGTGCGGTAAAATCTTTCCTAGCTAGATCCCGGCCCCCTCTACTTTCCTTGCCGGGCTGCGTTGCCCTGTTACTGAATAGTGACGCTTTTAGAACATGGAAATCGCTGTTCATTCCCTGTTGATTGCCCTTCCACACGTTGTCACACTGTTTTCTTTGCCCTGTCAATCGGTCCCTTTCGCATTAAGAAGCTACGACTACTAGTGGGTTGCTCGTCTTGAACCTCAGTGGGATGCATGCATGGCTAGTGAGATCAGGCATATACTCCTACGACTACTACCTGAAGTGACTTATTAGTAGGCAACTGCTTTGTCAGTTGGGTGATGTCTTGTGTGGTTTGCCTCTCGAGGAAGAGACGTCAAATTGAAGTGCCTTCTCTTCACCAATTAGGATTTCAGATGATTTGAGGTGAGGTGTGCCCATCATCGATCACTGGATAAGCATAGTCCATGCAATGCTTTATTCCCGAGGAAGTATGTGTTAGTTTGACAAATTTATGACAGTTTTTCTCAAGAATTAGAAGTTTTCTTAAATAGTTTAAATTTTTTTAGATTATGAGAAGCTACAGTTTTAGAATCCAAAAAATAAATAAAAAGTCAGAAACTAGGAAACTTCTTCAGATTTCTAAAAAATGGCTACCAACCAGCTGCTTCCTGTAATCTTGTGCACGTTTGGTTGTTTACTGAACAGCCCATACCAGCTATCAAAGCTTGGCCATGACCAACTATTTGGTTGGTCTGCTTGGGAGGCTAGATTTTTGCTCGGTGGTTGCAAAAATTGTACATATAAGACACGCGACGTCGGTGGCGAGCGAAATCGGCTCTCCCGCACGAGCCAGGTTTTCCTCGCTCGACAAGGCTA
This sequence comes from Oryza officinalis, assembly GCA_008326285.1. Lineage (NCBI taxonomy): Eukaryota > Viridiplantae > Streptophyta > Magnoliopsida > Poales > Poaceae > Oryza > Oryza officinalis. The sequence goes on along the minus strand of BDMV01000003.1, from coordinate 48,259,026 downwards.
GCTTGCCGCCTTAAGCTAGATTTATTTTAGTGTTACCAAACGCCTCTCCTCACTCGGCAAAGCGAATAGCTCTTGCCTGGGATCAAACGTGCCCGGCCCAAACAGGTCCAAAGTACTCCCTCCAATCCTAAATATTTAGCCTCCCATCGTTTATGTTTGGGCTTATTAGCCGTAAGCAAAATTTAAATTCTAAAACTCAATTTTAAGTTGATTTTGAGAATGTTTTTTTATAGTTTAATTTTTGACATTGAATTTTAAATCGCTAAGGTAAAAATGTGTGATACCAAGGAGAGATTCAGAATTAATTATAAAGAGAGAAGAAAATTATGAGAAAACCTATGTGTTGAGGACTCAAACACACGCCGGTGGTTTGCTCCTGATAGTTCCGTCCTCTACGGCTTATCAACTATAGAGCAAAAAAATTAGGCTGTTGACATTTAGGATAATATTTGTTCAACTTTTATAAATTTGACATCTATTTTGAATTACAACATGTCTATAAAATTTAAGAAGTTAATGGTACAATAATATTATTTGTAAAGACAAATCTACACATACCCTTTTTTTTCCGACTGGCCGGAGAAAGTATAATTAAGCACATTGCCCACTCTTTATCAGCAACTTATGTTTCCTCTGGAACTAAGCAATTTTGGAGGATTTCATAAGAATTGAGCTAATTTCTATGAAATTCTTGTAAAATTCCTACAGTCCAAATGAATCGTTAAGTTTTTTAAGTTGAATTAACCAGTGCAAAGTCGAAGGTTTGAATTTGAATCTTAGATGTCGAACAATCCTTCTATCTATCCTTGTAGTATACTTCCTCACCTTTGACGAGCCCCCTTTGGAACACATGATAGAATAAACGTTCGAATAGAAAAAATGCAGAAACTAAGGTGGTATGTTGTTATAATTTTATAGGGAAAAAGCGTAAGAAATGAGAAGAGAAACTCTTTGATTGCACCAAGGGAAATTTTGAACCAAAAAATTCTAGGAGTTCTAATCTCTTGTTCCTATGAAATTGGGTCATAAAAATGCAATTATACGGAATATTTTCTATCTTTTCCTACTAACAAAATTATATTAAAGTGCTCTATAGGAAATTTTTTTATGAAGTTTAATCCCAAAAATGCCTTTGCCCATCCTCCATTTCAAAGGAGGCCTGAGACCGAGAGAGCCCTCTCACGCGTGAGGAGCGTGGAAGTATAAAAGTGAATTGTCCACATTTAATCCACTAATAACGTTTCATATATAAGAAAGAAAGCCTCCACATGAGGAGTGTTGAAGTATAAATAATCCACCAATAATATTTCATCTATAGATTTTTTATATCTATTATGCCATATTTTCCACTTGTTGCTTTTCTTATAAGCTTAGAGCTTTTTTGGAACACAGTTTTTTAATATCCTCCGAAAAGGAAGGCCTTAATCATTCAGGCCCCGTTCGATTCTCGTAGAAAAGAAAAATAAAATTTCAGATTATCGTGGCATGTTTTTCGAACTGCAACAGTACGTTTTGTGCGAAAATTTTTTATATGAAAGTTGTTCTAAAATATCAAATAAATTCAATTTTCAAGTTTGTAATAATTAAAACTCAATTAATCATACGTTAATGCCATCTCGTTTTACGTGAAATACTTAATCTTCATCTTTATCTTTATTTTTATCTTTAGGAGATTCAAATTGGTTGGTGCTGTGCATGACAGTACATGCTAGACAGCTAGTAGAGACCATCGCAAGGGAAGTCCATTCATGAGCGGATACATTAACGGTGCGAATCAGAATCATATCGATCTCGGTTTAAAAAGAAGTTGACCATTCGGAGAGAGATCGAGAATGAAATGCCTGTCGGGTCCAACTCCAAGTCCCGTCCAACTACACAAGGTTGGTGTACAGGCCATATATTTAAAGGCCATACATGGCTGCACAATTTGGAACAGTACGAGTACGTAGTAACTGCCTGTTTTGTGCGCTGCACCGGCGCGCGGATTCTTGCCCGCCGGAACCCGCGGGATCGCTGGTGGCCGGGGGCCAGATGGGACGTCTCACGTAGCGCGGTGCATCTGCTGCATGCTGCCTACGCTACGCGCCGGCGCGCGGAGGAGCTAGAGCTACTAGAGTCTAGAGCTAGAGTCGTGGCGACATTGCGCGTGGCAGCCGCTGCCGCACGCACGCATTATATATCGCTCTTGGACCGAGACCGAGACGATCAGGCGACCGATCGATCGCCGCGCGCGAGATCGTCGCCGTCACGCCGGGCCCGGGCCCCCTCCCCGTGCAGGCCGCGCAACCGTTCACATCGTGGCATCGTGCGCTGCGTGAGAGAGAGAGATGGCATGCATCGACGATGCTAGCTACGTCCTCCTACCTAGCTGGCTAAGCTAACTGCGTGTTCTTTTCGTTTTATAAAAAAAATCAATTTAACATTATATATAATATTTATATAAAAGTACCTATGACTTGCTTCTTAGCTGGTGATGCATTATTAGTGAGCCACAGCTGCTCTATAAATTGTTCATGCATAGTACGTGCTGGTTAATTACTCCTCATATATCTTCTCTTTGTCCACGACCCGTTGATAATATCATTTGATCGATCGCTCTAGTGTACTGTATATGTATCACTGTATGCAACCTGCCAGCCGATCGACCTGATAAGTGATTAATTCCATACATTATTTGCTGGATCTATAGCTTTTAGAGCTACCTAGCTAGTGGCTTCCCCAGCTTGATTGGATGGAATTATGGTCGGTACTGGTCGTCGTCTCCGGCGTTGCTTCGACATCCATAAGATTCAGTAATTAAGCAGTGCATTTGAGAATTTCTATGCGAGTGGATGCGCGAATTAACAAACGGTAAGTTAATTTACAAGCATAACTCAGGGGTGCGTTTGAAATCCATTGCCTGTCGACCATCATCTTCCACTCCGGCACCGGCGATTTAATTTTAACCGTCATTTGTGTTCGTGTACTTCTTTCGGTATCCCCGGCTTTTATCTTTTTCTTCCACACGATGCCGATCGATGCAACTAATGGAGACCTTCGCGCGCGCGCCGTCTTCAATCTGCTTATCAAGTTTATCTACTTAATAATAACCATTCCTGAACCCGCGCAACGTACGATGCAGTTATCAAACAAACAGGTTGACAATGACCTAACGGAGAACCTTGCATTATCTCACACTAACAAAAAATACTTGCGCAACCAGTTTTCTCTCATAATACTCTTTCATGTTCATTTGCAGTACCAGCTATACTCAATATCATTCATATGGATCGTCTGTTATGATCAGTTGTTTCAACAGACTGAATAATCATTTGACTAATTTATAAAAGAGTAAATTTTTGTCCATAGACATATATAATACTTTTACATTAGACTTGATGAGACCCATCATACATCAAGTCTCATACGAAATCAAGTCTCATATACAAAAGATGTCCTGGATAAGAAGGAAGAAATAAAGTTCTATTTGGACAAGGAAACACCTAATGGTATACATACAAGAACCTATAACAAGAGAGGGGACACGCCCACAAAAGCGAAGACAAGACAAGACAGATCTACACAAGCCAATACAAGACAACTCCAATCTCACCGAGTTTATATTTGAGGAAGCTGATTATGCTTACCATCGACCACATGTGAGAGCTCCATGCCGCTAAGCCGATAGAGACTAGATTAGGTCGTCCTAAATATTGTACTCGTGTGATATTGATATATAAAGGCAACGTCGATTTTGGCCAACCGGAGTATGGCTATTACCTGTCAGTTAATGGGTCCGAACCTTTATAAAAATCTATGTCTTCCATCTCTTTTACCTCAATCTCACGTATATTCTGGCACTAATGATCCCTATACTTTACAAATACCGTAGACGGTACAACCCATCAACAATTTTAGATAACCGCAACCATTTTGTCAAAATTATTGGTTTAGTACAACTTTAGCTGGACATTCTAGAGAACTGCAACAATAGCGTATATTTTTATCATAAAGATACAACTTTATTTGTCAGACAAGTTTTTTGCCCACCTGTCATACACATGCCATACTCATGATGGTGTAAATTGGGCCCCACATATCCTACACACATGGGGGTGTAAAGTTGCAATTTTGTGATAAAGTTGCTTGGTATAATTGCAGTTTTGTGAAATAGCTGGCTAAAGTTGTAGCAATATTGCAGTATTGTGAAGTTTACTCTTTATACAATGTAGAAACAATATGTGCCACATAGTCTTTTGAGTATAAATATGGCACTGTATACAAATAAGCAGTCACAAACTGTCTCTAATAATGTATTAGTAGATATTAGTCTCCAACCTGAGTGTTGCATAGGCTATTGTTATTAATTAACATTTTAATTGCCTACTGAATACATATATTAATTTTCTTTTTAGAGTCTACACAAAGTCGCATCAACTAACACTTGCTAATTATCAATATTGAATGTTGAATTTAAATTATTAAAATAGTAATATCAGAGTACAAAGATGGATACAATTTCATGAATTTAATTTAGAAATTATTAAATTTTAGGATAACTAAAACTAAAGACTCCATAGCCATAAAGCTATTGTCACGCCCCAAACTAGCCCCGAACGACGGCCAGTGTAAGACGTTTCAAATTAACCTGTATACCTATACCAGTCCCAGGAAACAGTGCTGGTACAACAGGAAGATTGAATATCACAACAACAGAGTTCTCTTTATTAAGAGTAGAATTACAATCAAGGTTGGAACTGTGGACAGACCCTGAGTTCACAACTGCATTACAAAAAGGCGGAAGCGAAGATTAGCCCAAAGCCACAAGCATGACTTGGGAGTTAAGCCGAAACCCTACTACAGCTCGTAGTTCGCTTGCTCCTGGAAGAACTCCTTTTCAGCCAGATCCACTTCTTCGTCTTCGAGAACTGAGGGGGTTATTTATATAGAGCAAGGGTGAGTACGGGAGTACTCAGCAAGCCAAGGGAAATTAAGTGTTTGATGCAAGCTTCAAAGGAGAGCCAGTTGTTTTCGCGTTTGATTTTAGTTTAAGACTTTCAGAAGAACTAAGTGAGTGCTTCTCAACGACACGGAAGAGAAGTGCGTTTCATCCGGCCGGAGCTGTGAAATGTATGGATTGATTCTCTCGGCACGAAAGGCTCCCTGCCAATCGTTTACCGAAACCGGCTGCACCGACAGCCACAACTCAAGCACTGAAAGGATCACGGTTCTGTCGGCACGAAAGGCTCCCTGCCAATCGTTCTCCGACACCGGCTGCACCGACAGCCACAAGTTAAGCACTGAGCAGATTTCCTTACACCAACAGCAGTTCACAAAGTAGTCAAACAAAATTACGCTAAGGAATCACCTTACATCTGCCCATGACCATGGGCACGGCTGTTTGAACAGTTGTTAACCTCTACAGAGGGGGTACACTTTACCCACACGACGTTACTAACTCGGGTCACCCAGCCCGTGCATCACAGTCACGTCTGGCGACTTTGAGGTTTTCACGACAAGGCATTTCGAAAGCCGACTCAGGGTCATTTTATGCCAACGGGAGGGGTCCCATGGACCAACACCAGGTTAGGTCCCAGACCATACTGTGCCAGGAAGCCCAGGAGTCCTCCCCGACACCACCCCGACGAATCCACTTGTCCCTTAGCATCAAGATTTCTCTGGCCTAGCTAGTTACTCAGTCAAGGGTGTCCCATTTCACCCATGTGGTCGTACTTTACATATGCTCGGATGTAATTCCCAAGGAATCGGTCCTTAAGGCGAGAACGGACAGACCGTACCTCCAGTACGTCTCCCGTACCGTGAGTTTTGGAAACTCAATTTATTTTCAAGGCACCGACCCAAGTGTCGGGTTTTTCCAAGGATTTTGTAAATCCAAGTTTTACTTAATTGATTATTTTAAATTTGAAGGAAGCCTCGATATTCGTACGCGGGGTGCGAATACCGAGACCTGACCTGAAGGGGCGACAAGGAGGTGTTAGGTCATTCAATAATCAAGGAGGTCAAATGCAGCAAGAGGGTAGGGCCTGTCGGTTGTATTGCAAACCGCGACCAAAGTGTCGTGTGTAACCTAAATGGATGCATACTTTGCAAAAGAAAAATACTTAATTTCAAATTATGGGTTCAATTAATCAAAGGTGACTTGCCTTGCTCGAGATCTTGAGCTTCCTCCTCGAAATCCACGCACTGCGAGTCTTCTGGCTCCGAAGCTACACGCGAAACGAGGTGATTCAACACAACGATAAAAGGAAGTCCTATTAATGACCACTAAGTGTGCCATTGGATAGATCTCGATTTTTGAGGAATTTTGGAAGTTGAATGGAGTCAATCGGACGAACGGTTGAGAAAATATGAATTTCCTAAGATTAATTGATTTTCTGTCTAAAGGAAAAGGATTATTAAATCCCTTGGAAAAAGAAAAGAAAGAGGGACGTGAAATAGACTTTGTTTCAGGCGGTTGGGTGCGGCCCAACGCAAAGAATGGGCGCGGCCGGGCAACACGAGCTGGCGCGCGGAGGAACGGCCCAAGGCCGGGTGGTGTGTGGGAGAGGCCGATGGGTCGGAGGCTGAGGCGCGGCCCACGGAGCGAGCGCGGGCGCGGCCGAGCGAGCGGGCCGACGCGCGAAGAGAACGGCCCAAGGCCGGGTGGGAGCGCGCGAGGCAGAGGGGGACCGATTGGGCCGGAGGCCGAGTGGACCGAGCCTGGTTCGGCCTCTCGAGTGACTCGGGGCCGACTGGGCTCCCAAGTGTCTCGGGGCCGACTGGGCCGGACCGGAGAGGAGGCCGTGTGGACCGCGGCAAGGCGTAGCCCACGCGGGCGGACGGATCGGTGGACCGAGGTCCACCACGCGGGGCGCTAGGGCGGGACCCACTTGTCGGCGACTGTTAACGACGAAATTTGGTAAATCATGCATTGGATTCAGAGTTAAAGCCGAAGCCGATTGGAGGAGATAAGCGATTACAGAAAACAGAGTATGAATCGGCTGCAAGCCAAATCGGCTACGGTGTGCATCGGCTGAAACAGAATCGGACAAGGATAGCCGATGTAGCCGATTCCGATAAGGAGATGGCAGGATTATTGTCGGGTTCGGTTGGTGTGCTTCATGAGGATTGCCACGTGCGGATTGAGTCCGAAGAAGACAATTGTATCTATTAATTAGAATATTTGTTAGTTTTCTTTTATCTTTGGAAAAGTGTGTTTAGTGTCCCTTAAGGAGTTTATGTTTTTCTTTTATCTTTAGGAAAGTTTCTTTCTTGTCTTACAAGGACTAGTATCTCCCCATGGGTATAAATATGTACACCCGGGGTTATTGTGATGAATCAACTCTCGATCAATACAATTCGGCGCATCGCCACCTTTTACTCTGTTACGGTTTATTTATCAACCGGCGGAATTTGGCACCTGACGCGGGGCTGCATCGGCTGTCGATCTCCGGCGAAGGGGTAAGTCCAATGTTCCGTCGGTTCAGGCAATCGTATCATCTACGTCGGCGTCGTTCAAGGCTGCATCAGTACATTCGACCTCTTGGATTGCTCTGGTTTGGATAATATATTTGCCTGGCTATTTATCATATGTCTTATGTTAATCTAGTATTAGCATCTCGATTTAGCTTTATCGGCTGCTTCTCGTTTTAGGGTTTCTGCCGGTATCGACTAAATCGTCTTGCTAGATTAGATTAGCCTAGGCATCTACCACCCTGAAAATCAGTCAAGGGCTTGATCATCTAGATACCGTGTTTCTTTACATACTTAGTGCTGCATCAGTTGAGTTTGACCTACTAAGTCGTGCTTAGAACCATGGATCTCTAGCCTGCTTTTTGATTGCCGATAAGGGTTTCATCGGGGTTTCAGCCGATGAGTTATCTGGACGTTGCATCGGCTTATAAGGATTGCATATAAGTTGAATTTAGCCGATGACAACAAAGGTTTCACTGTTTAATCTAATCTTGTGGATTTTATGGCATTGGATCTATGTTAGATTCACTTCATCGGCTATGCTATGAATATATATAATCTCTCTCTTGAGGTGTTTTTAGACATAAGTGATTTATACTGTCTCGGCGCCCTGTCCGATCTATCCCAATCACTTGGTTTAAATATATTTTGAGATTTAGATTATGTATCATTGATATCTACAGCCGATCGAGTATGTCTAACTTTCGTTTCACTCTATCAAGTCATTGCCGATCTAATGCAGTGGCTGCCACGGAGGTCGGCGGGAGGAAAAAGAAGGAGGGCGACGGCATCCGACGGCGCGCGGCGGCGATGGAGCTCCTGGACGGCGCGACGCGTTTCCGGCGAGGGGAAGGGCACCGGAGCGAAGGGGAAAGCAAGGGGAGATGAGCCAACGGCTCGGATTCACCGGAGAAGGGCCGGAGATGGCGGATTGCGACGGCGGCCGATGCTGGCGAGAAAAAGAGGGAAATGGCGCCGGAGCGGGGAGAGGCCGATTCATCGGAGGAGGAGCGGCTACCCGGGCACACGAGCTCGCCCCGAGTGAAAGAAGAGGCAGCGCGGCACCAGAGAGGACGGGCGACGGCGCGGGGAGCTCGGCACCGAGCGGCGGCGAGACGGTGAGTGAGGCGGCGCTAAACGGCGGCTCTACCACGCCTACGAGCACGAGAGGACGACGACGAGCTAGCTAGCGCCTAGGAGAGAGAGGGAACAGAGGGAAAAGGGGGTTTACCATGGGGAAGGAGCTAGCCGGAGAAGAAGGGCCGACGACGCGGGGCGGACACGGCTCGGTCTCGGGCCGAGGAAGGGGAAGAAGGGAGGCGCCCAGAGTCTGTTAACACCAGAATTTGGTAAGCCCCGAAGTCTTCATCGGCCCAGGATCCATATCGGCTCAAGGTTGGTATCGGCCTAGAGTCTTATATCGGCCGATGGGGGTCTTCTTAAAACCAGCCACCAACAGCAGTCGGATTCTTATTAGATTCGGGAAGATCTTATCCAGAGAAGACCGAGTCCAAGAAGATGCGGCTTGTATCTATTAATTAGGATAAGTCTGTTAGTTTCTTTTTTATCTTTCGGAAAGGATGTTAGTGTCCGATACGGATTTTATTTGTTTCCTTTTATCTTTAGGAAAGTATGAGTCGTAATCTGTTAGGATCTTTGTTAGTCTATGGGTATAAATATGTAAGCCCAAGGTTCATGTAAAATTATCTCACGATCAATACAACTTCGGCGCATCGCCAACCTTTATTTTTCGTCTTCTTCGGTGAGTTCATACCCTTCTCGCGAGGGGTAAGTCTCGTTATGGCTGCCTGCGCTGTCGGGGCTAGGGCTTTGATGTTCTGATCTCGTCAACGTAAGCAGGGCGGTCGCTGGGGCAGGCGGCGGCCAGAGGGGATGGCGTCGGCGTCGTCCGGCCGGTCGGCCACGACGCGCGGCGGGCGAGGGAACCAACGGGCAGAGGCGAAAACGGAGGACGCCAGAGGGGGATGGCGAGACAGGGAGAGAGAGAGAAAATGAGAGCGAGAGAGAGGACGAAAGAGATCGAGACTGCGCTCTCTCTCTCGCGCGTTCGGGCCACGCGGACTGGGCCGGGTAGCACGGCCCAGCAAGGAGGGGGGAGGAGGCCGAAGGGAGAGAGGGGCGAGAGGATGGGCCGAACGGGGGACGGCCCTGGAAGAAGAGAGAGGCAAAGCAGACTTCGACAGAGATTGAATTTTGGAGGGATTAGGGTTTGGATTTGGAATCCGATTTCGCGATTTCTCCGGGATTGAGCTGAGAGGGGGAGACACGAGATCCAGGCACACAACAAGACTCAACCGAAGAGCAAAATTTTCGCAAATAGAGTTTTTAGGAATTAGGTTTTCCCGCTAACGCCACGACGAAACGGGCGTTACAACTATGGAGTCTATCTTATTTTCTACATTTGTTTTATTTAACATAAAAATGGTAATACGATATATGGATGTGATAATACAATTTACCTAAACAATGATCATAATTTTTTTATTAACATGAAAGTTTTCTTAGAGTGCTTAATTATTATAGGTATAGATAGTAGTTCTAGTATTGAACCGTATCCAATAGTAGAAGTTTTCATATATATCTTCTCTATAAAGTTATAACCCACTACATCCTAAAACTCAACATGCAAAGATGTCACATCATCATCCATTAGTAATTATTACATTTTAATTGTCATGCAAAAATGCTATATCATCTATATTTTATATATTTTAAAGCCATAAAATACAAGCATGTTAAATCATCATCTCATATAATTTACATAATATTTTAACATATATCACTCCATCATTTTCTACAATATCCTATATACTTCATCCCCAATTAATTAATGTTTTCTATCTTCTCCTATTAAATCACATCCCCTAAATTGTTTATAGCCTTTAGATGAATAATCTATAGTCCAAATTATTTTTTTTATTTTCTTCTCTCATGAAGTCACATTACCTAACTTTTACTTTTGAATTATCAATCTATATACTATTTAAATTATCATAAACAACATCAATTTAAGTGGTTTATAGCCTTTTCCAATGATCGATCAAAAATACAAATTCTATAAGCTTACGTTGTCTAGTTATATTACATGTTATTTCTATTATTATCATACTAAAATTCCATAGCAACGTGTGAGTTTTATAGTATATATATAAAAAAAACACTGTGTTGGCCCCTTAACGCAGACATAAATTGAGACAATTTGCTGAACCGTTTGTGATGCCATAAATTGAGTAATGTCTAGCCTTTGACAATGATGACGTGTTAGGTGACACGATCATGGGTCCATGCATTGTAATGTGCTGCATATGTGTGATGGTGCAAGTGTACGTCGGCACAAAATTATCCTTGTGATAAAAAAATCCTTTGATGTTTTTACATCTTAGGGTCACATGCACTTAGACGTACATGCCATCAAAATAATTACCCAAAGAAAATTAAAGCAAATTACAATATAAATTATATATGATGTAATTAATATATCTCTTATTTGTTTAAACAACTCGCACCAGAGCGTGAAGTTCATATTGATAGAGCAGGAAAAAATTATAAGGTTACAATCCTGAGAGGTTGTAACCAGGAAAACAAAAAATATATATACCATCACCCACCCACCGACAGCACCAAACACATACCCAGGAGAAAGTTAGTACCGGACCAGCCGCCGCTAGGCCAACAAAGAAACTACAGCTGAGACCGTCCAAAACCCAATCCTTACAACCGACACTAAACCTCACTCTATCCACATCTTTGGGATTAAGGGAGAGAGGGTGAGAGAGAAGAATGAAAACACTCTCCCCCCTAAGCCCTTCGACGTGACTAACTTGTATAAGCTAGGACGATGACACAAGAGGACATGAATCTAGAGCGAGCTTGCACCAGTTATGAATTATGCAATATTATGCACAACAATTTTTTACTCTGTGTAAATCAATTTTGATTTGGATTATTATGAAGGTATATGGCACCATAGTACATATTATTGAAACTTTTAGAATTTTTGTAACTATATTTGGTTGGCTAGCTTGTAAAACGAGGGCATCCGATTTAGTGTGAAAAATTCAATTTTACACAAAAATTCTATTACCACAAATTTCAAAGCAGATCTTATCACAAATATTTCACGAATATCATCTCTGCAACACGGGATTACAACATGAATTTATAGGAAATACATGCCATATCTAGCCATATATATCTTCTGGGCTCCTTTTAACTTGACTAGCTCAGGCCTTTTGATATATATTTTCATCAAGAAAAGCGCCCACAAAAATCCAACAGTCCAAATTAAATCTCAGTTAGAGTAAATGACGACATTTTTACATGAGGCTTTGAAAGTTCTAATGGCACAGGCCCACACATTATGTGCTAGCAAGTGACAACCAAGCAAGCCTGTACTATTGTCTTCTGTAGGTTTTATCGGTCGTACACCCTGGAAGCGACCGTTCCTATTTGTTGTTGCTTTATATTCTTTGGCCTAACAGTGAAAGTTGTCTTCATCCCCCCAATTCTATCCAAAGCCACGGAACGTGGACTGCATTGCGTTTCTCTTCTCCCTTTGTTTTCTTCTCTGGAAAAGAAAGGAGTATCTGCAGCCTTTTCCACATGAACTTTGAATCATTTCGCCGAGAAAAACACAAGGGAGGAAGGAAACATCACGCATGGGAGGACATCATATACATATCCATTCAGGATAGCCTTCTGTTCCCCTCTTGAGAAAGAGTTAGAGAGAGGAAGAGAGAGAGAGAGAGAGAGAGAGAGAGGAGGGAGAGGAGATGGAAGAAGAGGAGAAAGAGATGAGAGGGGATGGTAGCTCTATTCAGAGAGATCAGTGTTCTTCATTTCTCTCCTTAATCAGTTCCACCACCTATATGGATTTATATGGATCAGAGAGAATCTGCAGCAAATTACTCCATGGCGAAGGTAACTGCTCACTAATCTCTCCTGGACTCTTCCTCCTCTTGGCATCAAATCATGCTTCATTGAAATCCGTAAGTCCTCATGTTTTTTTTTTGTTCTTGGAGTTCATGGCTTCTCTGTTGAGAGAGATCCAATTATTCCATGTTTTCTTGTTTTTACACGAAATGCAGAACAGCCTCCATGTTTCCTCATGGCGATCTCGCAGCGACACCTTGCAGGATGATGAGAAAGCTACGTTTTAATCGGTCAAATCAAGCACACGCATGCAAAAGTTAGTTTTGACCAATCCGCTTCTCATGTACGTGCACGTCAGATCGCGTTCCTGCTTCCACTATACTCTCCTGCGTAATAGTCTTTGCTTAACTTGTTAGTTTGGAGGCTAGTAAGTTTTTTAAGCTAGAAAGTGATGCATATTGTTTGACTGCTCCAATTTTTTGGGAACTGAAGAATGTTGAGGGAATAAATTAAACTCCTACATATATTAAATAATCTAATCTGGGATATATATAGATTGCTCCGATCTTGGCTTTTAGTTCTAGCTAGTATGGATTTCAAACACAATTTACACAACTAAAAATGGGAGTGCGTACCAATCTCAATTTCCTTTGGATGTGCTAATGATTTAGCTGGTATTCAGTGATTCTTATTTAATTTTGTCATTAGTTAATGTAACACCAAAATTGGTTCAACAGTAGTATTAAAGCTGAGCTGGGACAGATGACTATCCTGGCTTTTAGTTCTAGAATGGATGTCAAACACAATTTACATTACTTCCTCCGTTCCAAATTATAAGAATGATAAGATGTCCTCTTTTTTTTAAAAAATAAACTCGGTAACTTTTGATTAATAATCATATTAATCATATATATGGTAAATATTATGCATGTTATATCTCTAGATTTATATTTTAAATTATTTTTATGTGATGATATTTTATATTCGTTGGGAACATAACGTGAAATAAATTAATGATCAAAATATGTTATTGAATATCATGTAAAAAAATAATATAGACCTTATAATTTGAGACAGAGGGAGTACTACAAACCAGCGTGTGTTTCAATCTGAAATTCCTTTTGCTGTGCTAATGAATTTAGCTCTTGATCATATATATTATTATTATTATTATTTTTATTTTATTTTATTTGTCTTCAGTTGATTAACGCAAAAATTGGCGAAACACTATTAACTTTGCCAAACTAGATTTGCCGCTCATTTGGCTATGCCTTATGGCAAAAAGGGGAAACTAAAACATTTTCATTGTCTAAAAAAATATTCTATGTGCGCTCGTGGTAAGACAAGTCACTCACCTTTTTGTTAATCTAATAACATGTCTGTACGTTACGGACTACACCCATATAATCGGGAATGTGCTAGAAAGGTGATTGAGGATAAAACATTAGATCCAGTGGTTATGCACTCGGAGCATATAGAGGCGTTGCGCGTGGTGGGAAGAGGGGAGGAAGGAGAACAACCTGCTTTTACTATTTTTCCTTTACTATATGAAATTAGCATCATATATATTCCTCCCTAGAAAACAATATTCATTGTTTAGACAGTCCGATTGAATATACCTAGTATCAATATTATCTTTGCCATTCCCTTGGAGGCTATATATATAAGATATCAATACAAATATGATGCGTGATATCAATACAAATATAAGATTTATGCATTTACTCGATATGAACTTAGTTGACAATTTTGTCGTCATTTACTATTTTTCAAGTATATCCATTGTTTTTATACTGTAATATCCAAATTGATCATCAATAACGATATTTTGTGTATTATGCATTGTCCATTCATCCAATTAAGCATTGACATATATGCTTTTGTATATTTTGTTCCAAGTTTTGAATGCTTTGGTTTTATCTCCTCTGCAGGTGTGTTCTTTGAGTTATTGTTTAAAATATTCTCTGAAATGTGATCCTTTTTCCTCTAATATTACGAGCTTAATTGGAAGTGAACAGCTTGAACATACATACATGAACAATATGAGAAGCCGGCAACCCAGACTCCCTCCCAGGCACGTTTTCTTTCCTAGATTAGCAAGTTGAATTTAAAATAGCCATTTGTAGGCACATGCTTTGTTTACTAATTAATCATACTTTTAGGGGACATGCACAATGATTTTTGTTGTGATGTTATTAAGAGGTAATCGACAGCTGGTTTGGCAGGCAAGAAGGTTCCGATGGTTTCAGTTTCCTAAGAGACGAATCAACCTATCAAAACCAAATCTTCGCGAATTCAAATCTGAAACAGAGCCGTGCAGGTCTTTCTTTAACTTTTTCAGCAGAGACTGGAAACCTTCGACTGGAAAACATTCAACTTAATTGAGGTTAGTTTGAGAACTATTGAGTCATTTCAATAATGGATATTGAGAACTATTGAGTTGCATGCACAGATCATAGTTTAATTGAGGTTAGTTTGAGAACTATTGAGTCATTTCAATAATGGATATTGAGAACTATTGAGTTGCATGCACAGATCATAGTTTTACCCAAATACTTAAACTGGTGAGGAAAGATGATGAGATTCGAACTTCTAGCTTTGATACTAGAGTTGCATGCACTGATCAGTTTAACCTAAAAATTTAAGTTGATGAGAAAAGATGGATAATTCAATTACTCGATTCAACTAGAACTTTCAAATATAAAACTTTTAACTTGAGGGAAACCATCCTACCAAAATCATCGGGACCTCAGTTTAGGCCCCCTTTGAAACAAAAGAAAAACATAAGAATTCCAAAGGATTATACCCTACGGGAAATAATTCTATGAGACCTTTTGAAACAAAGAATTGATTCCTATCAATTTCTTTAAAATTCCTATGGAATGGACTATTGTAGAGGAATTTTGGAGGAAAATAAGCATGAAGTGTTACCTCATGTTTTCTTCTTTTCGTGCCTTGAATTCCTACGTTTTTCTTATGTAACTATTAAACGGTAGTTTTGAAACTTTCCTGTATTTTCAAATCTCATAGGAATACAATGAACATGACATTCTATTTTTATGTTTTTTTCTATTTCTGACAATCCTGCGTTTTAAAGGGATCCTTAGAAATCTAGCTCATTTTTTTGCATCGACCCCTTCATATAACTTAAACATATATAATAGGGGTTCTAAAATAATTCATCACATGTTAGAAAATATGTTCCTTGATTATTCATCCTTAGTATTTTCATTTAATAGTATTATTTTTAGATGATGTAATTAAGATGCTTATGTATATCATCAGTACGTATGTCCATAGACAATTATGCCATCAATTTCATTTGCAATTTAGAAAATTTTCAAATTTAATTTATTGAATGCTTAAACTTCCATCATTGGTGCAGCAACATTAATCCTGTAGGTTCATTTCTGCCAGACCCCTGCAAAAGTTAATACAGGACGTGCTAATTAATCTTGTGCTTGTTTCTGTTAAGTGCTAAGAAATTATATAGTATGTAATTAATGATACAGTTATGAGATATTTGCTAAAACTGCTTAATTGAACGTACATTAATCAAAGTACTGAAACAAATTTGTTCCTAGCTCTTTTTTCTTCTGAAACCCTATAATTCTCCCAAATTCTTGTAGGAGACGAATTCCTTATAGTGTGAAATTCGTGTGTTCGAAATGTAGTGTTCTTAATTGTACAGTTCTGAGATTTAATTAGTAATTCTCGGAGAACATGGAGCATGCGAACCATACATGTTAGGCTTTGATAATTACTATATCCATCACACATATTGATATATACTGACATATTTGCATGTTAGGCTTACTATAGATATCATCACATTTTTACCACATGTTTGATTCCACAAGAAGATCGATACAAAGCCTAGCTTTTTTGGCCCTTAATTTCCAGAGAGATGTACATGTGTGTTTTCGGTTAATTTAGACCCATGGACTGCAAAAGAATAACCATCTGGACCTTTCGTAGACTTTGCCAAACTTGCTACACATCTGCGTAAGTTGATATATAACAAAATTTAATTTATAAGAGGATTCTGTTTTCATTTGGCTGTGAAATTTTGTGCCGTTCTGCTATGATATTTGTACAAGCACATATATTCCATCCTAACAAAAAATGTGTGGTCAAATTTTGATGCAGGTTGGAATGGTTTTCATTGGCGGCTCCAGATCAATCGGTCATAAGAGGTTAGATATACAAACTATTGACCAAAATCACTGTATAATCCATGGATAACCAAAAGCGTGTGCTCAAGTCTTGTATACAGGTTTTAATAGTTTCTGCATTGGGCAAAATGATCATAACAGCAGGTTAGATATGATACATTAAATATTGTCGACCAAATTGAAAGGTTAATTTTTCTCCAGGTCATGCAACTACTGCAGTACGGTTTTCATGTTAGTTCTTGGTGCTATACATATATCGTGTAACCAACGGTGCTCTGTTCCCATGTTACATTATGTACATATTATATATATAGCATCCTTCCATGCGATGATCAATAGAATTTCTGCCAGTAAATGGTATGGAGATCCAACTGATCTTGCTGCAGTAAATATGTTTTTAGTGATTGAAATTGCGGCATCATGTGCATGACCTGATTGATACTCTATGTGAATACATGTCTCCAGGAGTTCAAACAAAGCGTTTTATTTTTCTTGGTGAAATTAATAAGATTTGATTCTGACGATGAACATATGGAGTGCTCGTACCGAATTTTGTACAACGAGTTGCATGCATATATATGGGCAAAAGCGCATATGCACGATACTGATAGAGTATGTACACATCTTTTGATGATGGAACTAAACTACATTCTACGATTGGGTGATGGAACAGTACCCTTGTACCGTGACTGTGCGATGTACTCAGTTCATCAAATCAGGTACGCGTATTGACTGTGCATAGATACAATTGCCTTGGTCTTTTTTACACAAAGTACTTCAGAATGACATGACTAGATACATGTGCACACTGTTTGTCCTATGTCCTCTTGTAGTACAGCATGTGACCATTGTGGTCGTGGCCGCAATTAATCGTTGTACATTTTACGTGCACAAACAGTTAGTTTTACTGCTACCGGCCGGCCCATTATATTGGTGGTGACAGATCAATCGCAGTTCTCGTGCTGTTGGGACGAGGCGGCCGGTGGAAGGAATTTTGTTGGTAAAATTTACAGACGCCCATCACCACCCCTTACTTTCCACTAGTTTATTTTTATTAGTAAAAATCCATATCATTTTATAGTCCAATAATTCATTGTGTACATGTGTTCATCTGTTAACTTCTGTCAGCATGTTTAATTAGGGGACGCGGCAATAAGTTATTTTTTTGTCCTCCCATGCACTTTTGCAAACACACCATTGGTGGATTTTTTAATATTGAGAATCTGAATCTACATCAAAATGTATTCAACCAAAGCATTGGTGGATATATTAACTGATTGCTTCAAAGTTTATCGAACCAAATTTGTATACTGATATGCAACAAACATAGTAAAATGATACTTTTATCATGCTTGAAAAGATATCAGGAGACATTATGTTTTTTACTATAAAACTGGGTATCTTGATGTACAATAAAATTTAGGGCACTCGAGATATTTCTCAAGGACCATAAAAAAATCTTATAAAAATGAAATGACCTTGCTACCTAGAAGAAAAAGATAAAACCATAGAAACAATGAATTAAATAAAAGTTGTACAATGCACAAAATAGTTATGATCGATAAGGGGCTGTATTGATCCCCTTATGTGAAATATATTTTCTAAAATTATGGTAATAGGAGGAGGATATAGCTCAAAAATAATCTCTTAAGATTATTTAGGCCTTGTGCTTTTTTATTAGGGATTTTGGATTTTTCATGTACACATTTCCCAAGCTCCTATACAATGTGTCTCGTTCAAAAAAAAATCTATATAAAATTTTCTTGGAATATTTTTCTAAAGCAACTTTTCATCTTTATATATAGTAGTTAGTTCATTCGTTTATGCCTTCAAATAACTATAAAATCCATCAATTTTAGCTATGTTAAACGGGGCCTTAATACATAGTGTCGGTGGTAGAAAAAGTTAGATATATAAAGGGGAAGCTATATTTTAGTAATCAATTTTTTTTAAAAAAGTAGCATACCGTAGTACTGTACTGAATCCAAATTTATTCTTTAACTGATCTAGCACAGAGATTTACTAGGACATATATTGTATTGAAATACATACAAATATGCATGATAATAATAGAACAATATAATACTGGAACATCAGTTGTATTATACTCCCATTGTTCCTAGGAAACCAAGTTCTGACTTTGAACCTGGACATACGTTATGACCAGGTTCAAAGTCAGAAGTTATGTCCAGGTTTAAAATCAGAAGTTGATTTTTTATGGAATGAAGGGAGTACTCGATAATATCAATTATTGTATGTTTTAACCTGACGCTGCTAGCTAGCTACTTTTATATACCCTGAAAAATAAATACTTTTTCACCTGCAGTCCGTTCATTAGTATTTCTCAAAGTTGGGAAAAAGATCATCTCTATCAACAAAAGTCTTCAATTCAAGCCAGAATTTAGAGTCCCTGTGAATTGCGGGAATGAAAAAAAAATAGAGGAATAGAAAAAACACAGGATTCTGACAGGAATGCAAATGCAAAATAGAAGATTGCAAAACACAGAAAAAAGACATGAATGATCGTTTGATCGGACCACAGGAAAAACACAGGAATTGGACGAGAGAGATAGACTCAAAGGAAACTTTTTCAGAGATTGAAGTTCTTGCTAAATTTTCTCCAAAATCTCTGTAAGATTGTTTATTCCATATGAATTTCAAAGGATAGGATAGGATTCAATTCTTTGTTTTAAATGTATTCATAGGAATTTTTTCTATAGGATTGAAATCCTTCAAAATTTTTTATACTTTTCCTTCAAATCAAAAGGGCCCTTAGGGTTTCGATCATTTTTTTCTGATATAAATTACAGTACTTTCTTATTGGTGCATTAGTTGAGTTTTTTTTTTCTGGGGAGTGAACGCATGAGATATATAGCTCCCGGCCTCCCCCCTATAGGACTTAGAAAAAATATTAGCAATTGTTTTAAGCTTTATACTTTTTAATTAAGGGCAGTACTTCCATACTTCAGTTTTATAGTATACCACTTATTTAGTTGTCATTATAAGTTGGCTGAAAGACGTATGTGTATATAGTTACAACTTACAAAACACGTGCATTTGGCTTTTTAATTACCGATGAAGTATTCTAGTTTCCATGGTGCTTCCTACATCAATTTGAAGTGTTCTGCATCTGTTGGCAAAATTAACATCAAAACATTGATGTGTCTGTGCTAGCTTAATATTTAATTACCTTTCAGCAAACAGATGCTATATGAAGTGTGTCCATCAATGCGTGGAATGGCATATATGCATAATGGATAGTGTACTTAAGGAATATGCATCTAGTGAGTTGTATATATATGAGTACCATGACCTTTCAAACATTCTTACTTTCGTACCTGCTATATAAATTGTGATGAGCTAGGTAGCCAAAAGATTCATATATTAAGATTGGTTGTAGAAAGCAGAAGATATATCGAATAAGTTTGAGACAATAGGCTTTTATAACTAATCATAATTACTCAGAAAATTTCGATTATTAAGATAAGTATCCATGAAAACAAGGCAAATCGAAGATACTGAACAGAAAATAACTTAAAAGGATTAAGTGAGTCTACTTTGGTAAACAGTATTGAAGAAATTCGAGGTAATTTACCACCACTCATCTGTAAAATTAGTGCTGAGTCAGGAAAAAAAACTAGCTGAATCGTGGAACTTAACATGAGAATCAATCAATGAAATGATCAATTAACTGCCTTTTCCAGAGAGGCACATCAATTGTTAAGCGGGAGCTAGTACAGAAATTTCATCTTACATGCATGCCAAGTGTAATTATTTTATGAACATCTGATGATGATGAACTAAAACACTACTGCAAGTCTGGGTCATATCCACATATGCTCCCTCTTATTGATGATTGAAACTGGAAAGTTAGTGTCCTAGCTTCAGATCTGACCTAATACAGTAACAAGTCTCAACTTTTGCAAACTATAAACCAGCTGTTTTTCACTCATTCAGGAGAAGCATCTACCTGCTCGATCGAGGTATCCAGCTTATCAGTTTACGTACAGAGCGCATCTGAACATGCACACAGATTAATACTAGACTCCATTGATGAATCATCGATCACACGATAGTGCTAGCTATATATGCAATGCACACCATGCGATGACCAAACCAAAGTTCATCGTCTTCACCACAGTCAACTCCGGATAAAGGCGAGAAAATAAAGAGGGAATTAATACACACCCGGATTAATTAACACGTCAAGAATTATTACTCTTGAGAAGCAAAGGATAATTATGCAGCTGCAGGAGTTCGATCTTAGTGCCGTACCGTTCGTTCGTTATCATCAGCAGTAGTGCCGCGAGTTGGCGAAGACGACGCCACCGAGCTCCCACTGATCCTGCTGATGCTGCTGCTGCAGGTAGTAGCTGCTGCTGTCGCCGTAGGCGCCGCCATTAGCGAACGCCATGATCACGTCGCTCGGCTCGCTGGCCACCGAGATTTCTTGCATTCGGCCGCCGCCGCAGACGCCGTTGTGGAGCGTTGACGAGGAGCCGTCCTCCAATTCGGTGCTCACAAGGTTGGTGGACGATGAGTGGTTCAAGTTGTTGCTGGGGCTCGTCGGCGACTTGTCCTCCCCGGCTGCCGCCGCCGCCGCCGCCGCCGCGGTGGCCGCCTCGACGCTGATTGCCGAGGCGAGGGTGACCCACCGCATCCGGTTCTTCTCCTTTGTTCGCTCCCGCGCCCGCTCCCTCGCCTTGGCGCGCGACTCCTTGTCGGGGACGGGGTGCGCATTGGCCAGCCGCCGCGGTGGCTTCGGGTTGGCCGCTGCCCTTCTCGGCTTGGCCGGCTTCTTCCCGTCGCTGTGGCTGTGAGCGCCCTTGTGGTCTCCGGCGCCGCCCTCCGCCGGGTTGCTGTGCTGCTTGCCGTCGACGGAGAGGCTGCTGGAGCCGTCCTCCTCGCAGACCGAGGAGGCGTCGTCGCTCATGATCTCCCGGATGGCGGCCTTGGACATGTTGAGGAGCCATTGCACCGTCTTGCTGGCCTTGTCGAAGCCGAGCATGTCCTGGAGCGCGAAGAATTTGCGGGCGACGTCGAGGGACAGCCGCATCCGCCGGTCCCTCATCCCGCCGGCCGTGCTTATCTTGCTGTGCCGGTCCTTCCTCGCCGCGGCCGCCGCCGCCGCTCCGTCGAGGCCGATGGCCCCGGCGTCGACGCCTTGCTCATACTCATTATTTCCGCCGGCCCCGTCCTCCGCCGCCGGCTGCTGCTGCTGCTCCAAGTCCATGAACGGGTGCATGACCGGCGAGCCGATCGTGTCGGCGGCGGCGGCGGGTGAGGAGAAGGAGGGGAAGGAAGGGGAGGAAGGTGGGTGGTGGTAGTAGAAGAAGGTGGAATGGTGGTGGTCGGGCTTTGGAGAGGGAGGGGTGAGCTGAAGCTGTTGGTAAAGCGGTATGTCCATGGGGCTTGGGGAATCGCAGAAAGGAAACATGCTTTACTGATGGGACTCCTAGCCGCGCTGCTGCTGCTACTGCTCGCTGGCCTCCCTCCCTCTCCGGCCACCTCCTGCGGCTGCCTCTCTCTCGATCAGGCTCTCAGCGTGCAAGGCGGAGAGGGGGAGTAGTGGGCTATGATCAGATGTGTCCGGCCATGCACGAGGCCTAGCAGGCAGCCTACCTGGTCTCAGCTCTCTCAGCTTGTGGGAGAGAGATGTAAAGAGGAGAGGACGAGCTATATAGCTTGGTTGATGCTTGGTCTCATGGTCTCATCTCATGGTAGGAGTTGAACATACACATAAACACAGAGAGACACAGCATGGGCTCATGTGGAGTGGTAGGAAGGAGAGAGTAGCTAGAGGCGTGGTGGGTAGGACTAGGAGGCAGGCAGCAGCTAGGTAGAGAGAAGAAAGAATTGTTCTTGCTTGCTTTGGTTGCTTGGATGCTTAGGATGCTAGATGTTCTAGCTAGGAGTTTGGATGTGAGGTTCCTCTCCCCTCTGCAGCTAGCTAGAGATCAGGGTGTTGCCATCTTATAGAGTGAGAGAGAGAGAGAGAGAAAGGGGGATGATGTGCAGCAGCTGGTGGTCATCGATCAGTCATCACCGAGAGAGGAGAGGAGAGGAGGAGAATACAAGGCAAAGGACACTACTGTTGGGGCAAAAGCTGTGGTAGTACATGTGTGTATATGTTGAATCGCTATTGGCTACAAGCGACCTAGGGCATTTATTATTGGCTGAATGGGAGGGGAAGGGGGGGGGGGTGTGCTGGAACGGATCTGCCTCCTTTGTAATCCTCTTCAGGAAACGACTGACTCTGTATTTTTGTATATATATCCTCTCCTCACTCTCAGCTCAGCTCACAGGAATTCGATCGATCGCGTGTGTGTATGCATACATTGAACATTTCTGCGTTTCTCTGGGGGTAAGGACCATTTGCCATATGTGTTGTGTAAGTCCTCTGAACCCTACTCGACATGTGGGGCCTTGGTGAGTTGTGATATAAAGCAAATCAACATCAACATACATATTGGCACAAAACCACATGGTCCCTAGCTATTTACCCTTGATGAAAAAAAGTATTATTCAATAAAACATACTCTCTCCATTCCTAGATATACACATTTTTACCACTAGATTGTTTAGCAAAGATTAAGAGATAAGAAAAAGATTCTCTTTCCGTCCCCTCATCAGTCAAATTTTAAATTGCTTGAATTCCTCTCCCAAGCATCTGATTGGTTGAAAATGTTTGGATTCATGTGAATTGGAATCAGTATCCCAGAAATGTTTACATTGTGTAAAAAATGCTTATATTTAAAAAAGGAGGGTCATATTTTTTTTATTTAATTTCTAATTGATCAAAGGTAATAACAAGGACCACACAATTCTCTTGGGAAGATCTTACGATCTTAGTGGACGAGCCATTTTGATATTAACCATGTTTTACATAGTAAGGTATCAGCGCTGCCTCCCGTAATCTGGGGCCCCAAGATGAAATGCAAATGGGGGCCCTAAATTTTGAACAAAATTCATGTCTAATATAAATAACGCATACTTTTACTCAATTATACGACTTTAATATGTGTTTTTTCGTATAATATTGAAGCTAAAAGAGTCAAGGTAGTATTATTGACCTCATATTCTCAACTTACCACTTTACCATGTCTGTCTAGGTTGAGCCATTGACCGTCAACGTCGAGGATGAGGAGTTGAGGACAACGAGATTGAGGAGGCAGCCGTCAACCGCTCGGCCTCGTCGCTCACCTGTTGGTCACTTGAGTCGGATTCAGAGTCGCAGACATATAACAGAAGTCTCCCAAACGCCAAAGGGCCAAAGGCACGATGCTTGGAATTGGGATTGACGCCTCTTGGTCTACACCATGTAGATGGTGAGAGAACGCGTTCCCTCTCTGGTTTGGGGGCCAAAAAAAATTAGGGGCCATGTGACGTCGTCAAGCTTGCACACCGCCATCAACAGCCCTATAAGGTATATTTCATAAACAAGGGGTTTTGAAGGATTTGAACTAAAATCTTGTAAAATTCATGTGTTCCAAAAAGTACTATTTGTGTTTTTCCCTTAACAGTCATCTTTACTGTTTTGAAAACCAAGTTGGTGACGATAACACACCTACCATCCATGCTCTCGACTATTCAATCTTAATTGAGCTCTTTTAGTGAACTCAAGTTCAAATCTGCAATATAGACTGAAATGGCATGTACTGTCTTGTATCGATGTACTGCCTTCTATCTCCATGACCCAGAGCACCTACCTTCCTCTATTTCTCCTCATAGATAGCCATGTACTCCCGCTATAACAATTGGATTTTCTTTAGATGAATTTTTACAAGTGTGCGGTCATCTTGCCTCTACTTTAAACCTCGGACATCATGACGACTACAGATTAAGAGCACCATAATTTTGTGTGTTGGTTTGTTGGGTCGATTAGACCACCCTTTAATCTCAAACTATACTCCCTATACTTAATTCGTAATGAGTAAATTATGCTTAAGGTATGAACACTCGACATGTGGGTGCAAAAACATAGAAAATAAGCATTCTGATGCAATAATTTGGTTAGTTCGTGTTTTTAGACATGCCACATGAATTAATTTTTTGCCCATATGTAAGCATGCTAGCTTACTAGGGACATACAGATAATACTAATTTGGCATAATCTTAAAAAGCAAAAACTTATATGTCCAGTCTAGCCACCATTCACTATTTCGTACAACAAGTGTCAATCAAATTACAAAATAGTCTATGGAGACTAAAGTTTCATCAAAAGATCTTTATTGCAAAACAGTGCCGAGTCAGTATGCCAGGGTGCTCTCATAATGGTGGACCACCTATGTATATAACCACGAATAATAGGTAGCACGGTTTCTTTTTATTACCGAAACCCACCTGTTAATTTGCTCGAGTACTCGAACTAGATCGAACCCACCAAACTATATCATCAACGTTCCTAATTTACTTATCCATTAGCAAATTGCATGTGTGTTGCAACGGTAAAAAACAGTCATGGTGACTATCCTTTGAAGAATCTGCTGACTGACTCTTCCCAATCCCTTTAACTATGAATTAATTCCCTACATACTTCTCAGATCTTACCAAAGAACATTGACATGATTTTTGTTTACCATGTTTTTTTGGTACGTTAGAATTTAGTGAGCACGTGAGTTTTACCGAGCAGGAGTCTCTGTACATCAGCGATAGAGGTGGTGTACTACCTTCTAAAGTATAGTATAGATAATTTGCAATACTTATCGTATGATGTCCTAGATTTGTTAGTTACTTATTCATAATTTAGCCCTTTTTTTTACTGACATCATCGCATTCTACCAAAGTGGGAGGACATCTTAAGTTCTAGAACTCTCATCATCACAAAATATAAGATACAACTATTTTTTCGATGTTTCATAATATAAGACGTGTATATATGTAGGTAATTACTGTAGCACCTCCCTCTCCTCTTTAATTCGATTTTTAAAATCCTTCACCCAAAATCTGTAATTCTATTGGATGCATACATCGTATATTTATTGAGCGATCCAAACGAAAAGATGATAATAAATATTTTTTTATTTATATTTTAGGGTGGAGGAAGTATCATTTTCCAAAGGAACTGCCTCCGTATCTTACTCCTTTGGAATGGTTGTGCATGTTCGTACCTTCGTCACCACATAAATTGAGCAACGACGCAAGTAATTCAAAGAATCTAACGATCAATTTAAATGTCTGTCCTGGACCTTTTGAGCGCAGTTGATCTCACCCTTAACTTCACAGACACAGCAGCTTGTAGGCCCAACGACATGCATGCGCATGCATTGTATATGGACCACTGACCAAAAGAGTACGTGCTGCAACATGTACTAGTTCGCTAGGACGTTTTGCCAACGAGTTCGTGAGCCGCTTTGCATGGCCGATTAGCTGGACAAAGCCACAACTAACCCATGTAGCAGATATATTTATTCAGAGATACTATTCTCTCATCTCAAAATAAACCAAAATAGTATGAAATATGACACGTCTTAATATTATAAATTTGAACAAAATGTGTCACATCTCTTACGTTTATTTTAGAATGAATGAAATATAATACTATCTTAGTTTTTATATATATATGTCTATGGTTTATATACCATAGTATAAACATTTCTCTACATACTTTCTCATCTTAATTAATCTATCATAGATATTTCTTCTCACTTTTATGGTAATCTCTTACTCTCTCTTTTATGGTAATCTTTTACTCTCTCTGTTACAAAATATACACAATCACTCTAATAAATACAGTCCGTGCACCCAATAAAAATAGGAATATTGAATTAAAAAACTAATTAAAAAGAGAGAGATGTGCTAGTTAATTGCATGCATGTATACACGTCTAGCATTATGAGACATGAAAAAAATAGTTATGTCTTATATTTTAAGATAAAAAATAATGTTCTCAAGAATGCTTATATTTTAAAGTGAAGGGATAATAAAAAAAGATGGGTCTAAGTAGCCAGCTAATCCTTTCGTAAAAAGAAAAAAAATCAAATTCTAAAAATATTTCTGAACATACATGATGTTGTCCAGATACATTTTTAAGATTGAGGTTTTTTTTTTTTACATATGAGTATGCATGACCACGTGGCCAACTGATTTCAGCCACAGGACAATAACTCTTTGTCCTTTTCAGCTCTCTGACCAAGAGTCAACTAAATATATCTAGCTTCGTGCTAGTCACTAGGTAACTGCATGACATTTCTATAGAGTTAGGTTGTGCCGCATATAAGGCTGTCAAAATTAACTTGAAGGAGCATATCAAAGGTTGTACACTTGTACTGCCATAACTGCAATCTCTTAAAACCCTGGAGATTGGAGAAGAGCGTGAACAAAGAGAGCACAAGAGCAGGAGTGCACCTGCAGGTTAATATCAAGGAGATTGGTATTGTACATGATCCTGTTTCGGAAACGGTATGATAGTAGGTGGATACTAAACTTGGAACCCCATCGGTATGATATACTCGTTAGTACTAGGCCAATATCCATTGGTACTAGCTAATACTCTTTGTTTTTGGCCAGCCACCATAAACGGCTCCTCGCCTACGCGGCCGATGACGTCTTATGAACTCAATAATTACACTAGAAGTATAATGTCGATGACCATGGTATATAAGGTAAAACGTTTCACTGAACCCCCAATTTATATATGAAAAATATTCATATGCCATTATAATATACAATATTTTAGTATATACCCATATTATATGATAATACACACTCACATTACATGTCCCTGCTCTATCTCCTTACTCTCCCATTATGTGATGGCAAACAAATTAATGTGAACCCATATAGCAACAATGGTTATGTAAATGCACAAATAGCCATGCTAGCTAATGGCAACCAAAGTTGTTCAATAAGTGGCTATATGCATATGTAATAATTAAAGAATACTGCAATTGATCTATTTCTTTTTGCATTTTTTTACAAGTGTTTATGGGTATATTAGGAATTCCTTTACAAGCAATATGCATTGTTCTCACGATTAAATTATCTGTACAACTAACTTCTGTTATGTTCTTTATTTGTTTCCGTGTTTGCATTTTGTTCTTTTGAAATTATATATGTTCTTGCTTAGCATGGCTCCAACTCCTGGATTCTAGTAGAAAATAGAGTTTAAGATTAAATTAAATTGGATTAATCTTTTTATTTCGGTCTGAGATATGAACAAAATGTCTCCCCCTAATTAATAAAATTAATCTGCCAGTAACTCCAAAACTCGAAGAATTTTTAGAGTTAGGAAATTTCACTAAAAAAACACTTTGGAGTTAGAATTGTACCAAACTAGTACGTCGAACTGTTCATGGGTGATGTACTAATACAGGGAAAGGATCGAGGGCAACCCGTTCATTTGATTGTTTTATCTCCATACTACTGACATGTTTCTGTCCTCTCTCCTAAGGATTGGTAGTATATAGGGTATTAGCGGGTTTGTCCAGTTTTACCACAGAACAGACCAGCAGTTTTCAATACATCTTCAAAATTTTTACTCTTCACTTTGGCGAAAATTAATTGAAATGTATATATCTCAAGTAATAATAAACTTAATTAATATAAAGTAGTGTTCGTAGTATATAATCAAAGTCATCCCACACTACTATAGAATCGATTTTTCCGTACGGTCAAAATAGATATTCGCATGCGAATGGGTGGCCCGCATGCACCTAGGTGTCTGTGAAAATTGGATTTTTACATGCGGGTAGAGCAACCGCATGAAAAAATCCGATTTTCACATGCGGACGCTTAAGCCGTCCGCACACGAAAATAAAAAATCGCCAAAAAAAATTAAAATTTCAAAAATCGAAACCCCAGCCTCCCGATTCATCCCTAAACCCTAGCTCCCGAAGCCATCGTTGTCATCGCAGCCGCCACCGCCGCCGCAGACGTTGCAGCTGCCATCGCCATCGTCACCGTCGTCGTCGTCGTCATCATCATTGTTGTCGTCGTTGCAGCCGCCACTGCCGCTGCTGTTGTTGTTGTTGTCATCGTCGTCGTCGCCGTCGCAGATCTACCGCTTCCATGGCTGGCGGTAGATCGACCCAATCCGTGGGCACCACTGGCAGATCTTCAGGGACCAGATGAATGTGGCGATGTCCCAGTCCGAGGCCATCGCCGCCTCTCCTAAGGGTAGATCTGCCGCTACTGTGGGTGCCGGTGGCGGATCCATCCAATTCGAGGCTGTCGCCGCCATCCCGAGGCCGGGGCGGCGGATTCGCCACGAGGCTGCTGGATCCATACGTCCCCAAGCCGGTAGTCGTCTCCGTCGTCTTCGTCCCGAGGCTGTCTCCGCATGCCAATGCCACTCTCGACGGTGGGGGTGGCGGATCCACCCTAAGGCCGCCGGATCAGCGCGTCCCTAAGTCGGCGGCCGTCTCTGCATCCCGCGTCGCCCGTCCCTGAGGCCACCATCTCTATGCACCCTCGAGCCGACCGTCGTCTCCGCACGTCGGCACCGCTCGCTCCTGAGCCGCCGCCTCCGCCATGTGTTGGCCGGGAAGTGGAGGAAGAAGGAGGAGGGAAAAGTGGAGGAGGAGGAGAAGGAAAGTTACTGAGAAGGAAAGAAAGGAAAAGGGGAGAGGAGAAAAAGGGGGACGGATAGGCTTTAAGATGAGGGAGTTTAGACTTCTAGGCGGGCCTCCTGCGAAAATGTATTTTTGCATGCAGTCGCTTAAGAGGCCCGCTTGGAAAAATAAGTCTATTTTCACAGATGAATCTCTTAAGGGGCCGCATGCGATAATGCATTTTTGCATGCGGCCTGTGAACTATTTCTTGGTGGAGCGCTTTTTGCAGGCGCAAACAGTTGTGGTTCGTTTGGAACTTAATAGGATACTCGTCTAGAAAAATCATTTATGTACTAGTGCCATTCAATCAAAGGAGCTCCATGGATCCTCTCTGACTTTACAAAGGCAAGTGATTGCATAGTAAAAACCGTGTGAGAAACAATAACATACTCCTAGTATGTACTAGTTGATATCTTGTGCTTTACTGTGAAATATGTGGATGAATGTATGTTATACATTATAGAAATAATAGATATATATGTTTAAATAATGTGAAAATGATGTGAAGATAATGATTTGACATTGCTTGCATATTGAGTTTTAAAAATATAACAAAATTATAAATGATATGTCATGTTTGCATGATATTTAAAATACTCTACATAATAATTGCTAATGGATGATGATGTGTCACACTTACATGTTGATCTTTAGAAATCAGTGGACATTAACTGTATAGATAGTATATATATGTAGCATGCACTGTTTAGCGCTGTAACAGCACTTGCTGTAACTCCAAGATAACTTAGTAATCCCTCCGTCCCAAAATAATTTTAGACTATTTTAAATTTATATATATAAGTTCAAATATTTTAAAACGAAAGGGTACTTTTATATATTTAGGATCGGTATTTGTGTGTACTATAACATGTAATTCTACCCTTCTTTTATCCTAGCTAGAACAAAATTTATCATATTGTACGCTCAACTTACCTCATACAAAAGTCAGAGAATCCAAGTCCAACATAAATATGTTTGGTTTATAATCACACATGATCAGTCATTATGTTGGTTACTTCCTCCTTTTAAATATAGTTACTTTTAGGATTCATCTTTGTCTCAAAATATAACTATTTCTCATTTCTCCACTTACCTCCTCATCTCATCAATCATAATCTTTTCCCGTTTAATTTTTTACCTATTTTTTTATTTTAACTAATCATGACATTTTTTATCCTAATCTTAATTTTTTTAAAAAATAAAAGACTACAAATAGTTGTATTTTGAGATGGATTGAGTACTTGGCGTTCCTTTGTTTATGGCCGCGTGCACTTTTTTGGCATTATTCCTTACCTGCTCGAAGGAGATGGGATTGTGGTTGGAAATAAGTACATGGTGCCACATGATAGTATGTACATTGATTAAAAATATATGATTAGCTTAGTTTACTCATCCTAAAATAGTTAACCTAGCATGTAGAACGGATTGAGATCAGATGTAGCTATAACTACAACTACAAGTTAAGGACTGCAGCTAATCTTATCCATCCATTTTGTACAAGAAGCGTTCAGATCTTCTGCTACAGTAGCTTATATAGGTAAAACCACAGTATTTTTATTAGCCTAGCTATGTTTAAGATGATCCGCTCCTTGAAATCAAATCAAACAGCCATGGTGTGACTGCTTAATTTAAGTTGCAGTCACAGTACTGACGGTAGGGGAACCGAATCCATACAGAACTTTTACTTAATTAGGTGCCGAAGGATGAAGATCCTTGACTTCTTAGCATTTTTTCAAGATAATGGAAGCTATATATAGTAGCATTAAGAGAAAAAAAGTTGTGCTTTTATACTTCACTTGTTCGTGACTTTAATTTTGCCGCATCGGTACTGATTTCTTGGATGTATATTTGCTGTTCAGTACTAGTGCAGTCCATTCAAGCTGCTGCTTCATTGACGTGATGACAATGTTTGTTTACAAAGCAGATCAATCCATGTCTTACGAGTCAGACATACACTATTGAGGCACAATTGCACTATAATGTTGGAGACGACTTTTTTCTACTGTAATTATCATGCCTACCTAGCTTTGTTAACTTCACTGGTGGTCGGGTACAAAAGTTTGGCAATGTTGGGTGACAACTGACAAGCAAGGCTGTGGCATTTCTTTTTGGGACTACCTGTGATTGATCTGGACAGATTAATTTCGCAAATAAAACTCTCATTTCTCAAATTCTGCATCGGTCCTATTGTCTTAAGATAGGCAATCCAGTGAGAGAATGAGTGGACCAATCCTTTTGCCCCTCCAAACTCCAAAGTGGAATTTGCCTCTGGTCTCAATGCCGTTATTGGGGCACACGTTTCGGGATGCCAGAGGGAAGCAGACACAGGCTCTCCTGTAGCCTAAAGTGGCCATTGGAAAGTGATATTATATGCTTTATGCTCACATGTCACAACTATAGGTGAAAACTGGGCGCCAAGCCGCCAGCGCATCATCTGCGCTAGGATGTTGTTTGAGATAAATAGGAAGAAAGTTTCAGTTTACTGTCTGAAGTAGCTGGTTGGTCTACTTTAACCCTTAACTTCTGTTTTACTCTACCTAGCAAATTAAGGTTAATTTATATGTGTTTTGTATTTGAATATCAAGGAATCCAAATTTATTTGTGTCTGGCTATTTGTATGTATTTGGGAAACAATTGTATTTAATCTGTTTGCGGGCTGTTCACTTGTAGAGAGACCGGTAGCCTTGTTGATTGGTTGAGCTACAACTAATAAACCGTAAAAATATTAATAAAACAACCAAAAATAATTCATGAGTAAAATTTTTATATATGCATTATATTATTTATGGTCTAAAAGCTAGTACTGTAAAATAGACTACAATGAGCAAACCCTAATGACAACTCTAAAATTATAAATTATGTATTCAAATTTTAGCTACGGCTAATAATTAAGCCAAACCGAGCCAAAATGTGTTGCTTATTTATGCTTTCCAATATTTTTCTAATATAAGTGTTTTGAAATTTCTATGCACTTTTTTGTCTTTTTTTTGCCTTTGCCAAATAAATGCCAGTATGCTCTACTTTCATGAATATATGTCTCTATAATATAAATTAATGGCAAAAATGTTTATTTGAGTTATTTCCATAGCCATTATTCACGAGTTTAAAATAGCTTTTGATGGGAATAAGATGAGTTTGTATTTTGAAAGCATATTTGGATGCTTCATGTCAAAACCAACAAACAATTTAATAGTTGTTAACCATTGTATAAAAGCCATGCAACATCCTCCGAGAGTGGTAGGAGTATCTTACAATCCCTTCAGGCCTCGAACAAATAAGATCAAGGCGGTTGGAACTCTCCTGTAATTATAAGACTTCTTTTTTATAGAGTCCCTGTCTCATGAGCAGTGGCAGACGCAGGGCTTTCCTAGGTATTCCCGGGAACACCCAAAATTTTGTGTAACAAAATTAGTATATATATATATATATAGAGAGAGAGAGAGGGGGGTACCTATATGATATACGCACGTATATACGACCTAATACTTGATTCTCAATGTTTTTTTCTCAACAAATCTATTTTTCTGAACTCCTACTCACATCACTTCTTACCTAGTAGACAATTATATCAAATTCCCTAATCTTACCCCACCAAATATAAAGAACAAGATACATACAATTATTGAGTGAATAACCCAATCTCAAAATCCTGCGTTCGCTACTGAGTCATGACTTTATAAAAATTTGATCAAATAGATGATATATGATATATTCGAAATACAATATTGTTTGTTCATGAATTTAAATGGCTACATGAACTTATAAAAATTGGATCAACTATATACTGGCATAAGAACCAACAAGAACTTGAAATAAAAAGCTCCAAAAGGAAATTAACTTCACGTTAGCGTAACTTAGGGAATTTATAGCAAAGAAGGCTGGTGTTGATGAGGACATCCTGGCTCGGATATAACCATGCTTATGTTACACATCAACAAGCTAAAGGTGCATATGTTCTGTATAAGCTTTACTGATTATATGTTTGAACAAATGTTACTGTACCATGAGTTTTGTATCTTCTGATTTGCGAAAATACTTGTGCAGGTGAAGAAAAAGGAGAGCGGGCTCACGAAGTGCTTGGATGATCAAAAGAAGTTGATTGGGGACCAAACCAAGATCTTTTCCAAGTCTACTTCTACATCACCACGTCACTTTTGGTTCAAAGAAGGCAAAAGATTAAGTTCTGCAAGTTTTGTATTCATATTTGGACCTCCTGACAACATCAACTTCAAACGGACCTAACCGCTGATCTAGAAAGAACCTCAAGGCCCATGAATACTTGTTGGAAAGTTTATGGAGTCTACTTTCATATGGTTCTAGTCCCACGTCAAAATTCCTTCTAGCCTATTGGGAATCTTTAAAATAAGCCACGTACCTCATACAGTTTGAGTTTGCTTTGGGCCTTGAGCCTTGTAATTGTGTCGTGGACTAAGCCCAAAGGTGTGTGCATGCTAGGGAAATCTTAGAACGTCCCTAATCATATTTGTTCAGTAGCCATCATCGTTTAGAGTTGGGTTTTGCTTAGATTATTTTTGCCATTGCATTTTTGCTGCCAGTTTAGTTTATGAAACCCAACTTTGAAATCTTAATCATTCATCTACAAATTGAGTTGCAATTGCTTACTTGTGTTCTTCGATTCGCATGCAGGGATTAGCCTTCTCAGTGAGGTCAATTGGGCAGCGCACGGTTGATAACTAGAGGAGACGTGGTGCTGCGATTGCATGATCGAAAGCCGGATCGTGTGTGTCAAATTTCCGCCAAATTGAGATTTATCAATATCTATCGAAAGATCGGGACCTAGTTCCTCATCAAGTGTCGTGTCTAGCTACACCCACTTTGGACTTTACAAAGATATCTACATGTCGACCATATCACATATGAGCATAGACCCAAAAAAAGAAAATATGATGATATATATGCGCTGTAAAAAGAGAAGCCTTTCTTTGACAGTTAGGCAAAACATTTGTCTTTTATAGTATATATATGATAAAAAAAATTATGGGTTACTTCTATGTATTTTTATAGAATTTCTGAAGTGTGCGAATGGAGATTGATTAGTGGATGTACCTACACCTGGCTGGCCTGCTGGGTGTAAAAAAACCGTACTCCCTTTGGCATTAATCACTTCTTCTTACTAGGTGATTTCACGCGCTTTTTACAGGAATTACTAAGCAATTTTTAATATATCTTTTTTCAACAATCAAGCTAGGAGTAAAAAAAAAACATCAGGATTTATCAATACCTATACCATGAAACAAACAAATGATACCTACGCTTTAATGTGAAACATATTGTTAAGTATATGTTAAATATTATAAAAATAATATATAGATTTGTTAAAATATTATGAAAATAATGTGAGGGGTGATGATTGGATATGCTTGCATGTTGATTTATATAATTAAATAGATTGTAGAATATGCTGCATGCTTGCATGAGGTTAAATACGTAATTATTGCTAGTGAGTGATGATGTGACATGATTGCATGTTGAGTTTTAGAGTTAGTGGATTATAACTTTATAGAAAGTATAGATTGATAGCTTTCAAGAATCAAATATAAGAGGTATAGTTTGTAGGCCCTTATTAGAATGGGAACTTTGGTCCCCTCAAATTATTGCATGTTAATTAGAATGGTGGGGGTTTCTTCGGGAAAAAAACCAAAAAAAATGAGGGTGCCTTAAATATTTGTGACAATATAAGGCAGTACCTTTTTTATATAGCTTCCCTCCATTCTTTGTTACTATCAAGTTGGATGCACCAAACAATAACAACAAAAAAAACATATGTTGTCTCAGTCATGTCTAAGCCATCTCATGACTACTTATTTGTTCTCTTTAACAAGTCATATACTCCCACCTATTCTAAATATAGATATCTTTAGACTTGTGGATGTGAGTTACTTTTATAAAAATGGTTGTATAAAATTAGTAAGGACGTGTAGCCAAACAATATAGTGAGTGGTGATGTTGCAGGTACATTACACCATCCATGCACCATGATTCAAATTAATACTTGTACTTATATGTATTTTCATTTGGAGAGAAACTCATATTGTGCTTAGTATGGAGT
This sequence comes from Oryza officinalis, assembly GCA_008326285.1. Taxonomy (NCBI): domain Eukaryota; kingdom Viridiplantae; phylum Streptophyta; class Magnoliopsida; order Poales; family Poaceae; genus Oryza; species Oryza officinalis. The sequence goes on along the minus strand of BDMV01000003.1, from coordinate 48,223,885 downwards.
TTGTAGGGTCCATAGATTTATCTTTGGTTATCATTGTTTTAGAGTATGTTGGTGCGCATGCATGGTAGTGTTTGCACGTCTCCTATGTGCCCGATTAAGGGCATAGAGGAGTGGAAAAATATAGAAGGGGGATGGTGTCCGATGACTTTCTCGCATCGAACGCCCAGACGAAAACGTTTTCCACATATTATCTTGCTAATGAAAGGGGACATCTAACTAGTTAAGATCATCGGATATGATGTTGGGGGCATGAGTGGCCACTAGTACAGAAATCATCATAAGTGCCGGTTGGTAACAGGCTATTGGTGCCGGTTGGTAACCGGCTATTGGTGTCGGTTTTCCAACCGGCATCTATTGATCGGCACCAATACAAGCAACTGGCACCTATGTAGAAAATAGAATTGACACCTTTAGCTTTGCTCGAGCCAAAAAAAAAGAGAGCCGGCTCGAATCGAGCCGAACTCATCAACTACACGCCACCGGCGTCCTTCTCCACCCTTGTGCCGCAGCCACACGCCGCCGAGGTGTGCCGCAGCTGCCTCCGCTAGGCAGCCGCTGGTCGCGGGAGCCCGCCGTCTCCCCACTGTCCCTCCCACTGGTTCCCCTCTTGCCAGATCTGGTGAATGGGAGCTCGCCGCCGCCCACGAGTGCTCGCCACCGCCGCCCGTGGAGTGCCCGCCGCTGACCGCGGAGCCCGCCGCCTCCCCTGCCGCCGGATCTGGCGGAGGAGAGGGCGCGGTCGCCGCCTCCGCTAGGCAGCCGCCAGCCGTGGGAGAGAAGGGAGGTGCCACGGGAGAGAGGGGAGGCGGCCGCCACCGTAAGAGAGAGAGGGGAAGGAGAGCAGAGAGACGAGAGCGAGAGAGAAGTGTAGATAATATATTATAAGTGTCGGTTCTTTAATTAACTGATACCTATAATATATTATAAGTGTTGGTTCTTTTAAAAAACCGACACCTATAGTATAAGTGTCAGTTTTTTTGCTAGAACCGATACCTATAGTGTTTAACGGTGTCGGTTCTACGTGTTTCCATCGCAAGGAGGTGAGAAAAGCTTCATAGGTGCCGGTTTTAAATGAACCGATACTTATGAGCCGTTCCCTGTGAGAGTTTTTTTAAGTAGCGGGCGGAGCTTCAGGCCGGGAGGCCAGATTGTGTTCTGGCCCCACCAGTTCCATGTAAACGACACTATGTAAAGTGTGTATATATGTTTGTGTTCATATATATTGATTAGCCATATCACAGTTAATTTATGTGGAACTCATATTAACGGTCCTCTCTTCATAGTCTATGAAGCTCCGTCACTGCATGAGTGTTTACTCGGATGAATGAATTTACCACGACAATCTCTTTTTGTAGACAGATGATTTGCGGTAACAATGATGAAGATTCACGTGATCATTACATCTCTCAAAAAAGGGTTAAAACTCTAAAGAGCATCCAGATGTTAGCAAAGCATTTGGCCAAGGAGGCAGGGAGGCGTAGCGAATAGTTATGGATAAATCGATCTATCCATCAACTGGCGTCGGGATGGACAGTTGCTGTCCATTTGCTGCGTGTGCGGCCGGCGTCTGTTCCGCTTTCACTTGTCGCTATAGGTGAGCAGTGACTGATCTGAGTTTGGTACGTACGACCATATGGTGGGTGCTCAGTGCAAACACTCCACCTATATAGCCTATACATGGCTAGTACTAGCTAAGCTAGCTGCTGCTGCTTATCGCAAAGCCAGAAGGGACAATTATTTCTCGCTGGTGCCGGTACCCTCCGCTGCTAGTGTTGTGTACTCCATTCATCTCATAAAAAATAAACTAGTATAAAATATGATTTATTTTATTATTATTATTAATTTGAACATGACTATCTAAATTTATTGTATTAGGATGTGTCACGTTACGTATTAGGTTTGCTTTTTACGGGATGAAGGACTTCCTTCATCGTAAAATATGTCCATCTGTCTCTCTCATATTTGTATCAAAATAAGATCATTTCAAACCATCATTTGTATTGGAGTTTATAAAAATAGAAGACAAATACATTGAAAAAAAATATGGAAGACAACTGCATTGAAATTTGCTTCCTTCGTAAAATAAAAATAAAAATACGACATATCCCAGTACAATGAATCTGGACAGCCTATGTATATAAATTCATCTCTCTCCAATCTACACAACAAGCACATGGCAAAAAAAAAGATCTGCTGGGTGCTGGGTGCTGGCTCCTGCTGGCGTCCCTGCTGATAATGGTCATCAGACAATGATGGGGATCCGAGCGGTAGCTCCGATTCAAATTATAATAAGAGATTTTAGATACATAGGATATAGGTTTTTGATTCGTAATACTAAAATATATGTTATATTTATTTAAAATTTTTTATATTTTAAAACGGACGAAGTAATAGCACACGGCGCTCGTCTTGAGAAGCGACCGACAAACTAAAACCAGAGTTTAGGCAAGTTCCAAATCCCCAAAAACTCCCAAATACAAAAACGGTACTATCGAGTTGAGGGGAGCTTGATTGGGCCAAGGGACAACTCTCTACTTTCGAACACGCCGGGCTGTCCAAGCCTTAATCCGTCCCAACACCACGTGATCATCAGGCTTAAGTGATGGGCTGAATTGTGCCAGATCAGCACAATTCAGTTGGCCCAATCCATGAGAAGGTCCAACCTTGACCCTTGAGAACTCTTTGTCAGTTGGAATAAGTTTACTTCAGATACCTTATATTGATGCCGAGTTTTAAATTACATCCCTCAACCGGAATAACAAAAACATAACCCCTAACTTGTAGTACCAGGTTAAAATAGGTCATCCAGCGATATAAATGATTAGTTTCGCTAACGTGACAAGTTAACTTGATTTAATCATGATGACTAGACGTTTACATAGCTTTTTAAAAAATACGTTTCACATGTCATCCTTACTTTTTTTTTCTTTCTCTCTCCCCTTTTCTCTCGGCTCTTCATCAGCTCGCGCAGCGCCTACGCCACCCTCTCGTTGGCGACCACGGTGCCGGTGGCATCCAGTAGCTGGACGAGCGGCCCGATGACGCTTGCCTTGACCAGCATCCCTTTCTCGGAGTCGAAGCTGACGACCATGGCGATGGCGCCGGCGTCCTCCTCCTTGAGGCGTGCCATCGTCGATGTTAACAGCAACGATCTTGATGCAGATCTTGTCCTCAAATTTGATATTAAAACTAAGTAATTCCCTGTGTTTTGCTGGAAAAATTGTTAAGTAACTTTTAATATTTCTTAATAATCACGATAAAAGTAAAAAATATATTAGTTATTAACCACAAATAAAACTAATAAAACTGGTTTATCAAACTATGTTCAGAGAGAAAATAATTTAGTGGACTCTGTATGAGATTATATATGAAATATGATGTGTCGCATTTTGATTATATGGATAAATATATGTTAAGAATTATAATAATGATATATTTATATCTAATTAAAAAATACATAAGGCTTCCAGTTTATCTTTTTGCTCCGTCTGCTTTTTTTTTGTTGTCGTCGGTGTTTTTTTGTCCGATTAGTATTTTTCGCACGTGGAAGGGTTTTTTTGGTGCGGGCTTTTGGTTTTTTTCGTCGCCCGGTTGCCTGGGCCAAACCCTAGCGCCGCTATGACGTCGATATGCCTCCCCGTGCTTTTTCTCCAATTGATTGTAAAAATTGATTCCCTATTTCTCCCTCATTATTTTCACCATGATTTCTCTTTTCAATTCGGTTTTAGCTCACCGGATTTAATCTCCATTTAACAATACCTCGATGATGGCCGACTGGCGAGCTTCCCTGGCCTTTTACTCGAGTTTTGGGGATTCTCTCCGATTTTGAAAAAAACAAAAAGAGGGGATCGAGTGGATCTAAAGCCCTCAACCAATTTTGGGATATCGAGAAAGATTCGGCCGAATTTGATGGGAGGATTTGCTATGACATCATACGGACACGGGCCTGTCTTCTGAAGGTTGAAGACGACAGTCGGCTATGCGAGCTGGGCATACAACTTCACTTGTGGGCTGGACCGAAGAGAGACAGACCAAGCAGAGAGTGGTATCGGACCAGTGGCGTATCTAGGATTTTTATTTGGGTGGACCAACCTATATATTTTTTAAAATACCCTAAATAAAATAAGGTTATAAGTATAAATCAATCAAATGTACATCATAATATATTAATAAGGGAATTGTTTTTTTGAATTTTTTTTCACATTTGTAGCCCTATGCATATACCCAAAACCACCGGGACCACTCCCTGGATCCGCCCGTGTATCGGACTAGGCTACGGCTGAAAAAGAAAAAACGAATGGGCTTTCAGCCCAAAACCAAAGAAGAATTTTCATTAACTTTTTCAATTATAATGTATAGCAGTCCTAATGTTTTAATTTATTGCTCAGCTCCTATCACTAAAAACGTCTTTTACCTATTGCCACGCACGAGCATTTTTTCTAGCGTACACATATATATACACACACATAAAAAATCTGCAATCTAGCAACGGCCTCCATCCGTTTACAGCTTACAAAGCACAAAATCAAGGATCAATCAAAATCGAATCGGACAATCATTAATAATTATAAGTATTACTAGCAAATTTGCCTGTGCATTACAACGGGACATATGAAACTTTTTTTTTCTGATATTTAAGCTATAAGAAAATACCGAACTGAAGAAAGGAGAATCATCCAAAATAATGAGTTCAGCTCAAAACGACTCACCAATCACCTTTAGTCCAATCTAGCGACTAATATTGTAGAAGGAAGGATGGATGGATTCACAAAAGTAGATGGATGCTAGCCAGGTTCAGCAAATCGTTTTCTTGGTCAAAACATGAACTCCCGATAAAATCCGATAAAAAAATAAATTTCAGATTTTTTTAATTCAACCAGGGAACCAAACGGTTTGTGTTTCTGAGCCTGCCTGAGAAATCTGTTTTACACGATCTGTGCCGCCGCTAAGATGTGGTAGTCTGGTAGAGGTCCAGCGCAGGAAGCGTCTGCACCATCCGGTCATTCTAGCGACACACGCTGGACACACTACTACAAAAACGTTCATCAGTGTCGGTATAATAGGTGTCAGTTGAACAAAAACCGGCACCTATTAGTCGTTTATCGTCTCAATTATAGATTATAGGTGCCGGTTCGGGGGGAGAAAGGAATAGGTGCCGGTTCTTGTTATGAACCGACACCTATTTGCTTCAATTGGTGTCGGCCGGATGCTACAAACCGACACCTATAATATATGTGCCGGTTCGTAACAAGAACCGGCACATATGTGGTTCCTTACCACGGAAGGAACTGATTATAGGTGCCGGTTATTGTTGTAAACCGGCACCTATATCCTTTGCATCTATATATATCTCCTCTCAGCACTGATGAGCTCATTTTGAGCGTCTTCGTGCGGCTCATGCAAACGGGGGGAGAGGTTTTGCCGAAAAATTTTAAATACATCAAGGAATTTGTATATTTTTTTATGTTTAAAGGTTAGTACATTTTCTCTAAGCAAGTTTGTTTCATTTGTGTGATTAATTCTTTATGGTATATATGTTTTTCTTATTTGTGATAGATAATGTAGACGTCTCTTGTTGAATTGGTCCAATATTTTGAGAAAATATAATGACTTATTGATTTTGGAGTAATATTGAGAATATGTTACTTGCGTCTATTTGTGTAATGTGGACAGTATTAAATCATCGAGTATTTTACATATGAAAGATTAGTAACGATGATTTTTGATTGATTTACGGATTTAATCAATATATATATATGTTAGCAGTTAATTTAAGAATTTTCGTAGGACCGATGGATGAATGAGGGATGAACAGTGCGAAGCGTGGTACCTTGGAGTATGCCAGGGGAGTAACCAACTTCGTGATCGCGGCCACGAGTTCCCGATCGTTGAGCATGACGGAACATTTGCATTGTCCATGTGCTGATTGCAGGAACGAGAGACAGTTTCCTGCAAAACAAGTTCACGAGCATCTTCTAACAAGAGGTTTTATGCGTAATCACACATGTCAGGACAATCATGGTGAAGATGAGAATGACAGTGTGGACAATCATGGTGAAGCAATGCACGAAGACAATGTGGAGTTGCCTGGTGACGAAGGTGAATATGACAATCGCGAATCAGATGGTTTGGATCAAATGTTGCGCGATGGGGAGACAGCCTACAACGATGAAAAGCAATACGAGAAGTTCAAAGCCATGGTGGAGGACTCAAAAACACCACTTTATCCAGGATGCAACGAGGAACACATCAAGTTACACGTCGTCCTCTCGTTATTGCAGATGAAATCAACCAACGGCTGGAGTGACAAGAGCTTCACAGAGCTTCTGCAGCTGATCGGAGACCTTCTTCCAGCGGGTCATGTATTGCCAGAAACAACATACCAAGCAAAGAAGGTTGTCTGTCCACTTGGGCTGGAAGTGCAAAAAATTTACGCTTGTCGAAATGACTGTATTCTATATCGAGGTAACTACGAAGACTTGGATACGTGTCCAGTTTGCAAAGCACCGCGGTATCAGGGTGGAGATAACGATGATGATGCTGACGATGGTAGTGGTGGACCCGTTCTAAAGAAGAGGAAAGTGCCCGTTAAGGTTGCATGGTATTTTCCTATAATCCCTCGGATTGAGCGCCTGTATGCAAACAAAAAGCATGCAAAGATGATGCGGTGGCACGACGAAGACCGTAAGAAGGATGGGTTGATAAGGCACATTGCCGATGGATCTCAATGGAGAAAGATAGATAAAAAGTACAAAAGGTTTGCATGCGAGATTAGGAATGTAAGGTTTGGTCTAAGCACAGACGGGATGAATCCATTCGGCGATATGAGCAGTCGGCATAGCACGTGGCCAGTGACACTTGTCATCTACAACCTTCCTTCATGGTTGTGCATGAAACACAAGTATATAATGATGCCACTTCTAATCCAAGGGCCCAAGCAACCTGGCAACGATATCGATGTCTACTTCAGGCCATTGGTAGATGATCTTAAGTTACTATGGGACCGGGGTGTGCAGATGTGGGATGCATACAAAAGAGAGTACTTCACCTTAAGGGCAATGTTGTTCGTTACCATTCAAGATTACCCTGCGGCTGGCAACACATCTGGCCAAACAGTGAAAGGTGGTTGTGCATGTGTGCAGTGCATGCGGGACACAGCAAGCAGGTGGCTGAGGTACTCAGGAAAGACTGTGTATATGTGTCATAGGAGGTTTCTTCTAGCCGGCCACCCGTATCGTAGCAATAGAAGAGATTTCGATGGCACAGTGGAGAAGGGGACAGCTCCAATACACCGTACAGGCAGAGATATTTTTGAAGAGGTAAAAGATATAGAATGTATATTTGGTAAGGGACATGGCAATAGAAACGCGGCGGGCAAGACTGGTGAGAAGCCTCTTTGGAAGAAGAAATCTATCTTTTGGGAACTACCGTATTGGAAAGATTTGGATGTCCGTCACACAATTGACGTGATGCACGTTGAGAAGAATGTGTGCGAGAGTTTGATGGGACTCCTGCTAAACATACCCGGCAAGACAAAGGACACGTTAAAAGCCCGGAGAGACCTCGCAGACATGAACATCAGGCCCGAGCTACATCCTCAAGAACGTCCCAATGGTCGCCAGTACCTCCCTCTTGCGTGCTACACCCTTAGTGCCGCAGAGAAAATAAGTCTGTTGGAGTGCCTGCAGGGTGTCCGGGTCCCTTTTGGTTACTCTGCGAACATTAAAAGACTTGTCAACATGAAAGAGAAGAAATTAGTGGGCATGAAGTCACATGATTGCCACGTGCTGATGACACAACTTCTTCCTGTTGCTATTAAAGGCATTTTGCCAGATAAGGTTCGAAATCCAATCGTAAAGCTGTGCTCGTTCTTCAACGCTATATATCAGAAGGTGATCGATCCAAGCACGCTAGACAAGCTCCAAGCAGATGCAATCATTACCCTTTGCCAGCTCGAGATGTGTTTTCCACTATCATTTTTTGATATAATGGTTCACCTCGTGGCACATCTCGTGAAAGAGATAAAGATTCTCGGCCTAGTGTATCTGCATAACATGTGGGCTTTCGAGAGGTTCATGGGGATCATAAAGAAGTATGTGCGTAATAGAGCTCGACCAGAAGGCAGTATCGTAGAGGGTTATGCAACAGAGGAGGTGGTTGAGTTCTGTATCGACTATATGGATTTGCATCCCATTGGTGTGCCGATGTTTCGACACGAGGGCAGGCTACTAGGGAAAGGGACACTAGGGCATAAGGCAATTTTCGCTCCTAGCCTAGAAACATTACGGCAAACACATTTCGCAGTGCTCCAGCAGTCGGCCTTGGTGGCTCCATTTGTCGACATGCATTTTAACACACTCCACAGCGAGAACCCAAGCAAATCAGAAGCATGGATAGCTAAGCAACATAGGTTGAATTTTGGCGATTGGTTACGGAAGCATATCATGGCTATGAATACTGATAGTGACCAGCTGTATGTTTTGTCTCGGGGACCTGCGAGCACAATTCATTCATTCCAAGGGTATGACATTAATGGTTATACATTTTACACGAGAACACAGGATGCCAAGAGCTCGTATCAAAACAGTGGTGTCCGCATAGACGCCTTCGACAGTAATGGTGTAAAACAAACGTACTATGGCTATATAGAGGCAATCTGTGAGCTTGAATATGGACCGCTCAAGATACCACTTTTCCAGTGTCAATGGGTCAAAATTCCAAGTGGTTTGAAGATTGACAAGTACGGAATGTTCCTTGTGGACCTAAACAATGTGGGTTATCAAGACGAACCATTTGTGCTCGCAAACTCCATAACACAAGTATTCTATGTGAAAGACCCTTCGTCGGTGACTGATCGCCACGTGGCTTTCCATGGAAAGCGGAGCATTATTGGAGTGGAGAATATCATTGACGAGGAAGGCTACGATCAAATCGACGAGCTACCACCTTTCGCGAAGGATATAGAAGAAGGTGAAGAAAGTCAAGAAGACGACGACGAAGACGAAGACGAACACGAGGAGGAAGCCCCATATGTTCGAAGTGATCATGAGGAAGGAGTAATTGTGATCGACTTAGAAGTTGGAAATTGATTGTAATAGACATGAACAAACCAATCTTTGAACTCGAAACCTGTCGTCTTTTTTTACAATTTTATACTACTTACAACCTACCGTCTTTTCACTTATTGAATGATTTTCACTAGATATTCCCAATATAAATAAAAAAAAAATCAAGAACTAAGGCATAAAACGATAAAATCTTTAACCAATCTCCTCTGTTACCGTAAAAACCCCGTAAACGAAGGGCTAAACTAAAGTGGAGAATAGCCGAAAATAGTTTGCTGCAATGCATATGGTTTGCTGCAATTTTATAGTTCTCCCTAACCAAACCTGGGTTTATGGGTAATAGGTGCCGGTTTTTAAATAGGAACCGGTACCTATAAGGATAATAGGTGTCGGTTCGTATTAGGAACCGACACCTATTAGGGGTAATAGGTACCGGTTCTTAGTTAGAACCGGTACCTATTACCCCTAATAGGTGTCGGTTCCTAATACGAACCGACACCTATTACCAAATATAGGTATCGGCTTTTAATATACAACCGGCACCTATTTGTCCGCTATATATATCGTCTAATCCAGCGCTGTCATCGCCATCCCCTTAGATTCCTGGGTCCAGCGCCGCCGCGATCGCCATCCCCCCACCAGCGCCGCCAGCGCCAGGGTCCAGCGTTGCCGCCATCGCCATCCCCTCCAGCGTCGCCAGTGCCATAGCTTCCTGGGTCCAGCACCGCCGCCATCGCCATCCCCTGCAGCGCCGCCAGCGCCACCGCCGTCGTCGACCTCCAGCTCCTGGGGCCGTGCCCTCCAGCACCTCCACCGACGACGTCCTCGACCACCGTCCAGCGCCTGGAGCTGTCCCCTCCTCCCGGATCCCCCAAGTCCAGTGGCCGCCGGCGACGTCGCCCCAAGATTACTTTGTAGATTGTCCCTGCAACAGTTTGAGTTGAGAAGACCAACCCCCATCCTGGTACTTAATCTATTCTAGATCCTTCGCATGAAGTTGTTGATTGATACATGTTCTAGTTGAACTGAACTTACCATGCTTACTTTAATACTTGTGTTCTTTAGAAATTAGAGTGTTGGCTGATGAGTTTGTTTATACTGTATCCTTGATTTTTAAGGGTAACCTGTTATAGCTATTTGTGATGAAAGGGGTTGCCAATTGTTCCTAACTACCACTAAAACCATCTTGTCAGTATTACAGTTCAATTAATTGGTTTGACAATAAACAGGAATGATTTTAAGATCAATTTTCAGTTCTTTACCAAGGCCTCTATAGAATATCCCAGATGAAACCATGTACATTTTTTATAGAATTACATTTTCAGATCATAAGATATTCATAGAGAGTGGCAAGTATCTTTTCTCTTATTTTATAGAATCCATAGATAACTAGATTTTTAAAGTCTGGACTAGATAACAAGTTTTATTTTCACAACTATATTTGAGCATTATGTCACTATAAACAGGTCATGTTTCTAATAAGCACAACATTTGATATATTTTTTTTATGTATATACAGCAAGAATGGATTTTGAGAAATGTATATATCTGCAATTCTGCAAATGTTCAGAAATAAGAGTAGCTTGAATCAGGGGTGTTATTTTTATAACGAGAGTACATCAATTATTTTTGTGCATTCATATCGACTAACTGATTTCCAGGCATGTTTAATACAAGTGCAGCACTTTGAAATTGGTGATGAAAAAATCTTTTTCCTGCTGACCTATATGGTGAATTAGAAATAGGGCCATGTGAGTATAGTCATACGGTTTATAAGCTGTATCTAATTTTAAATTATAAACTTAATTTTAAGACTAATTTAATTATATGGTTTTCTTTGCATTATTCAGCTTTGGCTTTAAACTGTTTAAGAGTAAATCATAAAAGACTTATCAACAACTTAAAAAAAAATTTGTGAATAAAACTTTTTAGATATTTCTTAGCAATTTCAAATGCTAAAAAGTAAACTACGATAAAGAAAACCTAAAATCAATTTGAATTTTTTGGCTTATAAGAATGGGGTGGGGGGGGAATCTTCCAGGGATGCCCAGATCTCTTCTTGAGCTGAGTTTTCTAATTAATCTGGATCCAAATGCAAGCACCTGTTTGTACTTTGTAGTAGGTAGGGTTGACTGCCAGTTAGGTGATCAGCTAGCTGCAGATTGCATCGATCACACGTTTTGCAATCAAAGTGTTTCTTTCTTTTCACTGTTAAGTTGTGCTTAGTAGGGGTACTTACTTTCTAGCTTAAATAAGTTGTGCTATGTGCTTAGGATTTCATGGTCCTATTTGTACTATGTGTTCAGTTTAACATTTTTCTCTCCATGCTGCATGCAAAATTAACAGTTTTTTTATAGAGATATTTGTTTATTTCGAGGATTAAAACAAGCTTGTCTATTTGTTTATAGAGATGCAAAATTACCTTGTGTATCTGCAATCCCCCCTTCAGCTTCCTTTTTGCTTTTACTCATTCTACATGTATCTTGACAATAGGCCTGCCTTAACCTCCTTAACCTCCTTTAGTTTTTTATTAGAAAATGTCACGAGAACAAGATAATAATAGGCCTGCAAATTCTGGACAAAGCGATGGTGGTAATGTTAGCCCAAGTGTCTTTCTAAACATAAACCAGCCCGGTGATAATCACGATAACATGGAGGTAAATTCGGCCATCTGAAACAAACAAAATTTTAAATTAGGTTAATTTATACCGTTCGCCCATACGAGAGCTGACTAATTTATATCGTTCTTTGAAGGAGGTTAATCCTTCCGCCACTGTGAACTCTGGGGACACTGCCACTTCATCGTCAAGGAGTAGAGGTCCAACCAGGATGCCCTCGGGCCTTTACACTATCACAGCGCTAGATCCAGATGGGAACCCTGTAGCTCCCGCATCAGTACTCACCCCATATTCCAATGCTATAGGCGCCATCGTGAAGGATGACATTCCAATAAAGTACCGATACTGGAAGACCATTGATCCAGATCAATTGGACTGGAAGGTACCAGACAGAGACAAGGACCTTGCGTGGGACAAGTTGAAGCGGACATTCCAGTTCCCCACAGGTTCAGAACAAGTCGCAAAGCGGAGGGCCCTTGAGAGGATGAGCATCAGCTTCAGGAAGTTCAAGGCAGACCTTACCAAAAAGTTTGTGAAGCGGGGGCTGACACCCAATTTTGAAGATCCCAATTATCAAAGGTGTCGCCTTTTCTGGAATGACTTTGTGGCGTACAGAACGTCAGATCAGGCAAAGGAGGTTAGCGAAAGGAACCAGACCAATGCGGCCAAAAACCTATACCCTCATCGTCTCGGCCGTAGCGGATATGCTCAGAACGTAGACAAATGGCAAGCGAGGGAAGATGAGCTGTTGGAAAAGGGAATCGAGTTCGAGACAAAGGACTGGTGCCAACGAGGCAAGAATTACCAATATGCCCGAGGGGCAACACTCTCGGATACAGGTGAGTTGGTACACAAGGGTCCCCAATCGCAAGAACTGTCACGAAGGCTCCATGATGCCCATCAGAAGTCTTCCGAGGGTACTTTTGTTCCGAACCGGGAGAAAGATGAGCTGACACTTGCTTTGCAGAACGCTGAGCATCCGGGACGCACAAGAGTAGGCCTAGTGCCATGGAGGGAAGGTTTTCCTGAAGACAGACATAGGTACCGGTCTCGAAGTTATAGAAATTCCATGGACCAGTCAGAAGAGATAAGGCAACTGAAGGAACGAATGGTGAGGATGGAGGCACTGCTAATGGAGGCGGGCCTCAAAAGGCAGGATGGGGGTGATACTGATGTTGGCCGTGTAACCAGTCCAGCTGGAAGGAAAAGCAGTTGCGCTTCAACTGAGGTTCCTCAAGAACCGGACATGGCTCGTCACCCTGTGGACGCCATCACTGTACGTACTGCATGTAGGCTGCATGTGCCACTTCAACCTCACTATAGAGGTGGCACGTGGTATGGCACATCCTGTAGTGGAGGGGGGAAGGATACACGGTAAACCGATACCATCTGGCTATTCAAGGGTTGAAGTGGAGGACGTGTCGCGCAGATACAGGGCTTTTCAGCTTGAGTTTGCTCCAGAGGAGGGGGTGAACACCCTTGGAGAAGCTGTCCACAACATTATACTGTGGCGCAAACGTTTCATTGTCTTTCCTTCAGGAGATGGTGATGACGAGCCAAGCGATGGTGGGTCTAGCTCTGAAGGACTTGCTGTCTCCCCCCGAAGGATGCCAACTCCACCACCGTTGCCACGTAAGAGCCCGTCTCCTCAACCGGCACAACAATCTCCTCCAAAGGCAGCACATCAGAGCTTATCTTCTTTAGACCAGCCAAAAAAGAGGCGGCGCCTGATTAAAACTTCAGAAATGTCTGAACCACCATCTATGAAGAAGACCAAGAAGGCCTTATTTCCTAATATGTCGGAGCCTTGCTTGAATGAAAAAAATGAGATGGGTGAGAGCATATCATCCGAACCTAGACGTAAAATGGACAAAACAAAGGAGCCGACAAATCCGAAAGTGCCAGTTGCAGTACAGGACCACTTCCTTCGCATGGCAAGGCCACCAGCCCCGAAGAAACCTATTTCAGACTTCCAACGCACGGTCAGGAAAAAAAAATTACAAGCATTTTCGAAGGAAGAGTTCGCGAAAGATAAGGCCAAGAAGATTGAGCAAGAATTTTTACAAGGTGCAGGGCTGAAGAGTTTGTCTGATGTGGACAATATTGCGATGGCCCCGTTGGCAGCTAAGTTCAAGTTCGGTGATCCCTTGACTACCGATGAATATCGCAATGTCGTTGCCAATTGTACTCAGATGAGAAGGATGGAAGAGTGGTACTTACAGATGGCAAAGGAAGGTAAGGAGACGTTCGCCGTTTTTTACAGGGACGAGGACTTTCATCACGAGGATGGTATAATTTGGGTCCCATTTGAAGAACTATTTCAACTATACAATCTGAGAGAGCTAGACGTATCGCTACTTCAGTTATGGGCATTGTAAGCATACTTCACCCCTCGCTAGTTTTTTTAAGCCGATATCCTCGTTGATGTCTAACTTGATTTTTTATGCAGAATGGGGACGCTTGAATGTAGAGCAACCCATAACAAAGTAGGATTCCTCGATCCAGCGGTTGTCAATTCCACTAGGATTCATGAAGGCCCGCAGTCCCAGAAAATGGTGCTGGACTACCTGTACAACTCCTTTGTCAAGCTTCAGGAGATGAATACAATCCTTTTGCCCTACCACTTTAGGTAAATGTGGCATTTATCGTTGTACCTCGCATTACTACATAAAGATATTAATTGCTCTCTCCCTTTGTATGTAGGCCACCTCACTGGATCCTTCTTGCGATCCATCTAAACGATTCCAAGATTGTCGTCATGGATGGTTTGAGAAAACCGCGAGAAGTTTTTCAATCTGTCATTGACATCCTAAATAAGGCACTTCTGAAGTATAAGAAGAAGTGTGTTCGACACGCTCCATGTGCAAATACATTCCGGGTTTGCTGCCACCCCTGGTGCTCACGCCAGGATCAGGGCACGAGCACATGTGGGTTCTACGTGATGAAATTTATGTGGCTTTTCATGGACGACAACAACTGGAACATTACGGATTCTGAGGTTCGCCAATTTTGTTTAGACGTAAATACACATTTCCAAACACATAGTACGTTTTCACATCTTCTATCCTTCCATTTGCAGAAATTAAAGCTTCCGACGAGTAAATTGCTGCCACATGTTTGCTTTGCCCTCGCTGAACAACTCTGTGGATTCATCTTCCAACATGTCATCTCGTCGAATGGCGCATATCACATTTCAAGAGCTCCAGATGGGCTACTGGGTTTCATTGAGGCTGGTGGCCCTAGTGACACTGTAGACAGTCGTTCAACGACAAAGGATAAGCAGACTTAGAATTAGTGAGCAGAATGTAGCTTTCTAGGTATCTTGTAGATTGGTTATTTCGATTGATGTCTCGAACATGAATTAAGTGTATCTATTTGGTTAATGTTTATCTATTTGTTTTCTTGAACACTTATCTACTCATGTGTCATGTGTTAAGTTTCTCTAGCTAATATTTTTATCTCTCAAAGTAACAGGTGATCTCCTGGACTAGGTGTAGCATGGATGAGGCCGGTATCGTCGTTGTTGTCCCTGGAATCCACAGGTGAGCATGTGTAACTAAAATTTTCATAGGAGTACGAGTTTAGAGCATTTGAGATGTTGTAGAGCTCAAGCGATTTTTTGTCAAGTCTCCTGAGATGTGTAACACATCTGGTCGCCGCCTTCGTGTGGTTTGACGGGCACGTCTCAGGCTGAAGTTGACTGGCACGCTGAGTCCCAGCAATATCTCCTATGTTCTCTACTCGAGCTTTGGGTTTTATATGTTAGGCCTTGCGAGACTAATTAATTTAGAGCATTTGAGATGTTGTAGAGCTCAAGCGAATTTTTGTCAAGTCTCCTGAGATGTGTAACACATCTGGTCGCCGCCTTCGTGTGGTTTGACGGGCACGTCTCAGGCTGAAGTTGACTGGCACGCTGAGTCCCAGCAATATCTCCTATGTTCTCTACTCGAGCTTTGGGTTTTATATGTTAGGCCTTGCGAGACTAATTAATTTAGAGCATTTGAGATGTTGTAGAGCTCAAGCGAATTTTTGTCAAGTCTCCTGAGATGTGTAACACATCTGGTCGCCGCCTTCGTGTGGTTTGACGGGCACGTCTCAGGCTGAAGTTGACTGGCACGCTGAGTCCCAGCAATATCTCCTATGTTCTCTACTCGAGCTTTGGGTTTTATATGTTAGGCCTTGCGAGACTAATTAATTATAAATTAATGATTGCTTTTGGTGGTTAATACTTCAAAAAACACATATATAGGAGTATAGAGGAGTAGGACTTATGTGAATCTTTTTGAGATATTTTTTTACAAAATAGGTACTCGTCGTCAATGTTATTATCGCCAATCTTTTTTAAAATTATTGACTTAGCTACCACGAGGAGAGAGGTTAGGTGGTCGATGTCACTCTCGGCACCGAGAAAATAAACCACGACAAAGCTTTTAATGGGTTTATTTAAAACACAAGGTTGAAAAAATCAAAATATAAAAAAATCCAGGAGCTACTGTAATCCCAGAAAATTTGAAAACCATAGTAATAGCCTAATAGTGAACATGTTCGCTTCTTGTCTCGTATGGGGGATTAGGAGGTGTCGGCATAATAGATTTTTTTTAAATTTATATAAAGATTGAGTAGAAAATCCATATTTTGCAAACTAGCCACAATTCTTATACTCGCGCTCTTGACAGCAGAGTCTTATACTCGCACAATTCTTATACTGGAAAACGTCGACCCTTTTTACTGGTCAATGATAATACTGCTCAAACCAAAGAGATAACAATTATATTATATACCATCAACAAAAGAAATGACAAGTACAGGACATGCTCTTTATAAGTGGCCATGACATAAAAAAAAGAAAAATTCTTAATGGCAATACCTATCTCACTAATTTATCTCTCGATGCAATTGGAGAGAAGGTGACACAGCTTCAGCTCCCCAATCACCCTATCCCTTGTATATGAGAAACAACTAAACGAATCAGTATAGATATCAGACGTATATATAAGTGAAAATCACAAGCATCTTTCAGAATAGTAAATCCATATGCACAGATGCATAAATTACAGATCAATTCCCATATTACATAAGATACAGATTAATTCCCAGATTCTACATTAAGCTGCATTGCCATGGTCATTGATGACATATAGAACACCTCATAGGATGTATGGCAATGTAATATATGCCATGACTTGGATTACTACCCCTTGATAGCTGGGATCTTACCTTGTGACACAAAAGAGAGACCATGCTATTTTGTCTAAATAGCAACTATGGGGTAAATAAATGAATAAATTTCAGAAGTGAAATAACCCTAGCCAAAGGTAGCTAAACAACTATGCATTCCAAAATTGTGTACAACTTACTCAACTACCTAATTACAGTATGCGAGAAACGTGAAATCTGATATTTGGAATCTAACATGACGGAAGAAATTTCTCTTAAACGGAGTCTAGCTAGCAATACCAACAGCATGTAACATGAACACTGATTGGGGAAAATCAAGATGTTTATTGTTCATAAAGTGATCACCACCTGTACATGAATAGAATCGAAAAACAACTCTGTGTACAGATATTTGCATAAGTAAGGTAAAAAACACACCATATCTGTGTCGCGCTATCCCCATAGTAATGATCAATTGTCATGCACACAAGTGTTATTCCGTTACACGCTATGGAATATTTAAATGTGTCTGAATGGTGTATTTAGAGCTTTTGCCGAGCTTTTCTCATCTCTCTGTTTCCTCGAGTGCTGAGCACTTCGCCCAGCCTAGTGGCTAAGCCTTCCAGGGTTTCTTCATTGTTTTCCTGGAGAACAGCTACTGCTTGGCTCGTCATGCTTTGCTAGCGGAGCTGGATGTTTAATTTCCTGGAATTGGAAGATTATTATCTTGTGCTTGAATATGTGGTCACACCAACGACTATATATAGAGAGACGACTCTCGTTAGTACTGCAAAATCCCAAATAATTAAGTGATGCACACATCTCGTACGCGTGTTTGGAGAATGAATTTTGGATTTTCCAAATGACTTCAGATGGAGACAATGTGCTTATCAATGGAAAATCTGAAAGAAATATATCTAACGTAAAACAGATCCTATGACTTAGTTCGGGTCCTTCGAGTCAACTCACATTAGTTCATTAGTTCATTGGTAAAACAGATCCTACGACTTAATGCTAGTTGAGTAATATATAGATTTTTTTCAGCCATCTGATTTGTTATTTCAAATGGTTCAGAGTAATTTCAAGATATCGCATGTATGCTAGTTGGAAATTAATAATTTTTTTGTGCCATAGGACTTCAGAATTATTCAAACCCTTTGTTGATGTCATTGAGACAAAAATACTGTGAAATGTGTGAATATGTGAATATGTGAATACCTGTGAATCTGTGTTTTAGGAAATATATTGTGACGAATTGCATACAGAAATTATTTTTTTTTGCCTCAAGACTATAGGTGTCGGTTCTTGTCAAGAACCGACACCTATATTGCACATCTAAGACGCTCTGCTAGGCTTATAGGTGCCGGTTCCTATTAACAACCGGCACCTATAAGGACATATAGGTGCCGGTTGTTAATAGGAATCGGCACCTTTCAAGACACATAGGTGCCGGTTGAAGAACCGGCACCAATGTCTTTGGTTATTGGTGCCGACCAATAGGTGTCGGGCCCGAAACCGACACCTATACGACGTTTCGAACTGACACCAATAGGTATTTCTGTAGTAGTGACATTTGGCCAGAAACACAAACCTGAGATCCATGCACCCACACAGACATCATCGATGCCGTTCGTGACTCCACAACTGCTACAGTACCAATCGCATGTGCATCTCCCACCAACACTCCCAACCTCCCACGCATCGTCCTACAACAAAGTGGCACATGAAGACGAGAGCTTTGATGGAGGAAGTTTTGTCCGATAAGAGGTGTGGAGATTATGGGTACTGGATACCCTCACGGCTAGTTTATCCAACTTACCATAGGGGATATGCCATGACTCATGATTATGTAATCGGCTTCGGACTTGGGTATTACGTTACCATTGTGATAAGGTAACGGCTTATAGTCTAAAGTTGGTAAGATTGAGGAGTCCGACATATAGTGGTATTACCTCTTGTTGAGAGGGCCTGAACCTGTCTAAATCCCCTTTGCATGCTAACCCATCGTGTTTAGTGCTTGACTGCTACCCCTAGTTTCTTATTGCCGAAACCAAGTTTTGACAGTTGGCGCGCCAGGTAGGGGGTCTGCGTCAAGTTTTCTTCTTCATCTTGCCGACAAGCGCGATGGGATCTTCATCAGGCATAGACGACTTCGCCTTCGCCCCTTGGCAGGCGTTCCGCTTCGGCAGCCTCGACTTCATCACCGACAAATTCGGCAAGATCTCTCTCCTTGACTCGGATTCGAACCAGTCGGGAGGGGGAAACCTCACGACGCTGTTTGGGTTACCAAACGACGCTAAGACCTACCACAATCTTCTATCTTCCGAGTTGAAATCTGTAACATCCTGAATATTTCGACGTTGGAATACGGAATTAAAAATTCAGAATAACCAAAAATCTTTTTCAAAATACATTCATGTCTGAACTAACTCATTCCGATCTGTCGTTTTTCGTTTACACGTGGGGCTAATAGACGAACGTCTGAGGATACGCTCGGTATTTGATTTCAATTATTATTTATTCAAGGAGCTATGATTTGCTATGCCAATTATTTTTGAAAAACAAAAAACCCTCGGGCATATTTACTTTATAAATAAAGCTATATACCTAAATGTATCACCATTTTGGATAAAACCCATTAAGGGATAGTTTATTAAAATTTTCTCTGTTCGAATCCTTTTTCCTCATAAATCATTTTATTCAAATTCCCTAATTTAGTCCCTTCCTCGGAATCCTAGGACTACCGATGAATTCGTATATCGAACGTTGATTCCGGTAACGCGGTCCATCCATCCGATTAAAATTCGGGGAAATCTCTA